>SZYC01000101.1:243494-431834 GCA_010883035.1 Poeciliopsis occidentalis
GTGTGTGTGTGTGTGTGTGTGTGTGTGTGTGCGCGCGTGTGTGTGTGCGTGTGCGTGTGCGTGTGAGTCATGGTAGCTGTACTCCTGCCAGGACTTTAATCCTGCAGCAGAAGACAGGTGTCTTTCT
The DNA here is from genome assembly GCA_010883035.1 of Poeciliopsis occidentalis. NCBI lineage: Eukaryota > Metazoa > Chordata > Actinopteri > Cyprinodontiformes > Poeciliidae > Poeciliopsis > Poeciliopsis occidentalis. The sequence continues at coordinate 243,622 of SZYC01000101.1, forward strand.
TCAGCATGTGAATCAGTCTATATAAAGCTCTTAGTTGAGCTGTTTGTTGGTGCTGATAAGACATACTTTTAGATCTTTACTCTCCAGCAGGTCCAGGAATCCTTCCGCAGTACAGGGGGTAATGTATGGAGCTGTGATGCATGTTTTACTGTTTGTAGGCCACTGAATGAATAATAGGTTGGTTTTTATGACTTCATTGCTCATCAGAATGACTTCTCTTTCAAACTTTTCCAGTTGGAACAACTGACTTCATTTAAAAAAAAAAAAAAAAAAAAAGTCGACCAAAGTCCAGTTTGGTATTTCAGACAAAAATACTGTGAATGGTTATTGAAGATGGTGTTTCCCAAGTATTGTCCAGAAAATGATGGGTTAAGTTTTAGTCTGCCTCTTTCCTTTCTTTTCCCCACTCCTGCTTTTATGTCACCTCATGTGACTGACATATGACTGTACAAGACCAACATATGTCTTGTTTCTTACTTGACAAACCATTTATGTTTCCCATCAGCTTGTCATTTCTGCCTGCTATCTGATACCCCTTCATCCCTATCTGATGGGGTGAAGGGGCTTTCCTTTATTCTGATGTTCATGCAGCAACAAATTTTTTTTGTGTGTTTTATGACGGGATCATTTGCCTACCCTTCACCATTTTAAATGTTTTCCTTTTCTTCTTTTCCTTTCACTCTCTGTTAGTGATCCATCTCTTCTGTTAAATATACATTGAACTTTGAACTTGAGTTTGTTCCAGAAAGCACAAGACTCAGCCACATGATCGTGGAAAGAAGAGAACAGGACTTTTTTTCATCTCGTCATTGTTTTTTTTCTGATTTTCTAGGCCATCTGATTTCTTGTTGGGATTTTTTTCTGTAATTTTTATGTTTTTTTTTCTTTCTCTTGACCTCACCAGTCAGATGTTTATCCATTAGGCTCAGTCACACCAGCTATAAAATCATCAGTAATGCTTCTTTTCCCTTTATCTTTTTCATCTGTTAATTTTTACAAAATCAGTTCTTAAAGTTCTCCTCAACATTAGTTGGCATTAGTGAAACATTATAATTAATAAGCATTTAGGTTTAAAATTGTTGTCTCTTCTGTTTTTCTACCAGTGGGATTCCCCTGCTTGGTGTTCCTCAAATGTAATTATTGGATAGGAATTTCCACTTCTTGTGCAAATCTAGGGAAAAATATGTAATTTCTCAGAAATGCGTGGTGTCACTCCTCTTACATAGATTGTGCTGTATCAATAGCTGTATATGGGGATGCAGAGGTTACATTTTTTTTAAAGCCATTGTTTCAACATTGTTAACTTTTCTAGCATGTTCTTTCATAGTTGTTAAAGACTTGACTATTAGAGGAAGTGCCAGAGTGACAATGATTTTCTAAGACTACTTGGAAATAGGGTATTTATATACCACCCTCCTCCACTTATTGCTGCATTGCAGGTCAGCTGTCTTAACAAACTCTACTACACTTTGTCTTTACCACGTGAAAAAACACGTAGAGTTGTGGTGGTGTCGGTACAGAAGCACACTCAATACTTTTATTAAACACTTATTAAAACAATTTAACATTGTTTTAGGACTACAGCCGATAAACTATGAAGAACATGCCTGGTCACCACTCAAAAGCCAAATTATAACCGGTTTGCAACACCTTGTTGGACATGTCACTCTATGAAGAGCAGAGTGACTATGGCATAGCAGGAAAATGCGACTCAATCCACCTTTTTTTACCCATATGTGACCCATATCTGACCTTTTTTATGACTGTCTGAACAACCCCGTTCTGATTTTTTTCATTCCCCCCTAAAATCTGATTTGTGCCACTTCCATGTGTGGTACTGAATCAGGTACACATCTGATTGATTTCAATGTGTCTGTTGTCATTGATGTGAGAGAGGCATCATAATTCTGCACCAGAAGAAGACAAACACGGTAAATCTGGAACAGTTGCTGAAAATTGAGATTATGAAAGAATTCTGAGTCAGTGAAGCACATCACATAATCCCACCTCAATGGCTCTCACTACACATCCAAACATACTTCTCTCCAGAAATTGCAGTCAATGCTCCACAAAAGGCAGTTTTTATTACCTGTCCTTTTTTATATGAACTTCCTTGGTCTTGTTGTGATTCTGTGAAAATACTGTTCACTTCCATTTCTGGGTAAACTGTAAAAGTGGCCCATAAACAGTGTCATATTATTACTTCTGTAAACAGTGCTGTGCTGTGTAATGTCAATGTTCTTCCTTGGCTGGTTACGGTATGTTGGAGTCGTAAATTGTTCACACAGAAGTCTGACTGTGATTGCATTTAAATAGTACTATGAATGACCAAGGCAAAAAACGACAAAAAACCAAAAATCTGATTTCAGCAAAAAAATCAGAATCAGAATATGAAAACCCTCTGTTTAAACCTTGATTAATATGATTGCTTGGGAACTATTGCAGTGTGTTGTGGTCATTTTAATTTAGTTTTTTAATCAAGTTAATATCAAACACCTAAAGGGTTGGGCAAAAGGTTATTTCAACTATAATAATCCATATGCGTTTTTGATTTGGTACCATTACATTTAAGTACAGCTTTTCCATTTTAATTTAAAGCAATTAGCTCATGGCATGTACATTTTATTTATTTATTTATTTATTTTTTAAACTAAAAACAGTGAAACTGTTAAGGTTATCATATTGCGAACATCTCATACTGACATATGCCCAAATAGTAAATTTACTTCCTTTTTGAGTTTTACACTAAATTTCGACTCCATTTTTGCTAAATATTCACAATCTGATTCAAAAGACGGATGTTAAAAGTGCAGGACCTTAGCCAGTCCCGCTGCACAGTGAGCAACAGGACTATTACATGAAGCTGTTACAGCACAGCTGCTTTGTATCTCCATCTTTGCTTCCGGGATAGTAATTGGTTAAAGCCGAACGCCGACATTTGAAAATCCCTTGAAGCTAGCAAAATTAGTGGCCAGAGAACTGAGTCAATATGCTACTCACCACTGCTAATAATTTAGCTTTCTTTTTGAGCAGCCATTCAGAGGCAAAGTTACAACTAAAACATTCTGGAAAATAGAAACATTGACAATAAAATTTGGGAAACAAACATCTACTAAAGATAAGAAGACATGGCTAAGCAAAGGCCGTTACTTGTACTGCTTCTTGTCCAAATTTTGTTGAATAATTGAGCCCCTGTCAAAAGGTGATCGTGTGGGTTAGTTTTGTTGTAGTACTTGGAAAATTATTCTACATTTGTTCTCATTACTATCTTCTCTTATATCACAATCACCTCTGACTTGACTGTTTTGGTAAACCCAAAAGAGTTCGTTTTGTTTATTGCACTAAGCTGAAACTTCTCTATTTTTGGCAGCGCTTGTGTAACTTCCTTCCTCTTGAATTTAACACTACTCTAGTTGTACTTAATTCTCTCTAAGGGAATTTGAGCTTTTTTCAGTGTAACTGCACTGTGAGTGGACCGATCTGTGGGTCACTGCATGAGTTTGAGTCCAGATGCCTTCCTGTGTGAGATCAGCCTGGTATAAATGTTCCACTGTGAGAAAAACAGTGGACTGTAGCCGAAGCTGCCATCTGACAAACCCTTTTTCCACCCAGTTCACTTCACTCCTCAAATGTATGACCTTAAAACTGTAAAAATGAGCATAGAATGACACAGATGACAGGCCATATGCAGGGCTGTAAAAAATGCATTTGCCTCTTACAGATTTCACTTTTTGCTTTTTGTAAAAAACTCATGCCCCTCTTGTTAAATCATAAGTTATCTGATTAGCTACAGATACATTCAATAAATTAGAATATTATTGAAACATTTAATCAACTCATTTCACAAAATGAAACGTGAATCTTTTCAAACCTTTATTTCCATCAATTGTGATGATTTTCCACCTACATAAAATGAAAGCGTAATTCAAAATTAGAATGACATTACACATTTTTAATGCAGAAATGTGAGCTTAATAAAAGTAGTGTTTGATTCCTGCTGAAAGGTTCTTGCTTAAAGGTTCTTGTAAACAAATTTCTTTGGAACACAAGCTCTAAATTTATTGAAAATGACAACATTTTTAATAATAAGCATAGTCTCGCTTTCCTCAGTCAAGTCAGCGCACACTATTCAACAATAAGACAGGGATTCAGGGCAAAAATGTAATCATGGAAGAGATTTCAAGACCAAAACCACTGCTGACTAAAATAACACACAAATGACACATTTGGCAAAAAAAACAAAACAAAAAAAAAACATCTTGGTTATTGTTCAAGATTTTAGGGAATAAAATCTGCTGGACTGGTGAGACAAAAGTGGACCCTGTTAAATCTGTTCTAAAACTAACATTTCAGAATCACAATAAGATGATTAGCTGGGATTGCTTCTGGGCCTGTATGTCTTGTCATAACTGATCATTGACGGCCTTAATTTCAGCCAAATGTCCAACAGGACCATGTTTGTTAGACATTTTATATGAACTTAGACTGTATTTCTGTTGTACTGAGTTAACTTACTGATCTGAAACATTTGTGAGAGTAAAAGCTTTAATAGGGCAAATTCCATCTCAAGGAATATTCTGAGAACTGCTCACTGGAATTGATTATATAATCAAATGGAAAGGACATGAATTGCCTCTAGGCTGCAACAAATGAATATTTTCATTGTTGGCTGTTGATGAAACTGTGAGAACATACGAAATGCTAACCACAGCTGCTTCTCAGTGCATACTTTAGCTGATATTTCTTGTTTTTTTTTTTTTTTTTAAGAGGAGAGAGAAATGATTTGAGGTATTGTTGAAAATAAATGTGAAAACTATGGGAAGAGGAAAAGGCCGGTTGAGGGGAAGCAAAACAGAAAGTCTGTAAGTGGACAAACAGACCACTCTACTCTCAAGTAGACACTTGTGGCAAAGAGCTGACAAACAGGGTGTCTGGATGTTCATGTTGAGCCCGGCCATCTTTGAGAATGAGCAGATGAAGCTTTGGTTTATAGAACGTAGCATTAGAAGAGACGTTCAGTCAAACTAATGCTAAGATTGGTTGTTGAGTTCAACATGTCTTCTAATTCAGGTCTCTGTGTTTAACTGAGATATAGTAGTTTCTTAACTTTTTAATAACATAGAACAGATAGTTTTATTATCTTCATAACAATGGCTGACTGGTTGTCAGAAAGGTGCTTATTTTAGCTCATGTTTTCTCTACACTTTGTCCAACAGTGTCTCAAAAATTATTTTGAGACATCCATAAAGAAGGAAGACCAGAAGTTAGGGTCTGTTGGAGGTGATGGGCAGAAAGAGACGGGTACTGGGACTGGAGATGTCTGAAGAGCTGGCTCTTTCAGAGTTTCTGGAAGCTTGACAGACTGTTCTTGTAGTGCTCAGTCATTTCACCACCATGCAATAAATAATACATGTAAAGAATCTGGATTTGCTAGCCAAAAATCCCTTCATCACCAGAGTAACTAGTCGTGATTAGTAGAGACATATCCCTACAAACTTGTAGCTGTAATTGCAGCTGTGGTTTTAAATAGCATTGACAAAAGTGCAAACAAATAAATGCCACAGACGTCAGGACTATATTTGTAAAAAGAATTGAAAACCATTTGTAATTGTCCTTGACATCTTGATTTTGAAGTATTAATATAACTTCCGTCGTCGTATTGGATTTCCAATTACAAAAACCTTAAGCGCTCTCAGATGTTGTGGTCTCATTGTTAGAGAGGTGTTGGTTTGATTACATAACACAGACTGGATTGAGCACACCTCATACCAAGACAAGATGCAGCAAGACCTGGCTCTCAGTCTGTAAAACTTACTTGTTGCTCAGGCATTTCATCCGACTGATATTCCTAGTATGACTCAACCACTGCTTCTGCTTAGCTCATCTACTTCCTCCCTTTTGTTCCTTGGTTTGGTACACTGCCACTGTGGTGGTGTTAAATTGGACCAAAATAGGGGAAGCAGAAATGGCAGCCAGATGTTATTTTCTGATGGCACAGGCAGTCGTCTGTTCTAACTAATTAATATACTGTTTTTTATATTTTTGCTGGTGTATCTTTGTTGCAGACTTTTTCTTTTCAACAGTTACTCCATTGTTTATTATCCCAATTCAAATGCCAGCAGGCTAATAATCCTTAACTTTGTGTTACAATGAGTATTGTTTACTTCTGCATCAATGGATGTCACTCTTTACAGCTCCAACAAACCACTGACTGAAATATTGTTTTATATTTTTCTTTATGAGCTTTATTTTAAGTAGGGAGATATAAGAAACATTTGTATGAACAGAAAAATATCTACGGAGTGTGTTGAGTAGAAACAGTATATTGAAAACAAAAACAATCTGTTTCTAAATAGACGGTTATCGGCCTGTCCAGACAGTTATCAGTCTGCAAGATATTTGCACATAGTGTACTACACAACATGCCAATGTTGATGTTCTCTCAATAACAACATAGCCATAACACATCTTGCAGAATCTGACCTAGATTTATCTTCATTGTTCAGTCTCGGTCCAAAACAAAGAGAACCATTCAGCATTGCTGTCTGAAGGAACTCCTGATCATGGAGACAGAGTTCAATCATCAGCTGTTCATAAAACCCAAAAGTTTCAGTATGTCACACTAATGCTTATATATGAGCAGATAGTGTGAGCTGGAAGTTGTGCTGTGTGCCAGTTAGTAGTGTATGTAGAGCAACCTGTTGGTTCCACTTTCTGTGTGTGTGTTTTACATCCTCAAATTTCCTTTGTGGTGCAGTTAGTCAGTAGTAGAGTGACATAAAGTTTATATATCTTAAAGACAGAGCAGGATCTATTTTGAGCAGTCTGCTGCCCTCTTCACATGCAAAAACAGTACTACTATTGACTTATTAAAGGTTAAAACCAAAAATGTCTGGATGATGATGTGTTAAATATTCTGCTCTACAATTTCTTATTCTGTATAAATCACATGTGGAAATTAACATGAGCGTGGGAAACTTGTCAGATGAGGAACAAAAACATTCCCAACAAAGTACAAAGCCAGCTTTGTGACGAAAGGTCTAATTTGGCTTCTCTTAATACAAGACAATCTTGCAAAAGCTCATTGATTCCAGGAAATCATAACCCTTTACAGTGGTTGGCAGGTTAGTGCACAGTGAGGAGCGGCAACAAGATTATTGTCCCCTACAGGTCAGTTTTGTGCTCAAATTGCAAAGCACCCCACTTTGACTTGTCTGTTGTTTTGAGCGGCCACATCCTAAAGTCAGCTGCCTTTGTAAAACCTCCACTCACAATGTGTGTAGGATTAATAATTCAGCCTAAAGTTCATAGTTTATTGCGGATATTTCAGAAAACGTTTCCTTATCCTCAACTGAATGAATATGTGTTCTGCTCTTCCACAGTCCCTACATTCAAATGCAGTATACCTGAATTGTATTCAGTTAGTGTGTCATTAAAGTACTTAAGCTTTCTTTGTTTGTGTCTCTGTTGTAGGTCCCTGAGATCATCAGTACATTAAGGCAGGCTGGCAAAAGCTCAGCACGCAACAATGACATCAGCCCTGACTCCAGAAAGACGTCCACAAGTTCAGAAGGCACTGATTCTTCAGAAACATGCCTCTCCTCAGCCTCTACGACATCAAACTCCGCCGCTCCCACCTCTGCTGTGTCTCCAACAACGTTTGCTAAAAAGTTTGAGGTACTTTTCTGCGGCAGAGTGAGTGTTGCTCACAAAAAAGCCCCACCCGCTTTAATAGATGAGTGCATTGAGAAGTTCAGTCAGCTGCATGGCTCGGGGACAACCGATAAGGGAGGTGGAGGTTTGGTGGATGGTTTCAGGAGGGCGTTTACCTTCCCATCCTCTGGACCGGGAGATGGTTCTGTTCGGAACGGTATAGCAGGAAGCTCTACCACTGGGACCAGCTCTGCTCTGTTTAAGAGAGACTCCAGCTTCCCAAGCCTGCAACTCGATGAGAACGGCCTGTGTCCAGAAATTTCTAACAACACTACAGATTCAATGACCTGTTCGACGACAGTGCAGCCAACCAGCCTGCAGGAGAACCGGACCATGCTGTTTACGGTAATTCTATGCAAAATCCCATAAAATCACGCTCATTGAATATTGCTGATTATGGTGAATGCTTTGAGACTGCGACAGATCAATTGTTTTTCCACCTGTAAAATAAAATTAGGAAAAATGATTATTTCTAATATTTTTAAATTATTTTTAAAGCTTGTAATTATTAAGAAGAAGCTTTTTATTGTATGCTCCACAAAAGTCAAAAATTCTGACTAAAATGAATTTCTTGCATTCCTCGGTAGAAGTGATGGATCATATAGCTGCGGAAATAATACATTCCCCTCTTGTTGATCTCTAACAGAGCCACTTGTATTGACTGTTTTAATTTTATAAACCTGGGAACAGAGAATCTGTTTCATCGTTAGATTCAACTGATTTGTGACTTTAGATACTATAACTGCCAACATTAACAATATATTTTTTCAGGCTATTTTCTAGGTTGATTAAAAATGTACTTTGTCATTACAAAATCTATTTGTAGAATAAATATGCAAATAAATATTTTAATTATCCTGTAATAAAAAACAACCAAACTAAAAAGAAGTGCAGCATATTCCCTTCACTGACTAAATAAGGTAATTTTTATTGAGTCAACTTAATATTAAAGAGGGAAAAAGAAGCATATTCTTCCCATAGTCAATGATTATAGACAGAAAACACAAAAGCTATTATTGAGGTTCAAAACAGTTGATTGTGAAATTTTAAGACCTAAAATATCTCACAGTTTTAATGCTGATGGAAAAACCCCCCAACATATTTCTAGTTTTCTAAGTTGACTCCATACCTGTCATTTGCTTGCAACACGTTTCTGAGAGGATTTTTGAAACATTTAAGAGTTGGGATTCTGTGAACTCAGTTTACGTCGTCTTGATAGAAAATAATATAGACTCAGCAGGAACAAATGCTGACTGGTGCTCAAATCTGCCAAAGCAACACTCCTCTGCCTGACCTTTACTTGCTCCCTCCGGTATTATGCTAGCATGGATTTTCCAGACTGCATTCCAGACAGGAAATGGTCATCACTGGCATAGGAATCTTCGTAGTACTGGCCAGCTCAGCACATATCGGACGTCTTCTTCTTGACATTCATTATTCACCCTGCTGCTGTCACAACTTGATCTAATTGTGTGACATCACTGCTTCCTTTTTTGGCCCAGGTTTGAACAAGTTGATCAAATAATTAAATTGGGAACAGTCCCAGTATGGGAATAAGGTTTTACTAGAGAAGGAAACTGGAGGAGGACAAACAATGTCATTAGTAATTTTTAGCGAAAAATGTATTTTTTATTTTTACTTTTGTCCCAAAGTCACTGACTTAGGTCAGGCTCTAGAGTCCCTAGAGAACGATCTGTAGGGAGGCTTCTGCTCTTTAGATTCATATGAATCATGTGACAAATTGCCTTCTTATGTGACATCATGGAAAATTAAATGAAGTCAGCCAAGATGTCAGAGAGAGAACTGCAGAACTCCACAAGTCTGCAGGCTCAATTTCCAGGTCTGTTAAGATCATTTTATAGTGCTGTGAAAACTTGTTTGCTTGTTCTTATATTTTCAGTTTTTTTCCACACTTGCATGTTTCAAATAATCAAATATCTTTTAGCATCAGACAAAAATAACCTAAGCACATTAAGTGCATTTAATCATATTTTAGGATGTTTTAGTAAATTGTTTTATGCTCAATCGAAAAATTGTAAAAAACCAATTATGGGTTTCTGACAAAAGTGAAAAGAACTTTGTTGTTGACCTAATAAATCAAAATTTTCATTGTGGTGATGTTTTTTTTTTCATGATAAGTGTTACCATAAATTCCCACCCTAGATGAAAGAATGTTGTCTGAAAATATAGAAGCAACAGTTTCAGAAATAAGTCACATAGATAAAACTTGTGCTCAAATAGTTACAAAGTGGCTTAAGGTAAAAAAAAAAAGGCAGTGTTTTGGAGAGGCCACAGTTTCAGCACAGCTGGAAATGTGTGAGCACAGAAAGATGTGTGTGTGTGAGAGAGAGTGTGAGGGCGTTTACTCGACAGAAGTGTGAAGAGGAATGGACCAAAATTCCAGCTAGGAGTTGTGAAATGTTTGTGGAAGGAAACTAAAAAACATTTGGCTCAGGTGTTGAAGTCTAAAGGTTATCCTAACAAATATATTTACAGTTTTTCTCTCATTATTCTTGCATTTAGTTTAAAGCTTTTCCCAAAAACCAGAAAAAGAGACAGATTTAATGTTAGAATGTGTGCATACAGTGTACATATGTATGTGTTTCAAGTCTTTAGCATTTACACAATACCCCACTTATTCACCCTTTCTGTTTCTTCTCATTAGGTGGGAAAGTCCCAGATCTTCTTGGTCAGTCCAGACACTAAGAAAGTTGCAATAGAAAAGAGTTTCCGAGAAATTTCATTTTGCTCTCAAGTAAGAAGCACAGAGTTTTTACCCAAATGTGCCACATTGGGTCTGTGTTTCATTTGAAACCAGTTTTGCTTCTATTTCTTTCCAGGGAATTTGTCATGTCGATCACTTTGGCTTCATTTGCAGAGAAATGGCAGAAGGTGGAAGCTGTCATTTTGTGTGTTATGTCTTCCAATGTACTGATGAATCATTGGTAAGGAAGTCTTTTAGATCCTTCATTCTGCTTTCAAACACGAATAATCATTCACCTCTAATAATATATCTTCTTTAGTTAGTTATGCAATGACACATCATTCAGGGCTTCAAATATAGTTGTAAAATATATTATTTATTTTAATTTCACTTTTTCAGGCTAATTTCTGGTGGAGGGTTTTCTGTTCACATCAACAAAACTCAGATGATATTCTGTTTCCAGAAATGAGTTGATTGAACACAATTATATTTTAATTAATCATTTGTCAAACGTATGAAAGAGTGATATAAAGGTCCTTTGTGTTGCTGTTGTAGGTGGATGAGATCATGTTGACTTTGAAGCAGGCGTTCTCTGTGGCTGCCCTACAGCAGAACGCAAAAACCCAGAGCCAGCAGTGTGACAGCTGCCCCATTCAGCAACTTCACAGGCTGTGTGAGAGAATAGAAGGTAACAAATATGTATTTAAGTAATATATTCAATTATATTTGATAGATACAAACCATGAAGAACCAAACATTTTAAATGCACAACAAATCTGAAATAAAAAGACGCTTTTTCTTATTGTCTGTTTATTCTTTTGCAGGTTTGCACCCTTCCAAAACAAAGCTAGAGCTTCAGAAGCACTTGGCCACTTTAGACAATGATGAGCAGGCTTCAGTCTTTGAAAACACTATGGTAAGGTGTCTGTGAATCTGAAGGACATGTTGTAGCGAGAGCACAAACCAGTCAGTCAGCAGGTTGTTTATCAGGACTCAGTTAAGCGTTTCCTCCTGTTGGGTTACACACACGCACGCACACACACACACACACACACACACACACACACACACACACACACACATATCATGCAATATTAGAATATTTCTGCCAACCAGTGCTGCATGCTTACTAGCTTCAGTTGATTTTTGCTTTTAACTGTTTTTGGCTAAAAAAAAATCATTGGAATTGTTTGATAACATCCGTTTCAAAACAATTTTTAGTCTTTCCTGTCATTATGTCACATGTTGAATAGTAGCAGCAAGACAGGTTATCAACTGTAGAGGAATGTGGATCCTCATTCCTCTGTGGCACAGCTGACATCTGCTGGTGATCTGGATGAACTACATCAAGAACTGCTCAATGGGATTGGTACATGATAGGGGAGCAGAAGTATTCATACCAAGTTGACTGTTTACACAATAAAACCACACAATGTAGTGTTATGGACCAACACAAAGTGGTGCATAATTGTGAAATGGAAGAGAAGTTTTTCAAGAAATGGGATATATGTCACTGATTTGTTATCAGCCACAATGAATCAAGATGTTTTAGATTCTAAACTAGGTCTAGGCATTGACTTGGTCATTTTAAAATGTGAATATGCTTTGATGTACAATGTTATATTGTAGCTCTGGCTGTTTGCTTAGTGTCGGTGTGCTGCTGGAAAGTGAAGCACTGCCCTCCATCTCTAGCCTTTTGTAACCTCCTAAAGAATAACCGAATATTTTCTGTCTTTGATTGTATTTTTAAAATGGTGACCAAAAAATGCAAGGGCCATTTGTCAATTTGACAAATTACAATTCACAAACCAGACCACTTAGACATTTTCAAGTTTGTACATTGTACATTGCATAGGTAACTAAATCAATCAGGAAAAAACAATCCCATTTGCCCCAAAACTCCAAACTGGATACCTTACTCAATCGTTCCAATATCCAGGAGCTGACGACATGTTGAAGAGTTATGAGTCACAGTTCGGCGCAGCTGGACCACGAACTCACAAGCAGAACATGCAACAGGATTTTCCTCCCTCTGAAGCAAGTGCTTGTGGGATCAAGACCCTCGTTCAAAGAATCTTGCCGCCTTCTGATTATTTTACTTAGAGAAATATTTCCTGATTTCAAAACTTTGCCTGAAGTGGTGCTTGTAAGTCCAGTCTCCGGTCTGGCAGCTGAGTTCTGCTTCAGCCTCTACAGAAAAAGCCCAAAACTTCAGGACGATAGCCTTGTCCAGCAACCTTGTCTTAGTATTTTTGTGCTTGGGTTTTCCATTTTTCATTGGAAGATTGAACAGTGCTTTTTAAGAGATGTAAAGCTTAGGATATTATTTCATAACATAATTCTGTCTTAAACTCCTCCAATTTCAACTGATCTCTAACCTGTCTGCTCTGTTTCTTGCTCTTCATGATGCTACTTGTTCACTAATGTTCTCCAGCAACCGTCTAAGCTGGATTTATTCTGATGTTAAATGACTTGTGAAGTCAAGTTTTTAACCTGGATTTTTTTGTTGAGATATGAGAGCAAAAGTTCTGAACGCTTTAACCTTTTGGAACTGTGTATCATTTCCTGTGTGCTTTACAGATGTGCATGATTTTTTGTTTTATGCCATACAAAATCTCCAATAGGATACAGAAATCTGTGTTTGTAATGTGATACTGTGAGGTTTAAATATCTGTTGTTGTGCTGGGGACCAAAACTAGAGAAAACACTCATCCGTCTTGCATTTCTGCTCGTCAAGCAGAAATGTTTTCAGTCACAATTTCCGAATAAACCATATGGTCTTGGTTAGCATGGTGCTTCTATCTTAGTATCAGTTACATGGTGATCATGTAAATATGTAACAAAAAAACAGACTATTGCTTTAGTCATCTTTTGCAAACCAAGCTGAAAGAAAAAAGGAAATAAATCCTTTTTTGATTTATATTCTCCCCATAACAATGTCATTGAATGTTCAGTGTTTTTTTTTTTATTCCTGCTGTTTTACTCAGATCAAAAAAACTACACTAAATACTTCCTACAGTTTATAAAACATTACGTAACTTTAAATCTGTATTTTGCTCTTCTGTGTTCAGCGGGCTCGTCCTAAGAGCGATCAGGAAGAAAATGAACTTGTGATGGCCTCCCTAAGGAATATGTATGAGGAGAAACAGAAAACTCATCAGCACTCTTCTCTTGACAACAGCAAACAGGTATGAGCTGCACAGCTCCAAATTCATTTTCCTGATCTTGGGAGCAGCATTTTGTATTGGTACAGTCCTAATTTGGACCTTCCTATTTTAACTGACCATGGTGCAAGTTTCTTTGGTTTGTTTTTGTGGTCCATTGTTTGTTTGATCCATGCTGTGTGTGCAGGTCTCTGAAGATGCAGCTCCTGTACCTCAAGAGACACAACAGCAGAGCAGCGGTCGGCAGCGGCTGGAGCAGTTCAAGTCCAGAGCGAAGCGCTCTCTTACCGAGTCCTTAGAAGGCATCTGGAAGGTACTAGATTATATTCTGCCTCATTTAGAAAGTTGTTTTGAACAAATGTGCACTTATAAGGTGTTCTTTCCTATCAGATAATGCACTTTAAGTTATAAACATAACCCTTTATTTCTATATAAATGCTCTTTTACCATTTTAATAAACTTTAAAATAAAATTAGTGAAAATTAGAAACGTCGTCAGAGAAACATGGAAATCTTCATTGATCAGGAAATGCTTGAATGGTGGATCAACAAATTTTCTTCTAGTCTTTGAATTTAATTCAGAGTTTTGAAATGATGCTAAGGTGATGTTTGATCTCATGATCTGTCTTATATGTGTTATTCTTATAAATGAGTGCATTAATTCATGATATGCCTTTAGAGATTCACAGCAGGTTTGAACTCATGAATGTAGTTGTAGTAATATCTAGAACTCCTCATTTATGGTTTTTGTAGGGAAGCAACAAGGCCAAATCTCAGAGGGAGAACAGTCAGGGAAGTGAGAGCAGTTCTTCTTCTGGTGCTGTCAACAGTAGCAGAGATCAGCCGTGCTTTGAGGACCCCTTAACTCCCTCACCTCATCTACGACCCACCAGCCCACTCAGGTAAACCCACATGAAGGCTAAAGGTTGGTCATTGCAATGTTTATTACATGAAGTGTGATGCATTTTGCTCATATGTGTGAACTAACTTCTATTTGCTACAGTTTTTAGCTTTATATGCTTACTAAAACATATAAAAGCTAACTTTCACGTCCATGCCATCTACTTATCCCTGCTGTCATCTCCTCAGAGGCCACAACTCCACTGGAGACTTGAAGCTTCTTGACTCATCTATTCCTCTGTCGTCGTCCTCCTCCTCGCTACCCGGTGATCCCGCGCCGCAGGGCTTCCGCCGACGGGCCAGCACCTTCAGTCATTCCCCCACCCCATCCTCAATGCTCGAGGACTCCCCCCTGTACATGCAGACTCATTCACCACAGGAACTGAGTGCAGCTACGAAGCCCAAGCTCGTACGACACTACTCTGTGAGCACAGACAATCCTCACCAAAGCAAGTAAGAAGTTCATGTTTTTATATAAAAACCATACATTTTTGTAAAGGAAACTTAAAGAAGGCACCAAACTTTAAAGATGACTATAAATTGATATTAGCCAGAAAAAACCTGAACAACTAAGGTAAGCGTTGCAAAACCAGCTGGTTAAGTATGCATCGATCTGTCCATTTTGTTTTGTTCGGCTTCTTTTTACTGCTGTTTGGAAGCACACTTAGCAGAGATTGAAACTTGTTTGGAATTTGTTCAGCCAACTGGACTTGTTCTTCAGCATTGTTTTAGTTTATCTGCAAACTGTGTCAAAGTAAACTTCATGACGTTAGGTTTAACAGCAACAATTAGATTTTGATATTATTAGGAAGTGGGATAATTAAGTGTTTAATACATCTCCAAGTTTCCTCTTTCTAAGAATGAAGACGGGTGTAATTTTCTTTCTAGGTACTCAACTATGAAATACAAAGCTAAAAAAATTTCAGAAAATCAAATTGAATGATTTGTAAAGGGTGTGTCAAATATTTATTTTCTCCACTGTATCTGAATAACACGACCTCTTGACTTTAGTAATCAGCTGCACCTTTTTTTCCCTGGAACTGCTGCAAACCCATTTCCTCTTTTCTTTTTTACTTGTAAAACCTGCTTCAAGATACATCACACTAACAAAATAACATTTCATCTCTTCCTTTTTTTTCCTGTGGTGTAGAGTCAATGGGTCACGGCTCTCCAGTCCTTCAGAGCAGGACGTTTCTAGGCTTAATCTCAAAACTGTTCAAATTTTCTCAGTTAACATATCTTTACTGCTCCAGTAATTAGTGTAAATCCTGGCTTGCAGTTGGTACACTACAATTTAGTAACATGTAGTGTACTAAATTGCAAAACTGAAATTTTTAGTTTATCATATTTTACTATCAAATACATATTTGGTATATTTAGATGTTTTCAGTTCTGAAAAAAAAAAATTACATATTTAATAGAAATTACCAAAATAACAGAAGAAACCATTTCATGTGCATTTCATTGTATTCTGATGTTTTATGAATTACAAGCTAATTTCTAAAACTGAAATATATTTGCTGTAAAAGTTGATCATCATTATACTTCAACTATCATATGTTTGAGGTTTGTATATTGGCAGTATAGTTTAAATATTTTTAAATAAATTGTAGTATATAAATTTTTAAAGTATTTTCCATCATATTTTTATTTCCTAATAAGCTTTGAACTTGATGTCCAATCTGCATTACAACACAGTTGGGAATCATCTTCATCTATTTTATGAAATGGAATTACCCTAAACATTTGATTACTTATTCTTACTTACATAAATATTAAAACAAACTGTTTATTAAAAGTAGGTTTGAAACTCTTCATATCATCTTCCTTTTTCCAAATTCTACAATTTTTTTCTGTTAAGTTAAAAGGCCCAAAGTCTATGACTCTCTTCTGTTTTTTTTCCTTCTTTCTTTGCACCAATTTTCAGAAATCTCCCAACCGACTCCACCCTTCCTCCTCTTCCTCCCTTCCCTTCATGCCATTCTCCTCTCCTCCTCCATCATCCTTCCTCACCTTCTCCTGGAGCCCGTTTCAATAAAAGAAGGTGAGAGTGTGGTTTTCAGTTTACCTCTCTGCAGTATCATTTAATTAACTGTTCTTTAAATGATTTCATGCAACATGTCTTTGTGTGAAGTGGGTCCAAGTTTTCCTTTTCTCATCTGTGTTTTGCCTCCTGTTCCATCACCTCCATCTCAGTCCTCTGGGGGGTCTCCGTGCCCGTCTGCACTCCTCCTCCTCTGTCCCTAACTTTCTGAAATTTCAATTTCTGGCTCCTGTCCAAGAGAACGATTGTCCCGAGCCAAAAAGCAGGTATACATATACACAGAATTATCATATCTATGTGGGTGTGCCAAGTCCTCCATGAATCCCTTCGCTGGTATAACTCATATATGTGTAAACTGTAATGTTTTGTCCTGTCTTAAATAACGACAGCTTATGTTTTCATCTGTAGCAACACTTGCGTGTTTGTTCTTTCAGGGATGTTGCAGCTCTCTCTACATCAAGAGCAGCTTGTGTAGCCGGTGAAAGTCCTTTGCGAAACCACAGACACTCGTGGAGGCAGCAGATCTTCCTGCGGGTTGCCACTCCTCAGAAAGGCACAGACCCCACTGGTAGGAACTCACAATATTTAATTGTGATATTTAACTCTTTTTTTCCCGATGTAATTTGTTTATTTTCATGATGTAGACAGTATTTTTATTTCTATTATTGTACAAGTTGTAAAATCAACTCATTTTCAGTCTAAAAATATCATCCAAAATGTTGTGAGAAAGAAGAAGCACATTCAGGCTGTAGTGACAAGACTTTTCCACTCTGTGTCACCCTTTTGTTCAAATTATTGAAGGGTTTTGTTTTGTTTTTTTCATCTTCACCGGAGAATTTTTTTGTACTACACAAAATCTTCCATGACATATTAAATACACAGGTGATATTTTTTACACTATTGTAAAGCAAGGTACCACATTAAGACACTTTATGGAACCAATAGAATCCAGAGCAGTTATCTGCTCTTACATAGACATAACCTGATGAAATATCAGAACCAAAGTTCCCTATGGACTATAAGCAAATGAAAGAAAATATCTTGAAATCATCACTTATAGAAACAGGCACAAATCGTATCTCTGCAACTGTTTCTGAAACTTTTTAACTTCTGCGAGTTTAGTTTCTCATTTTTTTATGTTTGTTCAAGCAAAAAAAAAAAAAAATTCAAATAAAAAAGTGGACAAATTAATTCACAAGTTAAAAAAAACAATCCGGCCCAGTTTTTGGTCACTTTGATGTTAGCAAACATCAATTCTATTTGACAGTTTGCACACTAAAGATTGAAGATTGATTCTTAACACAATAGTCTTAATTATTTTTACCTACTCAATCAAAATAAATTATATTCTAATGTCCAGTCCTAATACGGAATGGATATCAGAGCAGCACAGTTTCTACTATTTTGGTACTTTGTCTTGCAGTACTGGTGTAAAGGACTGCATACTCTTTGACCAGCTAAAATTTCCATTTGGAAAATTACAAGAAACATTAATCAGACTCGTACGCTTGAATAAACCCAGCGCATTTAATAACAAAGCTCTTCTTAGAGTGGATAAAGTTGAGACTAACCAGCAGCTTACACTTAATATCTGAAAGGTTTATATGAATTATAGGATTAGCATGATACCCTGTAGGGCACATATGTTCAAGTCTCAAATCCCGGATTGTCAAATTCATTCATCAGCTTCTGCTTTCTTCCCTCTTTTTAACAAGGGTTAAAATTGAAAGCATATGTTGAAAGTATTCAAAATTTTAATTTGACGAAAGAAATTTTCTCTCAGAAAATAAAATAAAGAATCAAGTATAAAATGTGTCAGTTTTCCATAGATATTTCTTTTTTTCTTTCCTAACACTCAAACTCCACTCTTCCAAACTGCAAAGGAACCCTGTATGTATTCCATACAAGGACATTAATTTTTTGACTACTTGAGCTGCCGAAATGCACAATTTACGCTTAAAATAATCAAAACAAAGAGTTGCAAACATACAACCCAACAAATGACACAAGTTTAGTGTCTCCAAGGATGACCTGCATACGTTTTATTGTAAACAAATGCTGACAGGTGATTTATGTTGCTAAGCTGTAAGTGGTTAAGTCAACAATTCTGTCTTGTATTTTGCAGTCAGGCAGAAAATTTGACAGCACTGTCAAATCCCAGGCTACTTCAGCACTGCTCTGTTAAAAGTATTTCTCTTAATTTTAAGCAATATAAAATTTAATATGCTATATCAATCACCTGTCGCAGAATTTGTTCACAATGAAATGTATGCAAATTATGCTTGGAAACACTAAACCTATTATTCTTTGGCTTGCATAATATTAAATCCTATGTTTTTATTTAAAATAAATAGATTCTGGCAGCTCAAGCCCTTGAGTTGATGTTCTTAAGCTGAGTTTGGTCTAAACACTTTGTATTGCCTTGTTGCTGAAAATGTGCTATATAAATAAAATTACCTTTACCTTTTAAGTAGCTGGACAGCGACAGTCTCTAACTGTTTGAATTTGCACATTGCCATAATTATTGTTGTTACAACAAAAATAGCACAGTTTTGTTGCTATGCCCGCCAGAGATGCCAAAGACCGTGGTGTTGATCTTTTCATGGTAGATGTGTGTTTACGAAACAAACACGGTAAATACAAGTAAGTCACAACCATGTAATTTTGACAACAAGAAGGGATGGGATTCTGCTGCTTCATGCACATTCTGGTGGAGCCATGACTGTCCGAGGTTAAATTATCCTGATTTTTGTTTTTCAGTTTTGCTTAAGTTATTTATTAGAGAATCTCCTCGCTAGATGTTTTTGGTAGTATTGTATTGTATGCTCAGAGAGAGTCTTCGGAGCTTTGCCATAATCCAAAGAAGGTTTTATAATTGATATTGTTATTCAATGTATTAGTGGAATCGTTTCATGCGCTCCTGATATTGTCCAATCCCACTGTCAACATGGCCAAACACAGCAGTTCCCCTTCAAAAAAAATATCAACAGGTCAAAACAGAAACTTTGCTTTAAAATATACAACCTTCCAGTTGTCTGCTTTAAGTCTTGCTCTCTTTCACTTTCTCACAGCCCTGATAAACCTATGACATGGAGATGTACAAATCAGTTTTCTATCCCCACAGAGATTGAAACTAATTCAATTTTAGCCTTCCTCCAGAGCTAACAACTTCTGCTCCAAAACTGTGGTCGTGACGATCTGATAGGTGTAATATACTGTGCGCTAACTCATCAGACGATATAAGGTATTTTCCGGACTATAAGTCGCTCCGGAGTATAAGTCGCATTTTTGGGGGAAATTTATTTGATAAAATCCAACATCAAGAACAGACATGTCATCTTGAAAGGCAATAAAAATATAATAAAGGCAACAACAGGCTGAGTAATTGTACGATATGCTAAGGTTACATGACAAACAACAAACTGAGAATGTGCCTGGTATGTTAACATAACATATTAAGAGTTATTTAGATAACTATAGCATAAATGACATGCTAACAAGTTTACCAAACCATCCGTGTCACTCCAAATCACTAAACGCAATGAAATCTTCATCTTCGGTGTCGCTTGTAAACAACTCCGCTAACTCTTGAACTTAGCTTCTACCACACACATTATCAACACAGGCCTAGAGCGCCCTCTTGTAATTTAGTGTGAAAATAACATGTGATATGATATAACAAGGTGTTAATAATTTCACACATAAGTCGCACCCCCGGCCAATCTATGAAAAAACTGCGACTTATAGTCCGGAAAATATGGTAATAGTTATTGAAAGAGAATGCAATGGCTTGAACTAGGCCATTACAATAGAAAGACTGAAAACTTAAACAGAGTGTATAGTAAGAATATTGACATTAATTTATCACATTGATTCTCCAGCAGAATGTATTATTTTGTGCAATTCTTCCGCCATGTACTGGCAACACAGAAAAACAATTGATATCCTCTGTTTGAATTAGAATTTTTACAGCCAGCAAAATATTCGTAAATCTCAGCAATTCCCTATAGCTAACCTGGCTACCGTGCACTGTTACCTAAAATATTCATGAAACATAATTAAAATGTTCACTTCTAATTCTTATTTGATGGAAATAACATTATTTATTGAAAAGGTCACTGGGTAAAAATCCCACCACTTTCTGCAGTGCCTTTATGTTACCACTGGGACACATCAGTAATTTTAATTTGTACGCATGATGACTTTAACATTAATCACAACTATAAATATTCTGGTTTATGAAATAATCACCTCCTCTAATGCAGCCATAAAAGCATTTATACCAATATGAAGGTTGTTTTCTGCAGATCTAGTCATGACTTTAAATGTCCTCCTCATGTCTTCATCACCATTCACACCCACGCAGGATTTTCTCTGGGGTGGTAACTTTATCTAGTGAGTACGTTGGGTAATGCAGGACTATTGTGTCCTTTTTATCTGCCATCCCACTGCTGTTCATTTGGGAGTTGGGAGGGTGTGCCTGTTTTCTGTTCATTACGCTTTCCTCCTCTAATGAAACCGGAAAGGAGCAGAGAGGACATCTGTCTGCAGAAATAAAAAGATCTGAACCAAACATTTCGTTTTGAGTCAGCAGTAGGAAAAACAGAGCTTTTAGCGGATCATTGCAAATTACTTTGTGCTGGCAGAACGCAGCGCTACGCTTTGGTTGAGTTGGGTGTGTTTTTGTGAGCACCTGGGTGTGTCTAGAGAGTGTGTATTGGCATGGGATGGTGGTACTTCAAGGTCATGTTGACAGTCCACACACAGACAGCGCCAGAGGAAAGCACCAGTCTTGTTGACCCACTTTGTATGTTTTGTGTGTGTTCAACAAAGTTCTGGCAGTGTTGTTTGCCCAGGAAATGGCCTGTGTGCCACTTTGCAGAAATGAATGGGTGCGAGGGATTTTTGTGTTGTATTCAGGCATTCACAGAGCTTTAACAATAAAGGGTAAATTAGGATGAGAAAAACTATGTGATTTATTTTTTTAATGCAGGCAAGCCTCCAGCTATGAAGGTTTTTTTGTCACACCCCACTCCTCCCAGAGATTCTGTTGCAACAGTGTCACTGTCTAAGTTTGTCTAACAAATGCATACCTCTATATCTCTCAAAGGATCTAAATAGCTTTTATCTAAATTTGTGTGTTCGTCTGCATCGCCCCTGAATCAGTCTGCACATTTACTTCTACCTGCAGAGCTATAATTCTTTATGGTGATGGCTGGTTTCAGCATGTCTGAGAAACTCTCTGACTCAGACATAAAGAGATAACTATACATAAATTGTAAATCTGGCACAGAGTACACAGTTGTAATCCTGTTTGTCTATTTATGTCTTGGCATCAGGGTTTCTCTGTTTTGTAAGTTTTTTTTTTTTTTTTTTTTTTTCAGAAAGCCATCTTGCATTTTTTTTAAATTTCCTCAGAAGAGCTTTTCAAAAAGATCAGGATCAAATATGCATACCTGTCTAGCACAGAGATATGTGTGTGTGGATACTTGTTTGTGCATGTGGATGCCAAGGTAATCAAACTGATCATGATTTTCCTAAGAATTAAAACAGAAGCATCATCCAGATAACTGATGTGTCCCTCCTATAAACCACACAGGGTATTTTGAGGGCTGGGGTCCCTGCAGCACTTAAAGATGCACAATTTCTTTTTTTTTTTTTAAGTGGCCTTCTCCTGTGTTAATTTTTCTCTTGCTTCAAATTTCACTCACCTGTGCTGTCAGTTGTAAATCACTCTAGTTTGTTTTTTTCATTTTTTGATTTTAAACATTTTACCCCAGAATCAGTTTTTCTTTACTCAATATATATATATATATATATATATATATATATTTTTTTTTTTTTTTTTTAAATAATAAATGCACAGGTAAATCAACCCCACCACTCTCTGGAGGACAGATCTAAAGCACAGACAGGTGGGTCAGTAAATAAATGCAAATCAGCTACTAAATGGTTAGCAGTGCAGTTTTCTACTTCCTTAAAGTTGCATTCACTTACATTTATGGTGCAACATAAACATTCTGGTTTGCTCCATTTTTCAGCTATGAAATCTACAGATTTTATTCCTGTAGCAGTGCAGAGGTCTGATGCGAGAGCACAAAGTTTCACAAATTAGAGATGTTTTGAAATGTCCAAAACAATAGAAAGAAGATTTATTTCTCCCAACGTCACTAGTGCGAAAACTGTTAAGTCATGCATCTTGCTGAATACCACCATGGCATCTAAAGACAGCACAACAACTTCTCAGCACAATCCAAACAGTTTCCCTATGAAAGTTACCAGACTTCTGGGATCTTTGCATAATGATTGCAGCTCAAATCACAAACTAAAATCACACATTATTTCTGATTCTAGAACTAAAGCTATAATTTTCAAGCATATATTTTGTTTTCTATTTTAGAGCGGATGGATCCCTGCCTCGACGGGGGTCTGATATGTGTAGGCCAGGTGTCAGGGATAGGAAATGGAGATTCAACCATGAGAGCCGTGCCGGAGGAGGGGACGAAGAGGAGCAAAGTGGAGCTGAGGGAGTTGTGGAGGAAGGCCATCCTACAGCAGATCTTGCTGCAACGAATGGAGAGTGAGAACCAGAAACTGCAAGGTGAGATGGAAGCATGGACAAGTTAAATGTTACCTGCTTATTCTGGACTTGTCTTAATGAACCAAACTTACTTGACATTTGCTCATAGAGTTGCAAAATATTCTAGACGGCTATGTCATAAATTCAGCAGCACATAGTGTGGAGGAGGGAATCTATATGTAGAGACAATTCTGGCCTTTTTATTGGAAATAACACCAGCTTAAAATCCACACTTAACAATATAAACTCATCACAAAAGTTAATGGATTTAAAATTATGAATTTATCATCATAAGATACACAGAGAAACGGGCTGGTGATCAGAATCTGCAGATTTTCTAGATTTTCTACTCAGTTCTTCCTGACTTGTTTGGCCAGAAATGACAAAACTGTAATCAGTGAATGCATCATACATAACCATCTCCAGTCAGCAGCTCAAAACTTTCCAAAATAGTATTTTATCTTAAATGCCAAAATCTATTTAAACAAAATCTTTTAAGTATCAGCATCTTAAAGTTGTCAGTATTTAATTTATAAACAACTATTACTCTATCAGTAAAAACAAGTTATTCTTCATGACGCATTGCCTGTTAAGATGTGCATGAAATAAGAATCTGTAATTAAAGACACACCTTTTCGCATGTAAAGCCTGCCATAACCACAAATTAATAGAGCACACTATGTTTTGTTTGTGACGTTGCACATGTTTACTGGGAAGTAAGACTTCAGGGTGTGCCAGGTGCTCCACCTCTTTGATGACCGAGTTGGCATAGAGCTACACTTCAAGTAGCTGTTTGTCATTGCCATAACTACCTGTCTTACTTGTAAACCCCTAAGTGAGACACACCCATCACGCAAATACAAATGATCACCCCGCAGTCGGGTGGAGTCAGAGATATTGGCGTGTTATTAAAAAAAAAAAAAAATCCAGCTGAATCTCTCTAAGCTAACAAATTTTCTATGGTCGTACGCCCATGTTCGCATTTTTACCACATTGAATTTTTCCGGCAGAGTGCTTGTTTGTTTTTTATTATTTTGGAGCTCCACCTTTGTGTCCTATTTCTGCCCGTTAGTCTGTGTGCAGCTCAGTTTGTCTCTCTGCCCTGTTTCTGGGTCAGCTATGAAAGCGCATGTGTGCGTTTCTCCTTCATTATGTGTGGATCTTTGTCAGCTCCTGGGTGGGGTATCCTGTCTTGTTTTGTGTTATCAAAGGCGGAGTGTTCCGGCAGCAGAGAAAGGGAACGAACCAGAGAGTAGAAGGCTAGGAGAGACTGGAAGGTGGAGCCACTGCATGCCAGCTGGGCTGCTGCCAAAGCGAGTCCTGATGGACTTGATTCTGCTTGCTCCAGGCAGATAAGACAGACAGCCTCTATTCTTGCTCTGGGTGTGTCGACAACCAGCTCCTTCCAGTTTCTTATTTTATTTTTTATTGTCCTTTCTTTCCAGGTCGTCTCCATTACGTATCTCTCTTTGACTGCTGACTTTTCACTTTATAATCAGCATTCCTTTGCAGCTTTGAAAAATATGGAATTTGATTTAGATATTTTACAAGTCTGGATAAGTTTGGGAAAAGAAAATAGAGCAGGGAAAATGCCTATGTATTTATTTTCTGGTTTAAAAGTTATATCCATCTGTCTGTTGCATATCTCTATTCTTTCCCATCTACTGTCCCTTTCTTAAGTTTTCTCACATCCTTGTGGTTCTATAGACTCGTTCAAGGTATTTTAAGTTTTAACTCATTCAATAGATCGATCTGCATGGCATTTTTAAGGTGTATTTTATTGATTTACATCACAAATCAGTGGGAGAAAAAATATTGAGGCTACTAGTTTGTGTAGCAGGTGTTTGAGATTTGATTCCTGAACATAATCCTTTCTGATGATTGTCAATGAAGGCCATTAATGTTATGAAATTATAAGGCCAAATACCTTTTACTTCAGTCTGAAATTATGGTCTTTGAAAGTGAAAAATTCAAAGGAACTTTTGAAAACATTTCAGAAAAACTATTTAAACTTTCTAATGCTCTGAATTTGGCATTTAATATACTGATTACATACTTTTGGTTACTTGTGTTAAAAGCAACCTACCAAAGTGGTTGTGGTGTAATTTCAGTTGTCTCTGGATGTTTTTGGCTACAATTTTGTGATGCAATGATGATGCCATAATCCCTTCCGTTTCCTGGAAAATATAAAAGAACAGATTGTAATGCATCACGCTACACTGTCTCCATTCTGTCCCAAATTGCTCATATCACTCCTCCGGATTCCCGGCCAAGTCACAGGCGGTCACTGGGTGTACGCCGCACACGATTGGAAAGGAGGAAGGGGGAAGAGCACAGGTCATGACTCACACAAATGTGGAATTATCTGAGTGAGGAGAGCGAAGCAGAAAGAAACAGAAGCAAAGATGAATTGTGAAGAGCCTGGGGAGGCAAAGAGGAAGGGTGCGGTCAAAAAAGAGAGGAACAGCAGAGGGGTGTTGGGTGTTTTCTCACCTTCTTTGATCAGGGTTGTGAAAATGGTAACAGAAATCACAGTTTTGTGAGTTTTTTATTATTTTTTTTTTTGTTGCATCAATCTGACACTTCTGGGCTCGGTTACATCAGGCAAATGTATTTCCCTCAGCAGGGAGAGGTTGTAGCCATTTACCTGTAGTGACTCTAATGTTCAGTGACATACAGGAATTAAGTTTTCGAGGTTTATTTGAAGATTACAGATATCTGAAGCATAATATTACTGAATCTAACTTTTGCAGAAAAAAAATAATTTATACGATTGTTTTATAATGATTCTACATAGGAATGCATGAAATTAACTTTCTAATTATGAAGATGTGGCATGCATCAGCTTTGCAGCCATACAAAGATCCAAGCTTTCTAATAAATAACATTGTGTTACTGCCAAAGAGGGATGAGGTCGGAAAAAGAAATTAATAAATGTGTGCCAGAGCTGGAAAGAAAATCAAGATATACTGATGTATCAGACTAATATAACCTGAGTAAATTTAGTTTTAAATGATGATTCTGAAATACTGTATAAATTTATTCCAGATGTAACTGGACCATGCAAAATATTTATGCTTTTTTACATGTCAGTCAATCAAACATTTTGTTGGAGATCATCAAGATAGGTTTTGGACCCTTGTGTTCTTGGTCAGCAGTGGTTTTCATCTTGGATGTTTTTTTTTTTTTTCATACTGATTGTTGAATCATAAACTCCATATCATTAATAATAGCAAATAAGAATCCTGCTTACAATAAAAACATGGATAGAAAATATATTTGCACCACTAATCCAGCTGGCAATTATAAACTCTTCCAATGTTGTAAAGATAGCAAATGTTTTCTATTAGGTGATCAGGTGACAACACAGACAGCTAAGACTGAATTAAAGCATTGGTCTGACTGGTTTGGTGTATTCAGATCTTTACCTGTGTTGCTTTTGTGTTTGCTCCACAGCCTCAGAGAGCGATCTGCAGAACAAGCGCCTGAAGCTGGACTATGAAGAAATCACTCCATGTCTGAAGGAGGTCACTGTGGTGTGGGAGAAACTCCTGAGTACACCTGGCAGAACAAAAGTCAAATTTGACACAGAGACCATACATGCTGCAGTTGCACAAGGTACTCATTTGGCCTCTCCGATAGATGCATACAGTACTGCATGGAACTATTTGTACAGCCCGAAAATCAGCAAACATTCGCAAATATTGACGTAGACGTTATGTAAGGGCCGTGCTGATTAAGTTTCTTTTCTCCTCGAAACTCATCTGAGTCACTTCAGATTTAGAGTTTCTGTTTTCTACATACCAGGACGCAGCAGAGTTGAAGATATTTATTCATCTGTATTCTTTGTACCTTCAACACCTTTTTTTAAAAAACTACCCACATGGTAAACATTTTTTTCATCATTAGCAAAATAAAAACCCCACAGTATTTATGTAAATTGAATTCCAGATATCATTGATTTATATTTTGTACAGCATATTTTGCTAGGTGATGTGGGATTGTACAGGATATGAATGAAGACGGGGAGACAGTGGTGAGGTGTGCAGTCGGAGTCAGAGACTTGGCTAAAGTATGGCTCTCGTCTGACCACTTTTTGTTTTGGAAAATTGTTTCTGTTTTGCTTAAAAGCCTTGATTGGCTACAATTTATTACTTATGTGACAATTACCTTTCATTCATTTTACACATTTCCTTTTTATTTATTTATTTTTTATATTTTTTTTACGACCTTTAGCTGTCCGGGGGTCGGGTACCATGTTTTTGTCTGTTGTGTAAAATCTTAATCTCTTTTCTTATTTATTTATTTTCTATTAACATTAGAAAGATTATCTCTGGAAATAAAAATTAATCTAAGCAGTGGTGGACTTAAACTCATCCATGACAGCTGCAGAGTGGAAACCTTAGGAAGAAATACAATAAATGTAAATATAAAAATCAAGTAATTTGATTTTGAAGAAGTCACAAGACTTCAGCGAATGTAACCATCTTTTCCTAAAAATCTTTAGATGCAATAATATCTGGGTGATAAATTTTATTAGTCAAATTTTCTGTTTATGAAGATTCCTTTTTGAAAACTCCAAGGGTTTCCATTGTTCAGAGTGATGTCAGTGCACCAAGGGCCTACTATCTTGTTTTACAGCTTGTATTTAGTTAGACTTTGAATTCAGGTCAACTCTCAAAAGAAATGACTAAAACAAAGGCAAGTTTTTGAAAAAAACTTTCTGCTTTGTTATCTACACACTATCCAAGTACAGGCCATAAACCATATTTTACAGTCTGACGTCAAATCCTGATCTCATTAGCATTTTTAGGCATATTTGTCCCAAATCTAAGCATCACTTTTCTGCCTGTTCCCGACAGGTGTGCCAAGGCAGCATCGAGGTGAGATCTGGAAGTTCCTCTCTGAGCAGTATTTACTCCGGCAGACGGTTCCCTCTCGGCCCCCCTCCAACCACACTCCATACAAAGAGCTGCTGAAGCAACTCACCTCACAGCAACACGCCATCCTCATAGACCTCGGTAACATAACCAAGACTGTAAAAAAGAACATTTTTACAATCCCGTATATATTCAATACTATATTTATTTATTTTTTACAGGTCTTACAATGTGCCTTAAATCCTGCTTTTACATTTTTAAGAGGAGTTTTATTGCTAGTCTTTTATTAGTTTTTCAGAGTTTTGCTCCATAAATCTTTGAGGTGCAAATGACAAAGGATATTTGTCATCATGAAGCATCATTTATAATAAAACTTTCAAGATAAACCGACACCTCTGTCTTCATCTTACGATCATATGAAGTCTGAAACACGACATTCTCGACAGTTTGTAGTAGTAGCGATAAACGGAAGGCGAGGAAAATTTGAAGGCGTATAAACACTTTTGCAAGGCAGTGTGTGTGTTTCCTCCTGTTTGGTGCTTTTCAAAAGATTTGATGTGTAAAGTATAAACAGTGTTGGCTGTATTTTTCTTTAACTTCAATGTAGCAGCAAAACTACATCTAACACCTACCACCCAAAAACCCACACATACGTATGTACTACCTACACCCCACCCATATAACACCCACATACTTAGATGGGTACCACCCACACATCTATCCCTGCTGCATTTAACCTCCAGTGTTTTTGTTTTTGACCTTGTGTCAATCATCTGGCTGAGCATCAGATAGGACCGTGATAATGAGCGAGATGCTTTACTGACACGGCCCGTTGAGGAGGTGTGATGTGTTGTGAAGCCAATTGTTTACGATGTTGAGGAAGCAGAGCAATGCATCAGTCAAAGCGTTGACTTAAAATGCTAATTTTTCTTTGAAATAATTCAAGTGTGTGAATTGGAATGCTTCGACAAAAGCGTGCCAGATATGCTTTTGTTTGGCTGCGGAGTCGTGTTCAGTATGTTCAGAAACGTAAAGCCCTCCGAGCGCATTCCTCACATACGAACTCACAGGTTCCTCATTTTCTTCTTCTCACATCACGAGTTTAGGTCTTCAGTCGCAAAGTAGACCTGCCTTCTGATTTCATAGTATCTTTTTACATAAGTCCATGTTCAAATAGCTTTCTTTCCCTAATTAATGAAATCATTATTTGAAAGATGCTTTTGGGAGTTCCTCAGGTTCTCTTTGTTTTTTTTATTAAAACTCAAATGATTATCTGAAACATTTAAATGTGTCAGGAAAATTAGAGGAAATCTGTCAAGGAGTAAATATAATTTCATGTATCTGCTCTGTTACTGAGCTTGTCATCCTTCTCATAGTTTCCCAGTTAACGTTTTTAAACAGTGGTGAGTTAGTCATAGTGTGAGATGCCGCTCGTTTAGTTTGCAATTTAGTGAACGCTTGGTGGCTTGTTGCAAATGATGCATCTGAATCTAAAAAATACTTCTGACATCAACATGTGAAAAGTTTAGCTCTTGCTGCTGGACCTATTAATACAGTGTGGATCTGATCTGTTGATTAATTTGATTAATTGATTAACAATCAGATAGTCAAATGTAATTAAGAGGGTTTTTTTGTGTGCAGAATTTGAACAAGGTGAAGCTAAATCTGCGCCTCTTTAGGAGTTCTGGTTTGGTTTAGTTCCAGATTTGCAGACAAAGAACATCTTCATTTTAAATGCAATATATATATATATGTATTTTTACAGTTTTGGTTTTATTACTTTTCCAAATGTTTTTTTTTTTTTCAACAAGGGCTCTTTTTTTGAGGCTGTATAATTCAGTTAATGATTAATTGATTATTAAATTAGTTTGATTATTTCAATAAGCAGTTAATCACAAATAATCGAATGAATCATTTCAGTCTGCTGGCCTTCAGTGCTCAGCGACAGGCAGAGTCACTGTTCTTTAGTCAATACAGCAGGAAACAGTTCTGGTCTCCAGAAGTTTCTCTGGTATCTTTTTAATAACAATTTGAGAGAAAAGGTTGGTGGTTTTAAAGTGGTAGCTTTTTAAAACCTATTTAAGTCATCGTGATTAATTTTAGCTCTAGTTAGTTTTTAGCTCTTAAAGGTTCCTTTAATGATAAATAAGCTGGTAATGTTTTTTTTCTCCTGCAGGTCGTACTTTTCCCACTCACCCATATTTCCAAGCGCAGCTGGGATCAGGGCAGCTCTCGCTGTTCAACATACTGAAAGCTTACTCACTGCTTGACCCCGAGGTAGGTTTTTTTTTTTTTTTTTTTTTATGTTTCTCGGTGGATTAAAAGTCAATGTCAGGTTTCATTTTTCTTGGAGGCATAAAAACTCTTGCTTACAATTTATCTTATTGCTGCAGGTGGGCTACTGTCAGGGCCTGTCCTTCATTGCTGGAGTTCTGCTTTTACACATGGGGGAGGAGGACGCATTCAACATGCTCAAATTTCTGATGTTTGATGTCGGGCTTCGTAAGCAGTACAGGCCTGATATGATTATCCTGCAGGTAAGATGCAGATTATTCCACATCTTTAATATAGTAAAAAACATCACTGATTTATGATGGTTGCCTCAATAGAAATTTATTAGGATCAATTCTTTGACACTGTAATTTCATCATCTGTGAAGACCAGAGCTAAGCTTTTAAGTACACTGTAGGTGTGCTGGGTTTTTCTTGTCCTCGAGCGTCTATCCGTTAATGACGCTCTGACTGCACTGGTAAGATTGTTTGATTAGCATTTTATTTGATCTTTCACTTGGACAAAGCTAAATGCAGATGTCACCTCACATATTACAACCGATTTCATCATATTAACTGATCCGACTTGTTGGAATCAAGAGATTTTGAATAAAAGTGGTATAAGAATGAGGTTAACCACCAAGGATGAACATTAAACTGATGCAGCTCAGAGTTTTAGACAGGAAGCCTGAAAACTTAGTGCACTCTGGTCGTAATTTGCACATATATATTAGTAAAATATGTGTTGTAAGATTTTGTTTTTATGAGGTGAAGTCTCCAATGGCATCTGCAGCACTGAAAAAGCACCATCATTAACCGGCCTGCATTAAGCACCAGATCTATTAATAAAATGTTCCCTCCCCCGGTGAAGTTGTGACAGCATCTGTTAGATATTTTCTATGTTGGTCATGTGATTTCTATACATTTGTGATTACTTGCATCTTTTTGCAATATCTTCAGTTAATAATCATTAACAAGAGTGACTGTATGTTTTTATTGGCTAATAATAGTTTGGTTACGCAAAGTCAAGTAAAAAGCTACAAAACTACCAGCATTATAAAACAACTGGAACGATTTGATATACAGTAATTACATGAAACTAAATCCAGACAGTCTTGTTTTCTGAGACTGTTTTCTTCCTGCAATTTATATTAAATATAAGATGAAGACCTGGATGAAGGTTTAAAAACTCAATGTTTAGTTTGTTATTGATTCAGTTTTAATTAAATGTAAGGTAAGAGTGTAACGTGTTGTGGGCCTATCGGTTTTCCTCCATCAGATTCAGATGTACCAGCTGTCCCGGCTGCTTCATGACTACCACAGGGATTTGCACGGCCACCTGGAGCAGCAGGAAATCGGCCCCAGCTTATATGCCACCCCCTGGTTCCTCACACTGTTCGCTTCACACTTCCCCCTCGGCTTTGTGGCCCGTGTCTTCGGTAAGATCTGAGACCTTCATGCTTATGCACTTGGAGATTCAGGTTGCACTTTAACAGCTGGTAATCTTTTTGCTGTGACTAAGATAACCGCATTTACTGAAGAGTAGAAACCATGTCAGGGAACAGAGAATTTAGGTTTAACTTCTCTCCTCTGTTACCTCTTAGGATAAGAGTTTGGCAGAGATGAGCCTAATGTGTAAATAATAGAGATGTAATGCTAGATCCAGATCACAGTGGGTTCATTAAAATAGTGATTTTACTTTTGGAAAAAGTAGCCATTGGTTTTTATTTGGTTTTTTTATCTGCAGATAAAAGAAAAGGTTATATTTATTCCAGGTGTGACCGGCCCATTTAATCATATTTCCAAATGTATTCATATTTATTGAAGCTCTTGTTGATCCAAAATTGGAGAAAATATTAAAATTTGCAGTTTTGGGGAATTTGTGAAAATGCAATAGCAAAAAATAAATTTTTATCATGATAAATATGTGGGAGTGGAATGGGATGGGAGCAGAGCTACAGAGCCCAACATGCGATATCTGACCTAGCAGTGTGGTTGTTTGTCCCTTTCCTCTGTGATGGTAACAGATTGCCTCTCAGACAATCGCTTTTTTTAGTTAAACTTACATCATCAGACATAGTGTCATCCTAACAAGAACTTGATAATTCTTTTCCAGACTGATGTTACATTGACAGTTGATTTATGGGATTAATATTGCAAGAAGATTTTGTTAGATCCATCCATCTATTTCCTTCCGCATATCTGGGGTCGGGTTGTGAGGCAGCAGCCTAAGCAGAGAGTCAAAGATTTCTCACGCCCAGCCACTTGGGCCAGCTGCTCTGCAGGAATCCCAAGGCGTTCCAAAATCACAGTCCCTCCAGCATGTCCTGGGTCTTCCTCTGGGTCTCTTTCTGGTGGGACATGTCCAGAACACCTCACCTGCATCCAGCAGGCATCCTTACCTGACTCCTCTCGACGTGGAGGAGCAGCGACTCTGCTCTCAGTCCATCCCAGATAGTAGGATTCACATCAAAGCACGACTCTTATTACACCCTCAGAAAATGGGTCTAAAATGTTAAGAATGCTTGATGAAATAATACACTAGAGTGTATTATTTAGATTTTAGCCTCAAAGTGAGTCACAGCGGTGACTCAGTGATGATTTTCATCACTTTTTGACTTTTGTTCTTCTTTGAGTCTTTTTTATCATTAAATATTTTAACACCCACTTAGTTTCTATCTCTTTTTCAAGCCTTATTTTTTCTGTCTTTCATTCCATCCTTAGTATTGTCATCAAGCCTAATTTCTTATATGGGGCTCTGCAACTGAACCAGACTTGCTGTCTCCTTGAGCTCATCTGAGCAGAACGATCAGTGTGTGTTTGTGCGTGTTTGAGAATGAGGGCCATCACGTGTTGGATATCGCATGCTGTGCTCCACACCTCTCCTCCCATTCCTTATTCTCATCTATGATCTCATGCGCTTCTGCCTAACCCAAAACCACACCCTGGTGTATTCAAAGAAAGACAAAAAAACACAAAAGCACACCCTCGATTAGCTCTGCAGATTCACGCTAACATACATTTATGTTTGCTTTTGCATTTATTCTATTGACGTCAGATCATTATTCTGTTTTTAAAAACAAGCCTTTAAGTCACGCATAAATACGGTAAGCTTCACTGTCACCACCTGTCATGATTTGTATTTATTCTAATGCATCCTAAAAAGTTTTCACGTCAGAGCTTTGGTTTTTCCTCATCTCTTTTGTGTTGTACGTCTTTCTTTTCCTCTCTTATTTAGCAACATTTGACCAGCTTTTTTTTTTCTCTCTTTACCAGATATGTTGTTCCTCCAGGGTTCAGAGGTTATCTTCAAAGTAGCCTTGAGCCTGCTGGGCAGCCACAAGCCTCTGATCCTGCAGCACGACAGCCTGGAGTCCATAGTGGACTTTATAAAGACTACACTACCCAACCTTGGCCTGGTGCAGATGGAGAAAACCATCAACCAGGTGGGAATAAAGGCATTAACCTGCCTCAGTTTAAAACGCAACTGCATCTCATTCATCCGTGAATTACTTTCAACTTTCAAAATTTACATTTTCACTTCATATTATTTTCATTCTTCCCATTAAAACTGATACGGACACCACATCAGTAGCCTGGACTAGTCCGGAAGACTACAGCATTTTACTTCAGTAATTTCGACAGCTCCCATGAAAAGATCATACAAGCAACAAGTCAGGGCAGGTTAATATCTGCATGTTCATGTCCATGTTTGCAGGTTGTTGCCCACACAGTCCTGCAGAAATGCAGTCACTCGTCACACCTCAGCAACATAAAATTGCAGCAGACAAATGTTGAGTGTTTGCTGTGACTGGATAGAAACAATCACAGTTCAGTTAGATTGGGATGAGACAGATTGTCAAGTTCAGATGTTTTTACAGAGCCTGTATGAAACTATTGCAGTCGGACCAAAGTGATTTAAAGCAACTTAAAAACAGAAACATAAAATAAAATTTAGAGGTTCAAGAAACTTTCCTCTGTTTTAAGTTAATTAACTGGTTCGAGTTTGACACAATAAGATACCAATGTTTAATTTTCACAATATTCTTATTTTCTGACACTGAATTTTGTGTGTTCATTACTTTCTCTGTATGCTCCAATGTTCTGAAATTTTATAGGATAAGTCTAAATACTTTCTTGTTGTTCAAAGTATCGACAGCAGGAGCTCAAAAACAGTAAACATGACATTGGTGTTTGTTTAAAACAGTTATTCTTAACTTTATTTTCTCCTCTGAGTAAATTAACTCTAAGCAAAGTTTAGATTTTGTAGTTTTCAGTGTAAAATTACAAAACTGCAGTAAATGGGGCTCTATGTGGACTAGACATGTCAATATTGAAAAAGATAGATCGAAAGCATAAATATTTGCCTTCAACCTCCATCTATCGCCAAACAGTTTCAACAATTAATTAATCATGTAGACTTGTACTTAAAATGCAAAAATGTGGCCAAAGGGGACTTAATAAAACTCTCTTTAAAAAAAGATTTAGGGAATCCTGTGTGAAATGTTTTTTTATTTTTTTATTTACCATTTTAATAGGGGTGGCAACCAGTTTGTCCAAATCTATCGTCTAACTATTTGTCTGGTTTCTGTTCAGGTTTTATTTTTGTATTATTACATATAAATTTAATGAAAAAAAGAACTTTAGAAGAAACAGTATTTAGGAGTTAGAAGTACATGGTATAATACTGTAAAGATTTAGGAGTGAACTAATAAACTAAAGCGGCACAAGTGAAAAGCATTTATTCTTTACTTTGACTCCTTTCGATGCTCAAAATCCACCAAATATTCCCCTCTCACGTTGATTGTGCTGAAAGTCATCATAATAAAGTAATTTGTGGGATGTAGAACCAGAATTGGTTGAGTTTGTACAATTATCCTTCTCCACAAATTTGTTTACACTTAAGATCAGAGCAGATTTACAGTTATGACCTTTTTTAGAAGTTAGAGACATACTATTTGTTAGAATTTGCAAAAACCTTTGCCAGTTTCAGACTTTCTGTAGTTTGCTTAAGTCTTAAAGCAAGCATTTGTGAACAATAGGACAGTAAATATCACCTGACTTTCAGTGTTGACGCTGAATCACTCTTGATTGCCTCCTCCGTCAGTTTTGAAGGGATTAGATGGATCTGTGAGTTCTTGTATCTTGGCTTACGTCATTGTCACTGTTAAAACTCCTGCAGCATCTTATTGTGCTTGTTTTTGTCATTTAATACAGTTAACCTTTTAAACTTGCGTCAGTTTCACCTCAGCTCTGAGTGACAGGCTCACCTCGGTGTGAGCCACGCCCTGCTTTTCCTGCAGCACTCAGTGCAGCTGTTGGGTGTGTCGAGTCATTTAAAGTCAATGACATTCCACCGTCTTTTGGAAATACAGAAGATCAGGTGAACCTGCTGAATGTTTCCAATAACTAGCAGCCCTGATTCTGTATTTTAGAATTAATCTGCAACTCATCGAGCAGCAGAGTTGATGCAAAGTTGATGTTTTACTTTAAAACTGTTTGGCATTACAAACTTAACTTAGCTTCAGGGTTACCTTTTTAATTTACGTAATGTCACAAATTGGTTTCTCACAGGATATTTTCCTCTAGACTTGGTTCTCTATTTCACGTTGCAGCCAAGGTTGTAAGTATCCAAGTTTCAACTTCAGCACAAAAAGCACCTGTCTGCAAGAACTATGATGAATGCAACTTTTAGTTTGGGACGTTGGCTAAAGTAGTGATGATCTGTGAAACTAGAGGTACATTTTAATGATCCAGATCTGTTGTAATAAATAGATCATTGTTCAGGGCACCGGAGTGAGATCAATTCGGTCGTATATGCAACCAGATTTCTCAATGTTGCACATGAAACAAAAATCTCATGTGCAATGGTGCTATTAATCCTTGGGGGTAAAAAAAAAAAAATCAGTGTTGAAAACTAACACTTTGGGACCATGTTCTACTCCGAACCAATCAGCGGTCATCATTAGTTTCTCCTGCAGGGCAGGAAGTCCAGGTCCATTTTCCACAAACGAGACTTGAAGTAGAGAATGTAAACTCAGTTTATAAATATTTACATAATCAATGAACGTTGTTTTGTGAGCGAGAAGTTGTATCTGCTGGAAACAAAAAAAAAAATCAAAAACAACAACAAAAAAAACCACATTGGTGAATTCATTGGAGAACGACTGTCGACTGTTTCTGTAAAATATTTTTCTAGCCAGATAGACGAGATGAATGAATCATATTAAACAATATTATAAAATAAAATCTGAATAAAGTTGCACTTGGGATTATTTTTATTTCTGTCAGATCTAAGATTTAAACTCATTCAAGTCAGGTAGGAAATGAACATCTCCTATTATGCTCTTTTATTTAATGTATCTTGAGATGTAATTTTGCTTCAAAAAAGAAACTATTTTCATTATTAGTCATTAACAGATCAATATTACCTCCATTTGACTGTGATTTAAAAAGTCTTGTGAAAAATAATCAGACGCACCAGTGAAAAAAGTTAGTGTAAAGTCCTGGAGAAAATATAGTTTTTTTATGACTTTTACAGTTTGTCTCCATTTGCATCCACATAATTTGCATTTGAATTGGGGTAATGGAAATCACATAAAATCAGGACAGGATAAATAAAATAATACAAAGGTTCAAAGACTTACTAGAGTGAGAATAAAACACACTTTTTTAGCAGGCAGCTTTTCGGGCCAGCTTTATTGAAGGTGCTGCTTTCATCAACAGAAAATTTATAGATTTTGTTAAAAACGTTCTATTCTGTTTGTTGCCCCTAAAAACTGTATTGCTTTGTCCAAACCAGCATGAACACATTAAAGGTCTAATCTTCTTTTATATTTTGATATGCAGTCAACTTTAATGTTCAGCAGTTTTTATTGCTATTTTAGATGCTCTTTTTCAGATGTTGAATAAGATACCTGGACTTTGTATGAATGGTAATGTTGGTGCTAAAGTGTTCAATGTTATTCTGAGGAAAGTAATCCAGAGCTGCTCATGCCCCACCTCTCACTAAAACTGTGCCTTCTACGTAACCCTGTTGACTAACAAAGCAAAGGAGAATGGGAATAAATCTACATGTCAACTTTAATAATCCAAACAGTTGCTGAATCCTGAGGATAATGAAGAGGAAAGCCTTAAATTATATGTAAGCAGCACGGGATGACAGCAACCTCCCTCCTGAAAGCTTTCTCCCAATAATAGTTTGCTTTTCCCTTCAGAAAGAAGTGTTGACCTAATTTCAAGGTCAACACCTTAAAATTAGGTCAGGGTGTTGACCTTGACCTAGGTCAAGGTCAAGGTAAACAAAGTAGGCGTCACACTGACGTCTGAAGTAGGCTTCACACTAATTCAGGCGTCACAGCTGGAGATCTTTGTATTTTACTATCTATTGTCCAAATAACACTGCCCAAAAACACCACAATACTGCAGCAATGCCATATTTCAATTTGACCCATTTTTACTATTAGAAACTGAAAGAAACGCATAATGTAGCTTATGATAGACAGTTTGTGTAAATAAATGAATTCTGTGTCAATAATCTTTTGTAATCCCATATATATCAGTAGAAAATCGATTTCCTGCTATTACTAAAACATACGAGTCCAACGTTTTAGAAGGTTTGAGTCTGTGGTAAATAGTTTTTGTTGTTGCAGCTGTATTTTTTTATGTCATGGTTTTTGTTTCATCAGGTTTGTGAGATGGATGTGTCCAAGCAGCTGCAGGCCTATGAGGTTGAGTACCATGTGCTGCAGGATGAGCTGCTGGACACGCCCCCGACCCTCAACCAGCAGCAAAGAGCTGCACAGCTGGAGAGGACCAATCAGAGCCTCCGGCAGCAGAACCTGGACCTGTTGGAGGAGCTGCAGGTATGCGGACATGCAGAATATGTGAAGATCCATAGTTGAAAGCGATGTGTGTTCAAACCCCTTCACGCTGATGTCTAAATGAAACCTCGTGCAAGTAAATTGCTTTCAGAAGCCACCTAATTATTTGGTTTTGTAAGAATCACAGGTTGCAGACCCCTGACCTGAGCTGACAGGTCAGGAAGCGACAGAGGTCACATTAGTTGCCCTTCATTTTGACAGAAAGTGTCAACAAAATTCCGTCAAAATTAAAAAATTGAACGAGAAAAACAGGAGCAATGAGCTCTCTTCTGCACCAGACACACTTCAAATAACTCAACGTGCCGCCGGTGATGATACTCCAGAGATGATACTCTGATATTCTTTCTATAGATTGAATTTGTTACACTGAAATTACATGAAAAAACATTCAAATGACAAATAGCCTTCGTATTTTTTCATCACCATTTGAAATAACGATTAAATACAGAGAATGTTCTGTTAATGCAACCTTTGGATAAGGAGAACATCTGTCAGAGACGAGGCCACACTTTTCCTTCCTCTCCACACC
This sequence comes from Poeciliopsis occidentalis, assembly GCA_010883035.1. Classification (NCBI taxonomy): domain Eukaryota; kingdom Metazoa; phylum Chordata; class Actinopteri; order Cyprinodontiformes; family Poeciliidae; genus Poeciliopsis; species Poeciliopsis occidentalis. The sequence continues at coordinate 282,288 of SZYC01000101.1, forward strand.
TGTTCACTACTTTGTGCTAATCTTTTATAAAATCCCAACAAAACCATGAAGTTTGGGTTCGTAACATGACCTAATGTGAAATGTCCAAGAGGCGTGCACAGTTCTGCTAGAGTTTGTTCTCCTGTGCGCTGATCATTCAAGCCACTGCTCTCTGATCCCGTTTAACGCAGGTGTCCCACGCGCGCGTCTGCAACCTGGAGAGTCGGGTGGAGGCCCTGGCGCAGTCGGAGGTACAGCTGAAGGAGCAGGTTTCTGCTCTGGAGGAGGAAAAGAAGCAGCTGGCCAACACCATCGCACACCTCCACAAGCTCCTCACCGAGCTGGGCATCAACGCCGACCTCGATGGGCAGACGCTCCCCTGAGCCCCTGAAAGACGAGTTTGACCACAGTTTCACGGCCGAACGGCAGCGCAGTGGACTCTGTCTGGTTTAAATGTTAATAGCTGCATGTATACACAGGCAGAATGCAGGAAGAGCGAGAGGTAAAGCCCTCAAGGAAGAATTTGTTAAAGTGACTCCCAGATTGGTCTCTCACACGTCCAGTAAATAAGAAAAAGAGAAGGCTTTCCTTTCCTCTAATGGATGTAAACAAACTCCCAGTTAGCTCTGAGCCTCTGCTGTTCAAACAGAAAACCGTCAGATAGATTCTAACCTGTCTATTTGTTCACAAAGAACACGTTTCACACGTGACTTTCTTTGTCTGTGTTGGATCCGACCAGCCTAAACTGGCCAAAGAACATCTTGACGCTTTATTTGGAAGAACAAAGCCTCCACTACACAGTATTCTGAGACATGAACGCTGTTACACAAAGTTGGTCCCAAAGAAAACACCAGAACAAAGCGTGCTGCTGGTGATTAGCCTCCTATGGCGCTGTTTTCAGTTTATCTATTACAAAGGCTGAATGTGACGTTATCTAAACGACGCCGGGTGCTGCTGAAATGTTCAGGTTGGGAGGCGAGCTAGGTTCAGCTATTTTTGATTCTTCCTAGGCACTTGTAGTTCCTCGCTTCCTGACCGTGTGCATTTTAGCTTCATTTAGCAGCAGCAGCTCACAGGAAGAGTGATACAATATATCCAGTCCATTTCACATCCTGTTTTTCACCTCTGCCTACACTTTGAATCGTGTGCGAGGATGAAGGGGGTTTTGAAACGCCAGCGCTCCCCGTCCAGGAGCTCCTTAACCGGCTCCTCTAAGTTATTTCCAAAGCGACGCCCGGGTGTGACGCCCGTGCCGCTGAGACAATCTGTAGGGTGCAAATGTTTTACTGTATTCTCCCGACACACTGAACTCCTCCGAGCCGAGCTGCAGCTCGGTGCGTCCGTACGTAAACGTCTGAATGTTACTGTTTTTTGTGCACTTCACTGATCCAAAACAAAAAGCCGTTTGTCACTTTGAAGATATTTTTTTGCTTTTACTCTTTTGCACATATTTTCTGTTTTATTGATCTATTGTCAGTCTGTACTTTAAAATACAGCTCATTATTATTTCAGCACATATGGAGTCTGCGTTCTTTTTGTACCTGAGGTTGTGTGCTTACAATAAAGTAAAGTATCAGATGTAACGTCAATTGTCGTAGGTTGCCTCCTGTCTAAACACGTCAGTCACTTTCAGTGCCGTGGCTCTGATGGAAGCTTTTTGCATATGGAAACATGCCACACACCCACACTTATACATCACTGGAGTTCAGGAGCTCCTGCAGAGGCATTAGAGAGCATGCTCAGGCAAGTTGGCTCATGTTAGTTAGCATCTGCTATAAATTCAATCTCCGAAAGCTTGGATCAGTTAAAACAAGCCTCTGAGTTTGTCTTGTCACATGAGAATCTGTTCTCCTGTGATCTGGAACGCTGTGTCTGTGGGTGGGACGAGAGGTCCTCAAAGTCAACTCAGACGTTTCCAACAAAATGTTTTTCTCTGGATGCCACTAAAGTTCAGCATGAACAATCTGACCTTTAATTACTTTATGTGAGACATAATCACATATTAACAGATTTGTTTGTTTTATGGAATCAGCAGTGATCGAATTATGCTCCATACTTTCTCTTTAGAGTAAACCTAACAAAAAAATTTAGGTTTAGAATTGACAACTTCCTGTTATCCTGTGGTCATCTTGCCGCCATGCACACTTGATGGTGAAGGAAGTTCACTACGTTTTGATCCATTGAGGTTGAACTAGTAAACACTCCAGGTGTCTGTAGTGGGAAATACCAGATGGAGGGTGTCTCGTGACCACAGCCATGTACGGTGGAGGATCTATGAGGCTCCGGGCCATTCCTGCTGGGAACCGGTTGAACTCTTCGACCTTTTTCAAAAGAATAACTCACAGTTTTATGGTAAGTTATGGGTTGAGGCTGTCGGAAAACTGACAAAAGATCATCATCAGGTCGCAAAACAGAAATTATTCACCAGACAAAAAAAAAAAACCCCAATCCTATTCTATCCCTATCTGCAACCTGAAGTTCTGTAGACAGGTTGTGGGTTTAAATCCCAGACTTTGGTGAAGATCGTTTTCTGGAGCTATGAGCATAAAAACATGATTTTGTTCATCTTTTCCAAAATGATTCACAGAAGAGGTTGACTTTTTTTTTGGTCAACATTTTTCAATGTGGCATTAGGCTACTGCCAGAAAAATACATTTTATTAGTGGTGTCCTGTTACTTCCCACCGCTGGTGGTGTCATTATGATTCAGTGGTTTTAATCTCTGATTCTGAAAGAGTAAATGAAAAAGCTCAGCTCTTTACTCATCGTTTTACAGAGCCGCTGCTGTACAACAGTTCTGCTCTTTAATCACAATCAGCTACTGTTTGTGAAAATACTATAAAAGCTGACTGTACGCTCACACACACACACACACAGACAAAGGCCGATGAATGAATTTGTTTCACTCCCCAAAAATAGCTACAAAATAATCTAAAAATATTTTGTTGCATTTAAAAAGTGACTCTGTTCTTGTCTCTTGACATTTGATAACATTTTTTAACTTTATTTATTTGCTGATGATATAAACTAATGTAGATTTATTTATTATGTAATATTTCAAGTCTGTCTTTCTCATTTTTATTAAGTCCTACAAATGAAAACTCAAAATTCAGTGTCTCAAAAAAAAAAAAGAATGTTTTATAAAAGGATGAATTATAAAACTACAGAAGTTGGTTGTGTTCAGAGACCTGTAGCCAAGCATATTCATAGAAAGTAGAGTGGAAGGAAAAGTTAGAACTGCCTTGAGAAAATTGTTAAATGAAATCCCTCGAGGGGTCAGCCTCACTCGAACACTAAACACGGTGTGTAGCGTCAAGCCAGGTGTCTCACCTGGAATGAGCAGAAAAAGAACTGAACTGGTTTTCATTTAAAAGTGAGGCTTGAATTTCATTCGGAAATTAACATCCCAGAGTCTGGAGGAACAGTTTGTGATTTTTTTTTCGGTTCATTGTGAAATTTCCACAGTCAGTGACGGTTGGGTGTGACAAAAAATGTTGAACGTTTTCACGATACATTTTTTATCGCTCTATGATTTATAGTTCCGACTTTCTTCTTCGGCTACTGCCTGACGTTTCCTGATTCTACACTGACGTGTTCAATATTCGCAGCTCAACATGAAAATGAGGATTGGGACCCGGGTAGATCTCTCTTCTGACCTTTGACCTCTTATGTCAGACCTGATAGAAGCCTCTTACAATTGAGATGATGCTGGAATTGACACTGCCAGTGAACTCAAGAAGGTATTTTTCAGGCACCTCGTGTCTTAATCCAAACCAAACATTGGAGTCAAGCGGCATTTTCCATGAAGCTGCAACAAGAAGAGTCGAGTTCTTGACACAACACCCAGAAGCCGGGCACGCCTTCCTCTGACGGTGTGACCGAATAGCATGACTGCTCCGTTTGGGCTCCCACCCTTCAGCCCACCAGAGGCAGCCTCCATCATGCACAAAGCAGCTAATCTGCAGGGATCCCTTGGTTTAACTTCAATTTGCTCAGTGTTGTAGCAGCAAACAGAGTGTGTGTGTGCGCGCGTGTTTCTGAACACTCGCTGCATCACGGCCGCTGCTGTTAAAAGTTGAAAAGGCCACAGGAGGATGGTGGTGTGTTTGAGTCTCAGCATCTGCGGGCAGATGCTCTTCGTTCTCTGGTTGAGTGATCAGGACCGCCTGCTGTCAGGAGTGCCGCCTCAGCTGTATGTAAACACTGCGCTGACTCTGAACGGTGTGTGTGTGTGTGTGAGTGTGTGTGTGTCTGCACACTGCCAGAACCTGAGCTGGTGCTCCAAGTTTAGCTGTATTTGATTTGGCTTCGGTTTACCCATCCACACTCGCTCAGCCCATCCCTCCGCTGCACTCGGCTCCACCGAACAACTCCATCCAGAAACCAACACTCTGAGGAGAAGGACTGCACTTTTTCCTGTCTGTTACAGTGTAATAAAATCTTTTACATTCTTTGTGTTTAATATTCTGTTTTTGGTTTAGTGTGGCTTCCGGGTTGTTTTCCATTTGCACTCAGTAGTGGGAATTTCACAGTTCCAAGTCTGGAGTATCAACTGAAACCCTGGGATGTCTGAACCCGGTCAGGGCGGTACTGTCACGTCCACCTTCATCGTGTTTTACCTGCAAACCAGTGGATTCTTCAATTTGAGGGGTCCAGTTTCCAGCTCACCAGATAATAGACACCATGAAGCTCTGGCCACTGAAAGCCAACATGCAAATGTGTGGTTCAGAGCTAATTATAATGATGTCATCACAACAAAACATGGTGCAGGCAGCATCATACTGAGGGTAAGCTCTCATTCAGAAGGGACACAGAAGCCAGTTAGAGTTGATGGAGCTAAATAGAAAACAATGCACAGAGAAATCCCTGTTGAAGGCAGCAAAAGACTGAATACTGAGATTAATTTTGACCTTCCTGCAAGATAATTAGCCAATCATATCCCAGTCAGAGCTATAATAGAATATTTTAGAGTCAAACATAGTGAAGTGGTATAATGGTCTAGTCAAAGCACAGACATACATCCAATACTTGAAAGGGGGATGCTTGAAAAATGTGCAGACATCTGCACACCTCTGCTAAAACTCGTTTTTATGCGATGAAAATAAATTTTTACTGTGACCTTTGACCTGCAGAACCGGTGTTGAAAGCGATGGAGAAGTGAAAAATAATCATTTAAAAGTGTCAAGTTTTTATTTGCACTGGATGTCTTTGCTATGTTTTGCGTTTGTAAGCAACCATATTGAATTTCAAGGCTTGGGTTGGTAAAAAAAAAAAAATCCCCCAACTTTTGAATTCAAGATCCTGACTTCAGGTTCAGTTTATTTCTCCCTAAAACCAGATGCAACATTTTTTTCCAACTCCAATTAAAATATTTAATGTGGCTTCCATGCGTACAAAATTAAAATAAATGAAACATATCTGTGATTAAGGTGTTTCTTTTCACTGCTATCATTTGAGTCTCGTTAAACCAGACAGAGAATGAAAACGATAAAGATGAAACTCAGGAAAAGTCGGGTCAGCCCTCTTGGGATGATTAATGTCTTCACACATTTTTGAAGTAACTAATCTTAAACTGTAGCTTAGGAAGTGTCTTCAGATCTGCAGCTGATTAATGAAAGATTATTATGAGTTACAGTCATCGGTGGAGAGCAACATAAGGCAGATGCACTGACTAACACTGAGGTGCTGACGCAGCACTAAATCCTGATAACTTGCCTTCTGCTCCTGAGCAGCTCTGACTGATATGATGTTAACCACAAGAGCTCAGATCTCTGACAGCTTCTCTGTTCATTTTCTGTTTCTTGTGGCACACAACGCTTGTAACTGCGCCAAGAAAACACAGATGCAACAAGCAGCTCTGTAAAGAAAACAAAAAACAGAACTGCTGCAAAAAGTTTTCTATTAGAATCACTACATCCCAATTCATAGGAGAAGTGTTGATATCTGCTTTTCTAAACCAAATATTGCTTGTGTGGCTCAATTGGATGAAATATCTCCACAGGACGATTTCTTGATTTGAATTTAGAGCTGCAGGTTGCAGAGCCGCTGGAACCTGCTATGAATCAGCACTTATGTGTCAGGAGCTGATTAAGCTTTCAGCCTTTTCCCAGGAAATTTGCCTAATTTTGGCGCTCTTTGAATTTTGTTTTCATTTTTACCAACCGAGATCACTTTGTCTGCTCCAGAAAAAATCCTGACTTCTAGTAACGACTCCACGCTGTCCAACTTGAACGCTCTTTTCATCGTCAGCATTGAATTCTCTTCCAATGGTTTGACACAAACGAGTAAAGCAGTTTCATTTTCTAGTAGAAATCTGTGTTGCTGTTTGATGACTGACTTTGTTTCAACGCGTCACGACCAAAAAACCTATTTAGAAAGAAGAAGAACAGGTTGTTCCTACAAAGAGACAAAGTGTGGGTGAGGATGTTGCACATATAATGCACCCTCATGTCTTTCAACATCACTGTGTGTGTGTGTGTGCTTGTTGCATGACACCACACACACTCTCTTCCTCTCTCCAAGATGCTGGTGAACGTGTCGCTGCAGAAATAATCTATCTAAATCGTTTTAACATTTTGGCTGCGAAACCTGATAAGGAAATAAATGTGAAAATGAACAATTTGCATGCAGACTGTTACATGGTGCCACGTTTGTACCAAGTGTTTATGAAAAATGGAGATGAATCTTTTAAACATAATTGTTTAAGTCGTTTAGAGCTAGATTCTCTGATTATTATTATAAAATAATAATAATAATGTTATTTTGAAGCAGAAAAAAATATACACTCTTAATTATTAGCAGAAACTTTCCCTGTGATATTTGTTGCATTTCTCTCTTTGTTCCCTCTAAATACCGGGTAAAAGATAACCAACAAGCAGATTCAGTGATTTAGGGTCTTGTTTTAGTAAAAGCAGAATGTGTCAGCTTTCCAGGAGGATGTTGCTTATTAAACAGCACACAGTTTACACACTTATTTTTTTACACATTACATTTTGTGTAGTTGCACAATTCTTACACAATTCTCCTTTCATTCAAATTAATATTTTCCTCAGTTTTGCATGATAATTTAAATGTTGCCACAGTCCTGAGAGCAGCATGATCTGACAGTTTCCAAATCTGGTCCTGGTCCATAAAGTCCAATATTCTACAGTCATAAAATAAAAGCACAGTAATTTCCAGGATTCTGTCTTTTTTATTTTGCATTACACAACTGATTGATCTGTTATTATGTTTTATCTATTTGTTCCCCCCCACCTGCATTTTAAACTTGAGATTTAATTTATTTATTATTTTCAAGCTCATTGAATGATTATTTTTTATTAGAAAATGTATAGCTTAAAGTCAGCCTCCAAAACATTTACTGCATGTGACAAACATAAGTTCAGACCTCAGGTCAGCTTCTCCTGTATTCACCTAATGGATAACATCAATTACCTCCACAAAGAGCTCAGTATGACCAGAACTTCTGCCTCAGTGTTGGTTACAGAAGTCTTCTTTTACTCAATGGGGAAGTTTGAATTAAATAAAAGACATGTTAAAAACAGCATTTGCAACATTTGATAAAACAGCTGCAGAACAAATTGTATTTTGTCAAAGTTCTAACATTCTCATATGCAGCATAACATTGTTAAGGAAGGAACACAGTTGCAGCCAGAGAGACGTAAGAGGTGAGGGTCACTGATCATATCCGAGGAATTCAGTAAAACCAGAAGCCCCAAAAAAACACGACAAAAACAAACAAAAGAACATTTCAGGTGGTTGTTTTCATGGGCGGTTGGGTCAGGAATGTCAAACAGTACAAGTAAATTACTCAAGCATTAATGAAGAAAGAAACTCATGTTGCAACTCATTAAACGTACATTTTCTCACACTATAACCACATTTTTATTGGGATTTAATGTGAACAAAAAAGTAAGACATAATCTTGAAGTGCATAAAAATAGTTTTATTGTGTATAACTACTATCAGTCTAAAAAGCTGCAGTGTGTGTTTGTCACTAAAGCCTCTCTACTGTGATACCTGTGGATAAAATCCAATGCAATAATTTGGCTTTGGAAGTTGACGAAGTTAGTAAGCATCTCTACTGTGAAGGTCTCAGAAGTTTGTTAGAGAAAATTAATGAACAAATAGAATGATGAAAACCAAGGAAAGCAGCAGACAGGTCAGAAAGAGAGAGTTGTGGAAAAGTTCAACATATAAAACAATTTTCTGAACTTTGAACATCTCACAGGGCTCTGTTCAAACCATCAAAATAGTATGCATACCGATCAACACATGGCTGTGCCCCTAAACTATGAGAGCGGTTCATATGAGCATTAATCAGAGAAGCAGCCATCCGTGGTAACTCTGATGGAGGAGCAGAGATTCACAGCTCAGGAAAGAAAAATCATAGAAGAAGAAACGGGCTGTGGTCAGTGAGCGAAACACTATGGTGGGGAATTGAAACTGGGTACTAAAAAACAACATTCCTATCAAGAAACATGATGGTGAAGGTGTCATGCTGTTGGGATATTTTTTGGAGTGGCCTAGTGAAAGTCCAAACGAATTGAGAACCTATAGAAAAATTTGAAAATTAACAACACTCTCCATCCAGTCAGACTGAGAGTGAGATCATTTTGGTCTCTTGAGATGCAAAGCTGGTATTTGAATTGATCAAAAGTGAAGAAGATTGGGGGATGTGGGAAATTTTTAAGACACTCTAGAGTTTGCAACATCCACCGTCGTCTCCTCCTCCCCGCTGGCACCGTTGAGAATGAAGCTCAAAAATGGAAATAGTAAGGCAAACAATAGCTGGAGTTGTACAAACAGTCTGACAGTGTCTGAACTCAGAGCAGAAGGCCGGCCGGAGTTTGAATGAGGCCGATTTTAGTCATCCTGCTGAGTCACTAACTGCTTCCATGGACCAGCAGGATGAGCAAAGAAAACTCATCTGCACTGGAAAACTTGGGAAGGATGATGTTACACTATTTGTGTGCATGTGCATGTGAAAGGGTGTTTCTGTTTGTTGTAGAAGGTCAGGCGCCAAAATTTGGGTGTGACCACCACTGTCCTGTCAGCACATCAAGTGTCCACATAACCCCTCCCTTTACCCCCTGCTCTCTCTGTCTCTCTCTCTCTCTTTCTTTCTTCCTCTTTTCCTCAGAGCCAGGGCGTAACCAAGACTATTTGTCAGTTTCTCAGATCTGTTAAAGGAGACGGGGGCAGAGTGTTTGTATGTGTGCACAAGTGAGAGAGAGAAAGTGAGGCCAAGCAGCAGGCAGGTTTTCTTGAACAATAAAGCTGTTGGTTATTTTTGAACTGTGGAGAGGAAGCACTACTCCCTTCAGGGTGGGGAGACGATTCATGTGGCCCCCACCCAAAACACACAACACACACACACACGCACACACACGCACACACACAAAGATACAAGCTCAATAATGTGCACACACAGAGACTGATCCAGAATGGATTTGCGGCTCCAAATTTCACATTGCTTTGCAAAGAAGCGACAGAGTTCTCGCCTGAAGTCTGCAAATTCACCCCATAAAAAGAGCAACATCTAAGTCAGTGGATCGCAACAGATCTGTTCATATTTCACCTCCTTAAAAACAAGAACTAGTTAATTTTCCCTGATCAAAGATGAGATGTTAAAAAAAAAATTCCTTCTCAGTCGCTGCTGGTCTTATGAGTCACTAAGGTTGTACATCATCACATAGTCAAGTTTTGAGCCATATTGCGTAAATGGATTCATGGAAAGCGCAGAGTCTGATTTCAAAGTGGATATTTTGTATTTTCCAGGCTCATAGAATCATTTTATAGCACAATACAAACTAAACTATGTCACCTTCAGTTGTATATGTAGCTCTGGAAAAAAATTAGAGACCACTTAATTTAAAATGATCAGTTTGACTTTTTATAGGTACATTTTTGAGTAAAATGTTCTTTTATTCCAGGATCTACTGACAAAATGCTTCTGAAATTTTAAGCAAAAATTTTGTTTTTATTTGCAGAAAATGAGAAATAGTCAAAATAATGAAAGAGATGCAGCGCTTTCAGACCTCAAATAATGCAAAGACTACAAGTTCATATTTATTTAGAAACAACAATATTTGTAATGTTGAGTTAATAATGTTTTATCTCAGGTAGAGTTCAGAAATCAATATTTGATGGAATAAGTAGGAGGTTTTCAATGGGGTTCAGTGCTGTCTTAATTTCTTCAAGAGCTGCATATCAAAAGACCTTTATGTCTTTGAGAAGCTCCTGCTCTTTCTGACTCTCCACTTTCATCGCAACATTTCTCCATTCTGCCGTTTTCAGGCGTTTTCAGGCGTTTTTAGGCGCGCTGGACAGTGAAGTGGTGATAAACTCGGCAGACATGCGGTTCCACCAGGTGTTTGCTAATGGCTGCTGCCGCTAGTCTGAAGGAGCTAAGTGGAGGAGGCGCAGGCAAGGGGTGCACAGTGAGCTGGAAACTGGGCTGGAGATTGCAGCTTCCAGTCTAAAAAGTTGCTTTTAGGCACCACCAAATGGAAGAATCAAAGCAACACTTCAGGTACACTTTGAACGAGGGAAAAACATTATAACAAGATATAAAACAAAAAAAAGTCTTCTTTTTGGTTTTTGTTTTCAGAAAATTATTTTTTTTAAAACATTTTTGATAGTTGAGGTTTTCAGAATACCTCCTCTTTAAGGTGATTTATAAATGAAGTGGAGAAAGGAAAAGCACAATGGATTTATAAAAATCAGTGAGGAACACAAAAGTATCAAGAGACCTTGCAACTAGCCAGAAAATGTGAAACATGCTAAACATGTCAAACCTGACTGGACCAGGGAGTCATTACAGGTTGGGGAGGTGATTATTTGAACCAAGTGATCACCTTGAAGTAGATAATCAAGGAATATCATTTAAAGTATCTAAATATCACATACAAAATGTGTAACATACATGACATATTATATAGATTTAATGTCTATGATATATCGTGTATATGTATAAATACATGATATATCATAGATATTAGATCTAAATAACATAATGACGTTTCCCGCTGTTTCAACCAGCATGATGGAGACCACAGACAGTGTTTTTGTCAACAATCGTGTCTCCAAGAAAATCCAGCAGCTGCTCAATACATTAAAGACACCAAAGTGTCCAACATTAAGTGAATCATCTGTTCACATAAGAAAGATTTCCTGGTATATATCTGGGATATATACTGGAATAAACCAGCTATATACAGTATTCTGGTATATTTAGATAAGCCAGTTATAAACAAATAGCTTCCTATTTCTACTCTAACCTAAAAAATGTATACAATATAAACATTCAGTCACATTTCTTTAGTAGGAATCAGGAGAAGGAGAAGATTTAAAAAATTACCAGCAATTACAGGTAGTCAAAACAAAACCTTTTTTTTATGTTTTTCACTTTAAAAAATAATTCATCTTAAAGATTTTTTTCACACCTTTATTAGGTAAACCAGTAAATGTGAAGAGTACTGCGTGCGTAAAACTTCTATGAACCTGGCAAACTGCATTTCATGTGTAAAAGATCAACGTAAGAGAATTTTCCTGAAGTTGTGCTCGAACAAACAGGTCTCCAGAGTTCACTATCTTCAAAAAGACATGTTAAGCTGATACATCACCAGAAAACATGAAACTCCATTGCAAGTTTGCAACGAACTGTTTCAGTCAGTTTGGAAAGCTGCCAAATGGATGATGTGCGTGCGTCACTCAGCTTTTGAAGGGCTTGGTAAAAGTAAACCTGCAGGAAGTGCAGCGCATGCATGCATGGAAGATACAAACACTATTCAGGAGGGATCTTCACACAAACATTATTCAGTCGTCTAAACTCACACAAAAAACGTGGCAGGAATTTCTAGGTATTAAAACATTTAAGAACCAACAAGAACAACCAAAACAAGAACTAATGGAGGAGTCGTGAGTAGGTTGTGGTACATAGCCAAAGAAAATAATGACCCACGTTTGAAAATGTGGGTCATTATTTTCTTTTTTAAGAGTTCTGTCTCTATTTTCTTATTCCCTGATGTTACTAGTCAGCACAGTACAGAAAGTCAAGTACTAAGGCTGGTTCCAGGTGTTAAGCATAATGTGGCTCATTAGACTCATTAGAAAACACAAACAGAGGCAAAATGATTAAACATCTATTTTTATGATTGTATTCATATTTTCGCATAAACATGAAAATAATCAATATCTTATATTGATATGTAGAACTGTTACATATTTCCCCTTTATGCCTTTTTCTATCTGATTATGTGAACAAAGGCAAGAAATGAATAACTGGAGGTGATGTTATGCTTTGTGTGTTGTTGATAAATCACATGTGAGTTTCTTTAACAGCGATTACGCGGGTTGGAGTTGCTTCAGCACCAGTATCCATGTGTAATCCCTGACAAATGAATATCCTTACCTCAACAGTGAGATTTTCAGAAGTTTGTCAACATTTCTAAATCCAGCATGTTGCAAAGAGCAGATATTTTACTGCCAACGAACTAAAACAAACTAAGTTTTACTGTGGTTTCAGCCAGGATTTTTGAAACCACATCTTATTTCCATCAAAATGTTGCAGCATGATCCAGTGCTTCATCGTTTGGCAAAATGGACCTTGTTTTACACTCTGTAATCTATGTTGCAAAACTGACAACTGAAAAAATACATTTTATTAAAATAGCAATGTGTGGAAGGCCAGAAATGTGATGGAAATCAACAGACTGGTGAGATATCTAATCCCGAAATAATTCACACATAAATGCTTCAAAACTCTTGTCAACCCTTGAAGAGGCGTTTCTGTTGCTCAAACTGCTGTTACTTCTTTTTTTTTATTTTTATGAAATCCTTCCCTATTATTGGCAAATCTGTAAATGAATTTTAAAAGGGTTTGAAAGTGAGAGAAGGAAAAATATTTGGTAAAACATAAAGTTAGTGGCTCATGACGTGATTTGTTAGTTTAGCAGCTTTGTTACAAAAGACATGAGCAGAAAGCCAAACGTTCAGAAAACTAAAAATGACATTTTGTTTGCAGAGGAAGTAAACTCCTCAGTGCATCATTTATAGAATGCTTTAAGTGGCCCCAATCTCTGGGCTTGTCTGAACCGGTGTTGTTCAGTTTGCAACTTGCTCTTTTGCATTGCTTCAGCTTATATAGTGTAGTAAGACATATTTGTGGCTGACGGCCAGAGAATGCACCGCAAAATTAATACTGTTCGTTATATGCAAAGCAGAAGAGGCGGAGCTTGTGTTGAAGTGATAGCAAGCGAATGTTTGCGTGTGTGTGAGAGGGATGGAGGAATGGAAAAGAGCGAGAGGAAAGTGAGTTTTATTTTGTGGCAACAACAGCAGGATCGATGGTTATACAATGAAACAAGAGCTGTTGAACAATAGAAGCTGAAGAGCTGGGAGTGGTTTCAGGGCACACGCCACTTGGCTGGATTCCTGCTCTGTTACTTTGCCAAGGAATATTTAAGAGCCCAGTAAAAATAGATTATTTTCTCAGTGTTCTGTTTAGCTGTTGAAATCTTTGTTGTTTGTTCATGTGCTCGAGTGACTTTATTCGCATTCAGTCAGGTGTAATTTTGCAGCACAGAAGTCAGGTTCATTTATGCTTTTATTATGGATCTGGATCAGACTGGGGTCCAAAATAAAGCCCAGATAATCTCTTTGGTCACTGAATGGGATGAACAACACAGCAAAGAAATGTTAATGCAGACCAGCTGTGCAGACCTTGCCTCTCTGATTTTAATTTTAGCATCTCATTGATCCAAAATCATTCAAGTCCAAATTGCAGCAGTCTGCCACGCATATGGTCTGAAACAAAAATTCCTTAAGGCAACAAATAACACTTTACAAGCCTTTTCAAGACCATTTCATTGGAAAAAAAAAACATATAATTACTTAAAGTTTATGTATCGACATACTATTTACTGGAATAATAAAATGTTAACATTCTTTTGACAATCTTTATCTCTTTGGCAAAAGTGCCTCATCTCAATTTGATGCTGTCTAGAGCCAGAAATTAGACTTGAACAGTCACCACTATGGAGCCATACTTAAGGTTTTAAACAACACGGTTTTGCAAGATAAGCCTGTTTTTAAAGCGAAAGTTGACAACAATCTGTTGCGCAGGAAGCCTGACTGTTTGTCCAGCTGACAACAGCTGCACAATCATACTGCTAAATTCGCTGTATGTTTCTACTAAAGTCTATATTTGAAAATCAAAATGACATCAAATAATTACAGATCGTTTGATTCTAACTTTCATATTCTATGATGTTTTGTTTGTTTGTTTGTTTTGGCTGACTGCCCAGGGTGACGCCTCATACGGGAACCAGCTCAGCAATTGTTGCTTTTAAAACAAATTTACATTCCAGCCAATATGCAAATATTGGCTGGATTTGCATATCCAGCCAATAGTAAGCAAGAGCCACAATGTTGTGCACACTGTGCACATTATGTCGCAACTTGGCTGTGAAGGCTAATGTCTGCATCTCTGTAGCACTTTATGTGACGGGTTGTGAATAAGACTGTCATGACACTGTCATAAACATGACATAACACCTGTCATGAACATGAGCAAGTCTTCATGAATATTTATGACTGTTGTCATAAAGTGTCATTTGGCACAACATTGTGGATCTTGCTTCTTATTGCAGGCAGAGAGTGAAACCAAGAAATCATGATCTGACATAAATTTGTTATACAAGTATTGCTGACTGAACTTTAAAAATTTATGTTTTTAAGGCTAAAGTTTCAAGACATTTACAAAGGCTACTCCTAATGTAGTACAGTTTTGTCAAAATTATATAAAAATACTCTATTTCTGGATTGGCAGGAAATATTCCTTGTAAAACTTCTCTCTCTTGCAACACCAGGTTCAAGCAGTCAGTCTGTGTGAACTTTTTCATGTTGCAATCTCAAATTTACATTTTATGAGATTTATGCTGTAAACTAACAAAGTGTAGCGCAGAGCAGTTTTTTCAAAAGGTTATATTGTCTTTATTTGTTTTTGGCTCCAACCATTGTCCTTTACTCTCAGACAATGCATGCTGAGGACATAATGCTGCCACCACCATACAACTTTCAGAAACAATTTCTCCAGAAACAGTAGATTGCACAGAAACATCGATCATTTTCTGTCATTTGACAACCAGAGGTAAACAGATCGTGTATGAACAGAGACACCTGCGTGAGTCATTCTTATTCACAGACACAGAGCTGCTTTACACAATCTGGACTGAATGACTTTCCTTCAGGCTGCCTTCATCGTTGCCTTCGTTTGATTATCACCTCAAGGCAAAGCTCCACTGGGTGCAGAAACAATCTCGTGCTGCCACGGCGACAAATGTGTGCTCGTTGTTGAGGTAACATGTTCTTGGAGGTCAGGTTTAACAGACACAGGTCAGGGCTTCACATGCACCTCAGCTGTCGGAGAAGAAAAGGCATTGTGTTCTCTGGTTCCTGCAGCCTGTTCAGTGACGCTTATACAAGCATCTACAGGTATGTCATCAGAGATTCTGCACTTGAGCTGCAGGCCTTTCATCCTGATGCATCTGTCGCTGGGAAACAGGTTGCATCAACACAAACCAGTGTTCATAATTCATTTCAATCATTGTTATCAGTGTGAGATCAAATATAAGTAAAAAGAAAAAAGGGGAGGGCTGAGAAAGGTGTGTCCATAGTCTGAGCATTACAATTTATGTTGTTATTCTGAGATGGGAGATTTAAAATGACTGGCCTCAATGAGACGTTCATTTGTTGCTTCAAGAGTGGAATCATTTCCAACAGAGACTTTTATAAAAGGCAGCCGTTATTTGGTCTCAGTCCACAATTTTTGCTTCCTACAAAAGGAGTTCTGTCATACATGACAGTCTGCAGGCAGAGTGTGAAACACAGTCGTGTAAAAGCATCCCAGCCTCTGACTGCAGGTCGCAATGAAGTGATAATCTTTACTGTCCAGCTTCTGCCTGAACAGAACTGTCCTCTGTAGAGGCAACGCCTTATGTTGTCCTTTAATTAAACTGTCTGACAGCTCATAAATCTCTTCCTAATCACAGAGCAGGGATCCACCTGTCTTATGGCAACAAAAAGCATGAGGCCAATTAACAAAAATCATTCAACTCTTTCTAAATGATGGATGGGTCCCATCGGTATTATTAATAATGGCATGGGATAGTTCAGGTAAACACACAGCTGGAATAGTTTCTGGAATCCTATGTTCCATCTCTAAAACAAACTACTTTATGTGTAAGTTGCACAAGTGTTCATGTCACCTGAACTTTGTGGCATTTTGCCAGATTACAATCACAAACATCAGTTTCTTTTATTTGCATATTATTTGAAATAACATGCAAATTATTTCAAATGAACAACTTCACAGCACAAAGTTGTGCAGTTATTTCAAAATAAAAATCTAAAAAATATGCAAAATAACCTACTTTTACAAACTTTTACCACTTCACCTAGTTCTTCTTTTTGAAAGTCACCTAATTAGTAAATACAGTCAAATGTGTGTAATTTACACCCAATGTTTACGTTTGAATCAAGGCATTTTGTAAAGGTCGTAGAAGTTTGTTAGAGAACA
Source organism: Poeciliopsis occidentalis (assembly GCA_010883035.1). Lineage (NCBI taxonomy): Eukaryota > Metazoa > Chordata > Actinopteri > Cyprinodontiformes > Poeciliidae > Poeciliopsis > Poeciliopsis occidentalis. The sequence goes on from SZYC01000101.1 coordinate 298,848, forward strand.
TCATGAAGACAATCTAATAATCCGGGTTGGATTATGAAACAATACCAAGTTTTGAATGTCTCAAGGAGCTGCATGCCTACCAAGACAGGAGCATCCACTCGATCTGAGAGGTCAAACAAAGAAAGTTGTGATCAGAAAAGCTGTCGAGTAGCACATGAGTGCTCTGGATGAGCTGCAGAGGTTCACAGCTCAGGTGGAAGAATCTGGAGCTCCAGAGGATCCCAATTCTGGCTTTCAATGCAAAATACTGAGAGAGAAAAAAGTCAAGGTTGAAAGAAAATCAGTAATATTCCCAAGTAGTTTGCATGTCGCACATTTATTATTAGAATGGCCTAGTCAAAGTACAAATGTTTACCTTGCTGAGAGTCCATTGGAACAAATGTTTTCTATCCAATCTGACTGGGTTTGCAGCATTGTGCAAAGAAGAATGGAAAGCTTGAGTTTCTCCATGTTTAAGCTGAACATTCCCCAAAGCTCTGGCAGCTGTGATGGCAGTGAAAGCTGCTGCTACGTTATATTGAGTCCATCTGCTGCTAGTCTGTGACTGCATGCAGTCTCCTGGGTTTCTTCATACAGAAAACAGTTCTACCAATTTCAATAACAAACTGAACTTGACTGCATTGTTTGACAAGTAGGATCAAATAGGAACGCATGTCATTGCCCAGAGACTTTATTTATTGTGATTTGGGCTAAAAGTAGAATTGAAATGGATTCAGTTGGGCTATAAAATCACCCAAATACTCACAAATTTGAGCTTCTTCTACTTTCACTCTGCATGCAAAAGGTTGCAAAGGAAAGGACAAGCATAAATGTTGTAAACGTTCAACTCCATGTGTGTCATGTTAAAACGCTGAATTGTAAAGTTTTCAACAATCAAAGCAAAATCTTGAGTTCCTATCTCATCTCTGAACAAGACAGAGATAGGAATGACGATTTTCTTTAAGCTACAGCAGTAGCCTGACTCTCCCTCAGTCGCCTGCTGGGTTCAGTTAAATCCTTCAAACATAAAAACAGAACTATGTTTAAAATAAAGGATGATCACACATGATTACTCCAGCAACACTTTGAAGACCTTCTGAAGATTTTTGCTTTATGATTTGCTGGATCGGAACTGCACCGCTCATAAAAGTTGCACTGAACTCCTGCAAAAACAAACTAATATGTGTGTTTGCTGCACCTGGCAGTGTCAGTGCAGCCAAACAAAGATAAGGAGATGAAATTTCTGTGTCTCTTCATTTAAAAGCGGCAGTAGAGAAGGCAAGTCAGACAATCATTACTGGCATGCAGAGTGTAACGATCACCAGGAAGGAGCTGATCTATGAAGATACAAAACATCAGCTTCCAAAGAAAACAAAACATCAGCTTCCAGTTACTGTTTGATTGAGATAATGGGGGAGAAATGTTCAAATGAATAGATTGTAGAGAAAATCTGCAAAACTTTTATTTAAGATTGGAATATGAAGGGTTAAAAGAAACTCCACAGTAGCAAAACAAATTTAAAAAAATTGAAAAGCATAAACAATCATCCTCTATAAAAGCATAATTTGCTTATTTGTTTTTGCAGCTGCACCTGCAAGTCATGCTGGGTGCAGTTTTGGAATGAGTTTATCACAATGTCTCATCGCACCTTCATGATTTCCAGAGAATTGATTTTCCTCCCCTCCCTCCCTGTTTTTTTTTTCTTCCTCTGCCTGTGCCATCCTCATACCTGAGCTGTTTTTGCTGACTAACTTTACCTTGCAAAGGTTCACGTTCTAATAGGATAAATGAGTTCAAGTTCTCATCTCGATTTTGTGGTCTCTTCAGGAGTTTTTCTGCTGGCCCAACTGGTTGTCAGTGTGGTGGATCATCCAGACGTCTCAGACAGAAGATCACCGGGTCTGATGTGATTCCTTTGTCTGATCATCTCTGCAGTCAACATTAAAATGTCAGTTCACTGCCAGATGCAAAAAAAAAAAAAAAAAAAAGACAAGGGAGTTATTTAGTTAAATTTAGGAGCAGTACGTAGAGATGCGTTTCTTTCAGGAAAACAATCCCTGTGTAACAGGATACACCTTTAGAGCTGATTCCAAGATTGCATGTCTTTCTTTCAGCATAGGGTGTGATTTACTTGGGGACTCCAGCTTTCTTTGACCCAGCCCAATGTTGGTATGCCTGAATGTTAGTTGCACTTTCATGAACTTAGTGCTTCACATTTGAGTCGACCTGTGAGGAGTCAAGCTCTACCTATAAACCACAATCAGTCTAATTTCACCAACATCGTGTGCAGCACCGAACTGCCCTGTCGGCACATTTTAACTCTACTGCCGCTTCACATTCCTGCCAAATACACACGTGTACAAAATTATTGGCACAATTAATGGCCAAATTGCTCACAATGGAACTTGAAACTGACAAAAGTAACAATAAAAAAATTTCACTGAAAATTAACCAGTGAAAATCAGAATTGCTTTTAAAATGTGGTTCAACAGAAAGAGAGAGAAAAAAAAACCTAATGAAACAAAATGGGAAATGTCAAGTTAAGGTGTGTTCTCTAATTAGCATCATAGGCGTCGTCAAGCTTGTGATCAGTCAATCTGCCTGCTTACTGGCTGGCAAATGCATTTGTGTTTTAATTTCAAGTTATTTGGTCATGAACTGGTGGGTGATAAAAATTATGTCCACATCAGGAAATACAACTGAAGTGTCTTAAATTTCATTTTGACTTTTTAAAGTTGACCACTCAGTCTGGAAACCTTTATCTGGTAGTAAAGGACCAGCTGCGTTCACTGGGGTTTAAATGTGACATGAGACAAAGGTCCACTCCTTAAAATGGGAAAGGCAAGAGAGCATATCATCTAAATAATCACACATATGGCAGTACTTCAATTGTTTGCATAATTTTCATTAAAAACATGTTTCTTCTTCACCTTTTGACATTAACAAACCTAAGATGTCACTATCATTATCATGCTATGTAAATATATATGTGTGTGTGAAGCCCTGAGTTCATAACCTGGGTTTTCCCTGGATTGTTTAAATGCTGTTGATCTATTTTTCTTCCTAATAACTTTGAGACCTTGCTTGTACTGCATGCCATCACAAACTCTCATTATATCAGGGGATTTAAAGTAATCTGGTGGAATCTACCAGAGAAACTGGGTCATCATTGGGTCTTTCAGCAGATAATAGTTCAATATTTACATTTATCTTAATATTTCAAAAGGCAACAATGACTGAAAGCAGAGACCAGGGACTTACCTTCAGCAAGCAACTGAGTTTTGTTTCTAACAAAAGTATTTCAACTTTTATTTCTAAGAAAACTCAGTGGTATGAGGAAGAAGTGCTTTTGTATCTATTGTAAAAATTCCTGCGACATATCTATCTTCCTTTTTGTTCCACCTTAATGTTCCCTGGAAGTCCGAGTTCCTGCCTTTATTGGCTGCAGGCCAGGCTTTTTTAGCTGGGTGTGCACGGCGTAGGATGACACTGTAAGTACTCTTTCTTTTTGCTTTTTTAATTGACAGTTTGTATTAATCATAAATGTGACAATAGCTTCGCTGCAAGTGTAGTGAGGCTTGTTTTCTTTCCTAATGGCTGGTCCCAGGTTTTATGGGACCCTGAGAAAGATTGGAGAGATTTTGGTCATTTAAAGTTTTATTCACAATTAAACAGTGCGAAAAAATTTTTTTATTCCTAATTGATCCGATAACAATGTACACCAAATCTCCAATGCTTAAACTCAGAAACTCTCTGCTGCTGCAGTCCAACCTGAGGAACAAAGAAATGCAAAGTTTGCTTTTCCTCAGTCCAGCTATGACTGCATGAAGGACACAGATGCAGCTTGCTTCAGTGTTTGCAACACATTTCTGTTTCTAGATGGATTTAGTTATAGGATAACACAACAGAAGATTTGTCTTACAAATTTGTCTTACAAATCTGGTGTTGTGTAAAAGAAGGAGAAAATGTGTTTGTTTTTTTTCTCTTTTTTGCCTAATATCTGAATAATAAACTACCGATTATAGATTCAATAAATTGGGACACATTATGATTCATGCATAAAAAAGTTAAAGTAAAAAGAAACATTTTGCTTTTATTTTTAAAGTACTAATGCAGATTACTATACTGGAGACTAAAATCTTGAGTCTATGCTAAACCAGATTGCAAGCAAACATCTTGTGCTTTAATCTTTGATGTCATTTTCTTTCTCCATGATCTAATCTGTCCTTATTTACATCACAATTAAGTGCAACAGAGACAGACCCTCACAGTGGGGCTGTTTTCAGTCCAATGTCTGCCTCTGTTTGACCAGCTAATGTAACACAAATGCTGAAACTGCTCGTCTTTCGCTTTCTGTTTTGGATTTTGGAGTGGGGTAACATGGACGCTTTAGCTAACAGAATTTCAGAAATGCAGTAATGACATCATCAGTTAAAAGGCCTAAAGTGTCCGTGGACAGATTCCACTTCAAAGGCGCCGTTCTTAAAAAGTGTCTGTCAAACAATTTCAAAAACACATGAGGAATTTTCGGTGATCAGGAAATACCTAGCTGTTATTTTTATTTTGTACATCGAAATTAATTCATATTTCAAATTTGATGGTAAATGCAGGTCCAGATAAAGTGTAGATTTATAATGACTTTTATCAATTTATCGTTAAGCTCTTATTACTTCAACTTTTAGATTTTGTTTTTAAAATGTTATTCCTTGCCTCTGTACTTAACTGTTATTATTAGTAGTTAATACATAATTTATAACAAATGTATTATTTCAGAAATTGCCATAAAATAATATTCTATCATGCAGGTTTGTATATGATCATTTCATAAACATTTATTTTCTTTTATTTTTTCTTGTTTGTATAAATAGGTTAATCATAAAAACTCTGACAGCTACAACCAGTTATCTTTAATATTGATCATCTTCATTTTGAGTATTTTTTTACTTATTAAAAACAAAGTAAAGTGTTTTAAATAACCACTAAGACATTTTATTTAGAATTATTTTACTATTTATACATGGACCTGTTTGTATTTTAAATTTTTTGATGCATTACAGTTACGAAGACTCACTAAGATAATTAGCTGAGTCTGGCTAACAAATACAGTTCTGCAGAATTCCACATGAAGATCCTCATAGCTCCGTTTTTATTTCTGCTGATAGCAAGCATGTTTACTCTGTCAACAGAAAACAAACTGACACAATGGATTCACCTGAAAACAATGGGCAAGTATCAAGTAAGGGCAAAGTCAAACACACCCAGCATAGGCGCAAGGTTCATTTAAAAAAATCTGAGGAATGAATCCTCTTCATTTCCAACAAGATAATTGACATCAACAAACAAGCTGATGATGGATGGATACCATTCTGTGGAACTCACCTGGGGTTTTTTTCTTCCTTATGTAAGACTGACAAGAGCTAATCTCTGCAGGAGATGGCTCACGATTCCTTCAGCCCCAGAGAAATTCCCAAAAATGTGTTTGTCGCAGTAAAACTTTGTGAATTTGTGCAACTAAGGTTTGTTTGAGAGATAATTCAGGCTGGTGTGTTGCGTTGAGCTGGCTTCTACCTTAACTTCTGGTTTAATGAATGCAGTGATTAACGAGCAGCACTGCATGTTAATCACTATTCAACACTTTGCCTTTGTGATGAATGCAGTCATCACAAAGACAAGAATCTTAAACCTCATCACCAAACCTCTGCAGTGGTATTGCATTACACTTGTGGTGTGCAACAACATAGAGCCGCATTTTTACTGTAAAATCTCTTTGTATCAGATGACTTCTGTTGGAAGGAAAACATGTTTTGCTTGAGTAAATTAAGCTCAGAGACGTGACATGAGTTTCCAGTCATGGATGTGTTTTTAACAGAGATTATCAGCTTTAGTGAGCAGATAAACTGAGAGGATTATGTGAAGTATCACTTGATGTTTAATCTAGAGTTACAGGACCTGGAGTTGTTTCATTTTTGTCGCACTTATTTCACTGTGAGGTATTATTTGCAGGTAATGTGGTTGTAGTTGTCACAATACTAATCCTGATTGTCACTGCTGCAGATTACTGCTGCCAATGTGACGATTGCAGATTTTGTTTGTCATTTTGGTCTCTGAGGTCACGTTTTCTGTGAGTATCCGCAGAGTTGAGGTAAAAACTTGACAAGGAAAGTTCACAGGAAAAACACTTGGATCTCCCGACTGCCATATTGTGTTTTTATGTACTGTTTTTACAGTTCTACTTCTAATGTAGAAGTTTCTGCGGATCAACTAAAAACAATGTGGAGATAGTCATGCAAAACATTTAACCTGAATAACAGGAAGCTTTGTGTGCACACTTATCTCTCTGGAACTTACACTTTATTCTATCATCACTGCTGGCACAAGAAACCTGAAAACGCAGATCTTGTCATTGATAAGTTGTTTGGTAACACTGCATGGAGAGGTGTGCATAAGACCGACATGACAGAGTCTTCAGGAATTTTTCAGAAACTGTTGTTATCAAGTGTAATTTGGTAAATAATGAACCTTTTCATCCCACTTTGCCATTGAAGGGTTAACTTTGCATTAAAAGTATTTACCAAATGAGACATAGTAACAACTCTCACAAAAACTCCTTCATGTTTATGACAGTATCGTGTCTTGTTTATGAGTGTCATGCCAGTCTTAGGTGCGCCGCATCAAAGAAAGTTTGGGTGCCTAATTTTTCTAAACAAATGCAGCCCTTCAAAACTATTCACAACTTTCAGAGTACATTACTCAGATTTTATGCACTTTTAAGTATAGATGATGTAGAGGAAAAATCATTTTTCTATTTTTTTTAAACTTCAACTTTCAGAGGATATTACTTGGATCTTACTCACTTTTAAAGTATAGATTATAATAAAGAAGAAAACATTTTTTTAACAAACAAAAATCTGTCTCTTGATGTTATTTTTCAGCCGTAATATAATAACTGGTCATCTAACACAGATTCTTAAACAGACTTAGGTCTGAGCTTTGTCTGGTCCGTTCTACTACATGGATAGGTTCTGATCTAAGCCCTTCCAGATGTGGGGTCGTTGTCCTGCTGAAAACTGGAGCTCATCTCAGTCTCAAGTCTTTAAACAGGGTTTCCTCCAGGATTGGCCTGTATTTAGCTTGATTTCATCAACTCAAACCTTCTTCTCTGTCCAGACAGCATGATATTGCTGAGTATTCAGTACCATCATGCAGACTATGATATTGCCACTACAGAGCTGGGATAGCTGTGGCTATCACACATGACATTTCATGTGCAGATCAGGAAGATTTCTAGCAAAAGTCAAATTTTGGTCCCAACAATGTTCCCAATCTTCTGTTTTTTTCCTTGAGGCAGATTTATGAAATGTAAAACTAATTTCTTTCTTGTCAACAGATTCTTCCCCCTGAGCTGTGGATTGCTTCAGCTCTTTCAGGATTACCTCTGACAACTTTGGCTGCATGTCTGATTAGTACCTTATAGTTTGTCAAAACTGCCAAAATAATCATTCCACAATTTTGTCATGTTCAGATGTTAAAATGGTCTGAGCTCTGTGAGATTTTTAAAGCTTCAAATATTGTTTTATATCCTTATCCTGCTTTAGACGTTTGCACAGCTGATGTTTAATTATACACAGATACAATCTATTTACTGATCCGGTGGCTTCTGAAGGCAAGAGGCTGGTCTTTATTTTATTTAGGGGCATCTGAGTAAGGCAGGTGAATAGAAAGGTACATTTTTTTATTTGTAAGATAACATACATAATTTTTCTCCCACTTTTTATTACATAAAATTGCGATTGGTTATATTGATGCATGTTGCTACAGTGTGACAAAATGTAAAATGGTAAGAATTGAAGTCCAGTTTCGATGTTTGTTTACTTGATATTTGATCACATACAAATAACAGAGTTTCTGAACAGAAAGCTCTGTTCAGAAGAAAGTTTTGATTAGAGATTGAGCTTTTAGCATTACATTTTGTTTCTGACTGAAAAGATAATTGAGCGACAATTTTGCTTTGCTTGTCCTCCTTCATCAAACAAGGAAGTGCACTGCAACATTTTATGATCACAAAGAAAATTTAAGAAACCAATAAAGAATTTTGATTGCATCTTAGATCATTCTCAACGCATGTAATGAAAGACAAAAGAAGAGAACGAAAAGAAAGAAAGAAAGGGAGCTTGTCCATTGTGCAGACTGCAGATCGACAGTGAAGCCAAACTCACTGAAAACATCACCACTCCCAGTCCTCCCAGTCCTCCCAGTCCTCCCAGTCCTCCCAGTACCTCACCGACGCAGAGGTTGGCCGGGGTGATGCGCATGTGTCTTTTTGAAAGACGTACGTCGGCTACTGGATGAAGAAGTCATCCAGAAATAACAGCAGCCTGTTTCAACATTGAGCTTTGTGTGAACAGCAGCTGCCACCTTCACTGTCATGCTTCAACGCACAGAGCAGGTGAGAGCTTGTAATGATGTCACGGGGCTCATAGTAAAAGGCCTTTAAGTCGCTGAATAAGAAATGCTAATCCGATTCTTTGCCCAAAATTCTGTCTGAGCATTTCTGAAAACAAGGGAAACTTTTACATGTATGTTTGTGATAAATAAACGAAACTGGAATGATCCATTTTCTGAGACTTTAAATCTCAAAACAATTGAATCAAATGAACAAACGGTATGAATTTGCATTTTTTTGCCTGCTGTCCAACAAAGATCTTTGTTGATTCTTTGTTGTTTTACCGAAAACAACAAAGGAAAATTATTGAAAACATTTTCCAGGTTTTGTGTTGAAAGAGAGATTTCATATATTCATGCTGGATGTATCGTTAAAGATTAAGGTGATGGCAAAGAGTCTTTCCAACCTCAGAAACCTGGAGCTCAGCATCAAAGATTAATGACCAATTACAAAACAACGATTTCATTACCAAATAAATTTCATTAAAATTTGTTTTTTCCCTCTTTAGATTAATACTTTTTTATTTTATTTGTGTTATTTTACAAACTTCTTATTATAAAATAAAATAATTTTAAATCTGTAAGGGATCTGAATGATTTTGGGTTCAGCTGTAATAAGGTGCTTCAGTTGAGATGAGATTTAGTTCATGCATAACTTTACTGTCTAATCTTATTCTGAGAGCTTTCATTTATATTTTTACTTTAGACAATCTTTCAGTTTCAGCATCAATTTGTAAAAGTTTAGCTGTTGAGTTATTTTAAAAATGAACAAAATATGCATTTTGTTTTAGATAGATATGTAGTTCAATTGAATTAAATTTAAGTTATTTACATCTTCCACTGGTTGTAATAAATGTAGCTTTGCACAAAGAAATATTTCTTTGTTGACTGTAGAAATTTGGACCACAGGACTGAACTTTGGTGAACCCCATAAAACATCTACAAAGTATACATTGTTATTGTTTCTTTGAACACATTAAAATCTATTTCTGAAGTAGTTTAAAAAAAAATCAAGACAGTAATATCCCTCACCAAATACAAACAAGAATTACACAATTAATATCTGTTCCATATGAATTTGTCTCTTTGCTTTGCTGAACTTGTAATTCTTAACTCACAAAACAATCACCCACCAAGACGCTCTCGGTCGTCTCATGCATCTTATCAAATCATTTTTATTTAAATGTTTTGTCATACCGCACTTCTTCTGAAGGATTTTTATGTTAAGGTTGCTTGTGCTTTTTAGGTTAAAATATCTTAAATAAGTGTTAACTTGTCAAATATCTGACTCAGCACCTCCAGCAAAAATCCGTGCCAACACTCTGGGTTCAGCTGCTTTACCGGACGCAGAAATACTTTCACTTTACATATGATCAACTTTTGCAGTGCCGTTTAAAATATTTCATTTATACGTAGCCTGATGGTATCACACCTCTCACCCAATTAAATACCAATTAGCTATAAAGATGTAATTGGTCCTTTATAACCTTTTCATAACTAATTTAGCTCTGTAGTTACAATCAGGTCCTCTACCCTTTGGCTGCCAACAAGTCAGTGTTTTTCTTGTCACAGAGACTGCATTGTTTCTGTCTAACTGCTGTCTGATACCAGCTCTTTACCTGGTAGACGTATCTCTGCCCCGCCTTTAAACAGCGTCATAGTTCCATGTAAGACGTTTTCCTTGTCGTACTTCCCAGTCATCCTCTTTCTGCTTACATCACACTAAGCTCTTTCTGTTTGAGTTAGGATTACCGAAATTATTTTTGTCCTCTAAATAATACAAATAACTAACTACAATGTCAGAAAATTTGATATATTTCTTTAGTTTTTGGTACAGTCGTCTTTAAATTGTGACTCGGGTCAAACAAACGTGTCATAAAGAAGGAATTTCAGCCCATTCCTTCCAACAAAACGGCTGTAACTGGATCAGGTTTGTTTAAATTCTTGCTCTCACGCATCATTTCTGCTCTGCCCACAAACCTGGACGGATATTGGGGTTTTATTCCAAAACACTCTGTTTTCTTTAAGACTCTTTAGAACAAGTTTAGTGTTATTCTTAGAGTTATTATTCGTTTAGAAAATCAGAGTGCCCCGGTTTTAGCACAATGAGGTCATCTATTTTGAGAAGTGCACCAGTCCCTCCAGCATTGTGCTGCTGGGAACGCAGCATAATGCTGCCACCCTCGTACATCATTGCTGGTGAAATCTGTAAAACGTTTTCCCGCTCTCTCTCTCAATACTTTAGCAAGAAGAAACAATTCAAGTTATTCTGACTGCATCAAAACAAAAACTATTGGCCTCAGTTAATCTGAGGGATAAATGATAAATGTCCTAATGATGAAAATATCAGTGGTGATTTGTTTCTTTCTTTTTTGTACTATTTATTATGCAAATATTTGAAATGAATATTTCCACTTATTAAAAAATCTACATTTCACAATATCAAATAAAAAGTTACAGAAGCACAGTAAACATAGAACACTACAAGGAAATAACTTAACTATTTATATTCATTGTCATGTATGCCCAATTTTTTTGCTGAGCAACTACAAAGATATTGTTTGAACATGTATGTTATAACATGTTGTAACATGTTGTCACCATGGAGCTATTTTCTTTTATTGAATTTAATTTAATTTAATTTAATATCAAACACATTTTAACCGATCATGAACATTTTTACACTATTAGCCAAATTAAATTACAATATAAGACAAGAAGAAGAAAAAAAATTATAAAATGAAAAATTCTCCAAAAGAAGGATAATTTACTTCAAATAATAAAAAATGTTAAAAAAAAAAATAATAATAATAATAATAAAATTATGTTGATATCGTGTTAATATGGTAACACTGTATGTTTTTAAAACATATTTTATCACAAAGAATTTATCAAACTCAACTTTTCATAACAATTATCATTGCAGGCATCAATCAATCAATCAATCAATCAATCAATCAATCAATCAATCAATCAAATGTTTTTTCTATGGCACGTTTCAGCAACAAAACAGAACTTAACTGTAAAGTTTAAGGTGCTTTAAAAATTTGAATATGAACACAGTCTTAGTGTGAACTGAACTCCGCATACAACCGTACGCACCGGGCGGGCCGGGCCACCCCGCCCCGGTCCCGCCCAGACGCCCGACCCCTTGAGGCGAGCAGACAGGATCATATGACGGCTTCTCAACCGGAGCGGCTCAGTTGTCGCAGCTGCGCGCAGAGAAAGAGGACTAACTTGCGTAACTTCCAGTTTTGTGGAGCCACCGATCCGTTTTCCTCCGAGTCTGATGTCAGCGGCACCGCGGGGCGCCGAGCGTCGGGAGTTGTTTCATTGAGTTCCTCCACTCACCGAGAGACCCGCGTTTCGCCGTTCAGCAAGGCAGCAGTGAAACCAGCGTCTCTCCGCAGCGGGAACAGACCGACAGGCTGAAAGTAAGTCTGATGATCCTGCAGCGGCTCTGTTGGTGTTGATGCTGCAGCAACAAACTGCTGAAAACCAGGGAAAATGTGATTTAAATCTACAGCAGGCGATTTACTTGATTATTAATGTGTAATCTTATGGTTATTGACTAATTACGCTAAATTATGTTACTTAAAATATATATATATTTTTTGCCTTGGGGTAAAATCTTTCTTGTATTCAAGGTTTTTTTTTCTATTATCTTAAAAATTAGGATCAATATGCTTTTTATTACCTGTATAATTTGAAAAGATAATTCCAAAATAAAAAAATAAAAAATAAAATAAAAAGAAGCGTTTTTGGAAATCAGTCTATAATATGATTAAGACTCATAATACTTTATGTTACAGAAGTTGTCCTATATGCAAAATATATTTTTAGCTGGCCAATAAAAACATCACGTTGCAAATCAAGGCTGGACAAATTTTCCTTAATTACATGACCAGATTTGAGATCTTAAAGGTTTTTATTTCAGGGATGAAACTGAACTGCATGGGAAACATTAAAGTAGAGTCCAATAAAAAAATATATTTTGTTGCTAATCTGAGTATAAAATTAGTTTTTTCCCCATCCTTTCTTTTAAATATCAAAGTAAAATGAATTTAGTGGATTAAGAAGCACCCATTTTGATCGTATTGTGTTCCTTATGGCTACTAGTTTCATAAAACCAATGTCTGTTAATCTTTGACATTCTTTGGTCTTAATTGACTGAAACTAATACAAATTCACAATAAATTACATCAATGTATCAATGTAGCCGAGATCAGATTAGAAGGTGAAACAGAAAACGGTGGGAAGTGCAAAGTTTACTTTTGCGTATCATCTTTTAATATTTGACATTTTTACTTAATGTTCTTCACATCAGCAATGTTAACTAAATTTGTCTGCTAATTATCAATAACTAAAGTAAACTGAATGAGTGACAAATATTAGAAGAGCTGTGGTGAGAGAATAGGACTGTAACTGTGTCACACCTGAACCTCTCAGTGCTTCAGTTTAATTAGATCTTTTACAATCTGCATCTCCTCCCCTGTTGGTGTGTGTGTGTGTGTGTGTGTGTGTGTGTGTGTGTGTGTGTGTGTGTACGTGTGTGTGTGCGTTTCTCTGTCTCTCCCTGTTTCCTGTGCTTTGTTTCAAGGCCTGGGCTTGCGTCACACATTCCACTTGGCATATGAAGCCCTTATCCTGTTTAGAGCCTGGAGAGAGAAAGAAAGAAGGGAGGGAGAGAGGAGGGAAGAGAGAAGGATGTTGGGGGTAGAACGGGTGTAACGAAGACAACACCTCTCCTCTTTTCTCAACTTCTTTTCATCTCTTTTTATTCGAGTCAGGAAGCATAAAGAGAAAACTCTTCTGTCCACTTTTATTGATTTCTTATTTGCTGAAAATATTGGCAGCACACACACACCCATACGCCCCGAATACCCCACCCATCCCAACGCCTCCTTTCCTGAATCAACATGCTGATGTTATCTGGTGGAACAAAATGCGCTAGACTGCGTTTACACACACACACACGCGCGCGCGCACACACACACACACGCAGCTGCTCAAAGGCCATGTCCTAGGGAACATTAAGGCTAAACATTAAACTCCTGGATGCTGAAGGGTTGGTGGTTCTCAGTGGGAACTTACGGGAAAAGGACACTGTGCTCCTCAGACAGCCATAAACTTAAAAAGCTGTAAGTAGTTACACAACCTCATGCGTGCCAGCGCACTCGCACACACACGTTTATGTCATGCTGGAGCACACACACGCACACAGACACTTATGTTGGTGTGTTTCAACCACTGGAGTGAGCCAATACGACTATCCCACTGCCTGCCCCCCTCCCCATGTCTGAGGTTTGTTGAAGTTTTGTCATATTTTGGTTGAAACCCACCTCATTTTCTTCTCATTTTCTGTCTCAGTCTTGTTGTTTCCACTTCCATTTTGACATAGTTTGGTTACAGCGGCTGTTTTTTGTTTTTTTTTGTTCAGTTCCCCCCTGTTCCCCTCTCATTCTTGGGGCAGGGAGGTGCAGTATGTGGTGGAGGGGAGGGAGTCAGACAGGAAACCACAGGCCCCCTGCAGCAGCACCCCCCATTTGGCTTGGCTCTCCTGCTCCTCCTCCTCCTGCTCTCCTTCACACCCCCCGACCCATCACGGAGTGTGGAAATAATAACAGTCGGCCTGAACTCTGAGGGGCTTCCGCTTCTCTCCCCGTTCCTCCTCTCCCCTTCCCCTCTGTCCTCAGTTGTCTGGAAAGCCTCAAAAACTGCGTTCTCTTTGACAAGCTCAACTTGAGGTGTGTGCACGTGTTTTTTGCCTTTGTTGGCATTTGACTGCTCCGGTTGTTTCTTTAAATGCGCGCGCATTCACGGTTTTGTGTGTGGATGTGCGTGCAAGACGACGGATCCCGTTTCCTCTCCCTTGCTGATGGCCCCCTCTGGGTTCCCCCCTGAGGTCTGCAGGCCTGTAGCCTCACAGTCTGCAGGAGAGGAGCAGAGAGGATCTGTATGTTTGCATGTGTGTGTGTGTGAGTGTGTTTTTGGGGAGTAGGGCCTAGGCAGCTCAAATGAGGGAATTGGAAGCCAAAATAAGACGAGAGAGGGGCCTCAAACTGAGAGGAGTCAGAGTTTATGTTATTTGTGAAGTCAAGGAACCAGAAGTGGGACAATGATGATTTAGTTTGGTGCAGCTACTAGTTTCAAAAAGCTTCATCATTTGAGCGAAGAATAGTCATCTTACTTTTTTTTTTTTTAAATAGCAAGTTTGATTTAAAGTTTCCTCCTGCACCACATGTCAGTGTATTCCCAGCCAAGGCTCTTCACTCTGAGCTGAGCTGTGCATCATGGGTATTCAAGAGTGTGGCTTGGTGAATTTGGCTTCAGTGTAAAAACGCTTTGAGTGGAAAAGCAGCATATTTTATGTATTCATTAGTTTTATTTTGTAACCAGGTTGCTGTGTATTGCAGACTTCTGCACAGGAACCTCTTGAAAATGAGTTCCAGATCTCAACTGGGTTTACCTGGTTAAATAAAAAAAATATATATTAATTCAGTCCATTTAAAAGAAAAAAAAACACTTCTGCAGAAACATTACTGCTCACAACTACCACAGAGAATCATGGTTAGAGCAGGGCAACACAGTATCAGAAACACAAACAGCTGCTAAATATTGAGATTACAATAACCATTATGATAAACCCAAATTTTGTTGTTTTTCTTTGTCCCCATCATTATGATATCCCTCTAATTTTCTATAAGGTTTATCATCTCTGGCTGTGAGAATATATGATATGTGGGGCAGTTAGTCCCCTTCAGAATGGCCAAGTTTATTATTGGAATATTTGGATACAAATGCATGACTTTTAAAATATGATATTTAACTAGTTATTGCATCCAGTCGGTCCGTTGCATTTGGAACTTTCCTGAAATTGAATAAGCAGAGATGAAAAGTTAGCCTACACTGTTATGACTGGAAAGTTCTTGTATTTTTCAATGCTGCAGGTATTAAAATGTTGAATCAATCACTCTCTACAGTCCGTTTAAAGAAAACTGTTTGTGTGACCCAGGTTTGTCTTTATGTCTGAAGCAAATAGCAACTAAGCACTACTACACCTTATGAAGTCAACCCATTGCTGTTGAGCCTCTGACCTGGAAAGCTAAGCTAAGCTAAGCGACCAGTGAAAACCGTTTAGCGACCTTCAGTGGTGCAGAGTACCACGCATCATTTCTGGCTGTAAACTCTGGACAAGTCGTGCTGAAATTCACCTGGACAGATGGATCGACTTCAACCAGAGGAAGTTTATTTAAAAGTGACTGTGCTAGGAAAAAACTATTACTGCTGAATTTTACCATTTAGAATAAAAAGTAAAGAAGTTTTTTTTTTTGCCTCAGGCACTGTTCTCATCTTTATGTCAAGAGCTGCCAGGAAATTGTGATATTTTTCCTCATGGTTATCATACCATGAGAATGTCATTCTGGCCAGGCGCCTAATTGGCGCTGAGAGACACAGAGAGCAGCTCTGAGGCAACAAAAGCCAACAGGCAGGAAGTGTGCACTTACAAGCTCACAAGAAGTGGACCGCTGGATTATTAGCTCACCACCTGGATGAGTAAGGCAATTAGGACCCTGTCTAAGGGCTAATTGCAATGTCAACAGCAAAGTTTGAGTCAGTGTGTACTTCAAGTTCCAGTTTGCAGGAGATGAGGCAATATTGCTGTAAGCTGTGGAGAAGAAGTTTGGCAATCTGGCATCAAAGTGACAGTCATGAGCTAAAACAGCAGAGCACTGACATGAGGTGATGCTGACGGGGAAAGGAAAAAATAGGCTTTAAAGTAAAGGAAAAGTCAGAGTTAGGAGCAGGGAACTCATGGCTTTCAGTCTGCATGTGTGTGTGTGTGTGTGTGTGTGTGCGCGCGCGTGTGTGTGTGTGCTGCAGTGTGTTCTTGGACAAAGACGTTGTCTGGAGGTTTCTGGTCTCTCTGGTGATCTCATCATCTCCAGCCTGCTGCCATTAGAGCATGTGTGCGTGTCTGTAATAATTTAGCCCTTTAGTGATTTAGTGTGTGTGTTTTGTTGAGCTTGCAGAAAGTTTTGTGTGCTTTTGTGATCATGTAAAAATGCGTGTGTGTGTGTGTGTGTGTGTGCACGTGTGTGTGGTTGAGTCGGTAGCCAAGGCCTGCAAGCCACAATATTTTCCCCTTCAGTCATGTTTGTTTTATATCATTCATAGAGAAGGAGAAGAAGAAGAGCAAGGAGGTGGTGGTGGGTGGATTAGATAAATATGGTAGCAACATGAGTGATTGCTTGGAGAGCGAATGGAGAGGAGGTGTAGGGGAAGAGCTGGAGTCCAAGTGTGGAGAGGAGATGCAGGAAGTGTTTGCTGAGTGGGTTGGGGTTGAGTACACAGTAGCTTTACTGACCTAGAAAGACAATATTTGCAGACATGCTCAAACACACACCCACTTGTGCACAACAGGAAAAAAATTTTTTCCCTCACACCATGACTTAGGCTTCTTATGTCCCACTCCTAAATTAGTTCTTTTATCTTTGAACTCATGTCTGATTTCTGCCTGGTTTCTGTCCTGCAGGAGAAGGAGATTAAAGTTTTTGACTCAAATCTACTTAAAGGGATCACTTTATTTTACTTTCGTTTTTATTTGTCAACTTTTTGAAGGTGACACTCATTGTTCTCAGTCATGTAAATGATCTACTCAGGAAAAAGGAGTTTTCTGCAACTGCATGGAGTTTTTTCTAAGAATTGAACCTGAATTTAAGCCCAAAAGCATTTGTTCTAGGTTTTTTTTTTCTTCTTTTGAAAGTCGAATCTGGATAAGTATCAATCCTCATTCATCTTCAGCTTGCACACAGGTCAGTGAATGCTGGTAGGGATGCATACTGGAGGTGCAAATGTCTCCAGGGCTGTTCTGGCTCAGTTGTAAAAGAAAATTGACATTTGCAGTACGTACTGTCGACGTCACATGTGTGTCTGTTGGTACATCATTTTTACCTTTCAATTTTGCATGACTTATTTTCAAAAGTTAGGCAAAATTGAAATATTTCTACACAAAGCAGTGGAGACAGGACAAGTACAGCATGACCTAATTTTCAAAATTCAAGAAGGAATTTCTTGTCTTGACTGTAGATGGAGAACATGAGCAGGTCCCCAGTTTCAATTAATTTGGTTGGGTTCACAAATAATTAACTATCAAACATGTGGATAAAAATAACTCAAAGTCTCTTTTGTACAAGGATTTACTGAAATCTATAGCAGTTCAAAGTTTGAGCCTCCAAAAAAGGAATGACCTATTTCATGTTAGGCTCAACACTGAATGAAGAGCAAATTATAGTAAATTCATTAGATCTTCTTTACACAAAAAAGGACTAATTCACAACAATGGAAACGCAAAATGATTCACAAATGCTAAAAAAATTAAATGAGGTCAAACTAAACATGGGAGGGAAAAACTAAAACATACTGAAATGTGTTGTTGGTAAAGATAATATTGATTTGATAGATGGAGGTAAAAATTTCAAAAAGCAGATGAAATCTCGAGAAAAATGTTTAAATGCAGCATTTTAAAAGTAGCTAATACTAAATTAACAAAATAAGAAAATAATTAACTAAAATCTGCTTTTATTTCACATAACTGATTTGGAAAGTATATTAATCACTACTTTAAAAATATATGTAGGATAAATAACTATCTTTGAAATCTTTATCTTACAATAAAATTCCAATAGAACCACTGCTATGTAGTGAGTATTTTAAGATAAAGAGTAACTGGGAATAAATAATTGTATTTATTAAAAGTCAGTGTTATGCAAATCAAAGAAGACATGTCTCAAGTTTGCTTTTTTGGTTTTGAATAAAAGATGCGCTCAATATTTCTCTGCTGAAATCGTGATGAGCATATTTACTTATTCCTGTATAAGTATTTCATTTTTGTTTTACGTTGCCGACGTTAAACCTAGGCCGTAGAACGAGGTGTAATTGTTTTTTCTGCTCACATTAAAGGACAGACTTTAGCACATTTAAAGTGTCTGGTTGTCGCGGTAAAAAGTCCCTCTAAAGTCCTTCCTTTGTCTATTTCCTGTTGTCATGTTGTGCTTTGTACTTGCCTGTACTGTCAGCGCCGCGTGTGATTCACAAACCACAATAGGAAAATTGTTTGACCTCTGGTTGAACTGCCACACATTTCAAACCTAGATTAGAAAACACGCTCCCGCAGCACGCAGACACACACACACACACACACACACACACGCACGCACGCACACACCTGACTGCCTGGCTCTTTGTTTCCTTGAAGCCGGGCAAAGGGCGAGGCTCCACTCGTCATGTTCACACCCTTCCTGACCCAGCGAGCAAGCATCCGTCTCTCTCCCCATCTGGAACCTCGGTGTGTGTGTCTCTACCTTCCTGAATGTGTCTGTCCGGGCTGGTGTTCTTAACCATTAGTTAATAATTAAAGGCTAACCTGTCTCCACTCTCTGGACTTTAATCAGGTCACACACACACACACACACACACCCCCACACACACACACACACACACACACACACACACACACACACACACACACACACACACACACACACACACAGAGTTCCTCAGGGTACATTCTTTGACAGTTTGTGTTGCTTTAATGCTCCAGCGAACAAACACACACTTACACACAATCACACTCAAAAACTCCCATTTAGGCCCAATCAACCAACCCAGTTGCACCTGGCCATTTGAAGCCAAGGTAACTGAAGCCAGAGTGGAAACCTCACACTCTTTTATCCAAATACCAGGCGGGTCTCAGTACACAGACAGTGTTAATGTGTGATCAGGTGTCTGAAGTTTCCAGGCACATCAAACCTGCAAAAAGTCTTCTGTGGTCCCAGAAACATTTTTTCTTTAGACATTTTGAGTTTCATATCCCAATATATATCAAAATATTCAGAGGTCATGTAACTTAATGTGTATGAACCAATTGGCAAGCAAGGATTACGCAAATGAAATATGTAGAATAAAAGGTGTATGCATGCCTGAAATGTCAAAGTTAAATTTCATTAGACGATTCCAAACTTTGCATTAGAAGTACAGCCTCAATTATTTCCAAAATCATTAGATCGATTCATCAGTCAGGATGACAGGATTCCTGATCTCTGGTTTTTGAAAACCTTTGACCTTCCTCATCTCAATTTTAGTAAGCACAAAATTATTTTAATGTCCTATATAGATTGATATGATTGGCATTTCATAAAAATCTGTCATCATTCCCAACTCCAGCATCTTTGAAGTACTTCTTTACTCTTTGTTCTGGATCCATTGTCTTTTTTTCTTCAGCAAATCCTTTTGCAATAGTTTGTTTCAATCACAGACTAACATGGTGAAATAACTCGTCTCTCTGTGTTAAATTAGTTTCGACACAGAGTAACGTATTGACTAAAAATAAAAAATGAGAGCCTAAAGAAACATTTTTTCAAGGTGTGGTTTTCTGTTTATTTTTTTATTGGTCTTTTTTATTTTTCAGAAACAATTGTGGTTGTCGTAAATAACTCAGTTAGGCCTTAACAAAAGTTTTAATGGATTATAGGTTTTCAGACAAGGATTATGGCTCACAGATGTTTCTATTTCTCTGAAGCTTTTTTTCTTGAGTGCAAAAGGACGAGGATATCTGACAGTGTGAGCAGGATAAAGTGTACCAATGGATGTGTGTTTTATTTTGTAGGAGCCTGGCCAGTGCAGCCATGCTGATGTATGATTACCCTCCAAAGACCAACATGGAGACGGTAAGGCTGGTGTGTTTTGCAAACATCATTTTTAGATGCTTTTTTGTTGTGCTTCCATCTTGCCCGAACATGCTGCTGATGCCCCTTCCGTCCACCCACATACTCCCACACACCCACGCATGCACACACACATGAAAAACAGCTACACACACTCCTGCTAAGTGTCTAGACCAACCAGTTCCCACATTCCTTCTCTTCCTGGACAAACAAGCTGCTTACAGTAGAGATTTGCATACAATGCCTGCACATTCTGCCAGGCTAATGCACTGTACTTAACAGTCATCTGCTGGTGAGCAGAGTGCTGCGTTTCAATTTTTTCAGCTGGCTGTGGTTGTTTGTGCGGCAGAAACATGTTTTCCATGTCATTCAAGGCGAAGCGGAAATGTTTACCTCTCTGTTCTTTTGTTTCCCTTCGCCACTTCCTCCTCCTGCATCCTCTCTTCCCCTCCTCGCAGTCATTCCCAGAGCCATACGGGGTGATCTTTCACCATCCCAGTGCCTTCTACCGGGTGCCCATGCAGCCCTTCACCCCATGCAACCCCACGCAGACCCAGCAGGAGCCGGTGGATTTGTCGGTCAACAAGCGCTCCTCCTCCACCTCGCCTCCAGCGTTCTCCCCGGCCTCGCCTCCCAGCTCTCCGTCCTCCACCTCCAGCTCGGCGAGCCGCTCCTCTCCCTGCTCCCCACACTCTCAGCTCCACTCGTCGCCCTCCCACTCCCTCCCGCCACCCACTCACATGATGCCTTACCCACCCATGGTCATCCAGAGTCCCGGGGTGATGATGTCGCCACTCGTGCTGCCCTTGCCCCTCATGTACCCGTCACCAATTTCCTTGCATCCGCCAATGATTGTGAGCCCGCCGGTCCCGAGCGATGAAGGTCATCCTCCCAGCAGAGAACATAAGTATGGTGAGACCTGTTTATTGCTTAATCTGTATTCTGCTCGACCTGACCTTGCACCCACAAACACCTGTGTGTTTTAAAGGGATTAGACCAAAATAAAGTAGCTAATAATCGTGAAATGGAAGCAAAGTAACGCAAAAGTCGTAAAAGGTGTTTCCAAGTAAAAATTTTAAAAGTGCGGCACACATTTGCATTTTGCCTTGGTGAGTCGATTTTGACTCTGGTCATTTAGAAAAATCCAAGGAGTATGAAAAATGTGCAAAGCACATAAACTCTTAAGCATTATACACTGCAAAATCACACAGAGTATTCAAGTCCACTTGAAACAACTAACTTACTAGAAACATGTTGATAAGATATCAGAGCTTTTTTAAGTCAATAATTTCTTAATATTGATGAGAAATAACTTGTAACAGTTATTTCACTTATAACAGTGGAAAGTGTCTTGTTATAAATGAATAATCTGCCAGTGAAACTCGTGCCACAATTAAAGGAATTATTTACTTAAAACACACTTCGAGATCTTGCTGAAAAGTTACTTGCAAATCTTGGTTTCAAGAGTATTAACATATTTGCTAAAACTAGACTAAAAATACTCTTGCAGTGTAAAGGACACACTGCGTCTGCCTGCCTGAAGTCCTCTTCTTTTTCTTATCTATTTCGGTCTGAAATATATTTGCAATACACCTGATATTTATCTTGAATACATAAAGTTAGCGCTAAGTATGTTAAGTAGCAGGGCTGAGTAGTGCCACAGTTGGAGGTAAATTCAATCAGAAATGCTTCTGATTGAAAAAGATAAAAGGTGCTATATTTCTCTTATCTTTAACTTGCTTACTTGAAATGTCGTCTCACGAAGAAAATAGTTTGTTTTGCTAATAACAAGTTGGATTCAAATTGAAGTTAACTGGGTATTGCTGTTGCCCTAAACTGGTTCCTTCTTCAAAGTCCATATTTGTCTCTTACTTATAATGAGGAAGCACTGTTTCCACTCTGCACTTAGAAAAACAATTTCAGCAAATTTTCTGTTTTTTATTCTGGAAGATGTTTTATTTTTGTCCTGTTGCCTGAGGCCAGCTGAAAGGCACCAAGAATTACTCAGTTCTTTAAATTTTCCACATTTGACATTTGATGAAAATAACCTAATATTAGAGCTAAGCACACAAAAACACACAAAGAGTTTATAAGGGGCATTCCTTTGGAACTACCTGCTGGTGAAAGTTTCATTATTGGGTATTGATCTTGGATTTACTGTCTGGGAATAACCAATTATGTGTGAAGAAAAGATTCACAATATGTAAACAGAAAGAAAACTAACAAAACTGTGTATCTCTTATGTTTCACCAGTTCACTCTACGAAGCACGGGGAAGTCCACGACCTGCACAAGTCAATCAAAACCGAGCCTCAACCTGATCTCTCCCAGGATGGGCTGAGCAGCCATGAGATGAAATCCTCCATCATCAGGATACCCCATGAGTACGAGTGAGTGGCACACACAGACGCCAGCGAAGTGCATAGATTCTGAGAGAAACGGCAAAAGTTGCACAAGCTGCTTTGTGTTCTTCCCCTTTAGCTTTATATGGAAGTATTGTTCATAGACCCAGTTTCAACATGATCCATGTTGAAAGATCTGTTCAAAGCCTGGATGCTGTCCCACCAGTATCGTCAATAAAGGTCCTTGACACTGAAACAGGATATAGCAGTTTTGTTCCTCTAGTAATGGTTTCACAGCAAATACTACAACAAAGATTTCTGCTGAGAGAAAGGCAATGACAAATGATCAGAAAAATAACAACTGTGGTTTGGATTAATAGCTAAACATTAGATTTCAGTCTTGATGACATTTTCCAATGAAAATAGTAAGTTCTGCAAGCAAAGCAGAACTCACTGTTTACATTAGTGCTCCCTATTTTCCTTCTAATACCTGCACTCACTGTATGTCCCTTTGTTCAAATAGATTGTATTTGCAAGATAATGTTCTATTCACACCATGTGGCAAATGTTTTGCATAATGTACAGTACATCTGCCTTTCCTCTATTTGAATAATCACTCTTCTCACTACCAACACCTCTCCAGTATAAAGTACCTCTGACAAATGAGAGCACTTTTCACTTTTACTGCCAGTAAACGTACCAATAAAACTTCCTCATTTTCTTTTGGATCATATTCTGTTGCTCTTCTCTTGGCTTCAGTGTCACTTTTGGAATTTTTATAAGCAGGGCTGTAAAGATGAACGATCTACTGCTTCACAAATTTTGGTAACCCTACACATAATGTGCTGTTATGAGTAGTATTGTGTAAACAACCTGTTGTTCCTCTGCATGGATCATCGTTCTTTCCTTTTTCATTTCACCAGCCACACCTTTCAGTGGAAATACTCACGAAAATTCATATTCCTTTCACTTTTATTGACAATAACGGCAATTGTGTTTTAAAATACTGTAAATATAAATGTATCTTTTTTTGCAAAAGCAAAAATATTGCATTTATTAAAGTGGATTTATCGAAGGCAAATTACTGCTGATCTTCAAAAGCTGGAAAATTGTAACGACAGCTGACAACAACTATGGCCAGAGCAATGATTAAAATGTTTAAAACATCTGTAGTTGTGACAAAGGAGGCTAAAGAGAAATATTTCCATCCAGTTGCTTAGAAAAAGACTTTTCTTTTCCACAAACGTGAAAACTACCGCTTCTCTACGACAATCTCCGTCTGTCAGAGATAAATGCTCCAGAAATCATTTGGATTAAGCCGAACGAAAGAGTTGACCCAGGATGTTCTGGCGGGATTGTGCAAAGAGGAATTATCAAAGTTAATTTATTATATGCCCTTTGTACACATCTTTACCAGAGCTGCCAGTGACAGGGGAGAGGCTGTACGTGTGTGCATGTCACTTCTCGTAAACTTCTTCCCTCCCTCTTCTTCCCGCTCCGAATCTTCTGCACTTCCTCTGGTGTTTTTCAGAACCGTCTTATCTTTCGCTAACTAGAGGCCATTTTTTTCCCCCCTGAAGAAATAATTACAGGTTTCCTTGCACAGGTGATAGTCAAAAAGGTACACTGGCAGTTGGTTCTCATCTACTTTTCCTTTTTTTTTTTGGCTGTTTTTTTTCCGTGTGTAAGTTGAGAGCAACCCATTCATCAGGGTGGCTGCCTTTACAGGCTTGTTCTTGTAGCAGTGCCAACTGAAAAATAAATGACCCCTTAAGAAGGCATAAGTAGGTGTGACGTTATCTGTCAACATCTCCTCTCTACACATGCACATATACCCTGTACTATAAACTATAACAAAACTGTAAATCTGTCAGAGCTGACTAATAATGATGGGTTTGGCCCTGTTCTTTTGCATAGCAATTCTCTGCATTTATTCACATTTTAACACTCGACACCTGCTCTCAACTGCCACTTACTGAAATACACCCCTAGTTCTTCAGGCAAAGAATTAGCCTGAAGTTTTTTTTTTCTGTTTTGTTTTTTGGTGTGTATCCCTTCTTATCTTTTGGATTGTACTCTTTTACTCTGTAGGCTTCAGTCTTACTTTTATGCACCCAGCTTTGCAGGGCTGTAAAGACCAAACGATCTACTGCTTCACAGGTTCTAGAAATGATTGTTTTTCTTATGTAGGGGGTCAATCTCTGAGAGAATCAAACTGTGGATAGACAGATATGGTATATGCTTATGGTAAAACTACAAAGCAAAGAGAAATAGATGAGGAAAAATGTGCTATTCCTCAATATAGCAGCGTCCAACAAAATCAAATGGCTGTAAATTTCAACACATTGAAACAGGACTATGGTGCCCTCTGCTGGCACCTGAGGGAAAAGCATTATATTAATTGTCCCCCCTTGTTTTATCTGTCTTAGGTGCAACAATCCATCAGTGATAGTTCGCACAAGCTCCAAGCATCCTCTACCAGCAGAGTCGCCTGACACGCAGAAAAAGCGCCGAATTCACTGCTGTGACTTCTCTGGCTGCAACAAAGTGTACACCAAAAGCTCTCACCTCAAAGCGCATCGCAGAACACACACCGGTAAGAGGCCTCGCCCGCAATGCTCCAAGAACATCTTGAGCTTTCAGGTGTCCCAGGAGAGCTTTCAATGTTGGAGGGAATAAAGTAGATACCATTATTTTACCTCAAATTTATTATTGTTTTGCTCTTTGTAAAATTTAAATGTTTCAGATTGACAAATACTTTGAAATATCAGAGATAATTTATTACAAAAAAACAGTTTTGAAATGACGACTTCATTTAATAGCAACTTGCGAGCAAGGGTGAAAATCTAACCAACTTCCTGTTGACAATTAATTAACGGAAATTAACTTAATTTTATAAAAACCGAGTTCAGTTTCTCAAGTGACACCCAGGCAGCCCAATTACTACCAGGTCTGTAGAATCTGTGTAATAAAACAGAACCTGTTTGACAACATGAAGTAGGCTTTCAGATGTTAAAAAGAAACACACAACTTCCTGACGCTGCTGTTTTTATGTACTGTTGACCAAAAGCTATTATATTGATCCCAGCTGCGGCCCCATCTCAATGCCAGCACCGGTTGTTTCGTCCAATGTGACTTTCCTTTTATGCCTTTGTTCTCTTCTTCTGTTTTGTGTAGGAGAGAAACCTTACAAGTGCGTGTGGGAAGGCTGCACATGGAAGTTCGCCCGTTCAGACGAGCTAACGAGACACTTCCGCAAACACACAGGGGTCAAACCGTTCCAGTGTCCAGACTGCGAACGCAGCTTCTCCCGCTCAGACCACCTGGCTCTGCACAAGAAACGCCACCTTTTAGTGTAAAATCCTCCAGGCCGGCCAGGCGACGCATATTTCAGGCCGAGGTTCATTGTTGGGACTTCACCACTTTGACTTGAAGGTGTTAAAATGGCCGACTGAAAGGGATTGGGGGAAATAGTCCTCAGGGTGCATGTGTTGAACCCTTTCACCTCATCCGTAAGAGCTGGTAACGCCTTCCTACTCTCGTTTAGACATTTATGGTTGCTGTGTCAGACCTCTGATCAGCCGTGGAAGGTCCTGAGCGGCTGCAGCATCTCAGCTGGCTTGAGAGCAGCGCCCTCCTGTCTGCAGAAACAACCTGCCTCATCAACCAAGTCTTGGCATGCTCAGACTCTTTGGTGCAACATCAGATCTTTGTATTTACTTTGTGGGCTTGGACACACACTTTCATACATGTTATTTGCTAGCTAGGACAATAAAATGTGAAAACCTTCCAGAATGTATCACATCACATCCACTGACCATTGTGTCATACACCTTAAGCTTCTTATTTTTCCTTTTTTTTTTTTTTTTTTTGTCGTCTTGCTTCTTCTTGAGCGCAGCTAGCTGTGACTAACGCTAATGCTAATTCCGCCGTCATTGGCCACCAGGTTACACCACACACCACATCTGCCTCTACAAGCTTACATGATGAAGTGAAGACAGGTAGCTAAATGCTTACTTTCTCTTGGAAACACACACACACACACGCACGCACGCACGCACGCACGCACACACGTGCAGAGCAAGAAAACATGCACTTCCTAAAAGCAGCTCAGTCTTGGTTTGGTCTGCTTTTGCATGTTAAAACGTGGGACTGCAGGTCTCATTCATTTTTAGGAATGAAGTGTTTATCAAAGTTTTCATTCAGAAATGTGAACGTAGCTGCACAGGGGCATTATTGTGTGAGTGAGAAAAAAATCACCCATAAAATGGTTAAAGGGTAGAAGAACTATTATGCTTTATGTATTAAGACATGTTTTTATGTATGTTTAAACTCTTCTGGTTTTTGATGTGACACCGTGGTAGCCTTTTTTTATAGTATGACACTTTTTATAGTGCCTTTCCAAGTATTACTTCCTCTTGAGCATTTACACATTTTGTCGTGTTGTGGCCTGCTACGTCCCTGACTTGTAATGGGATTTTATGTGATAGAGCAAACTAAAATGTTGAACCTCCGCCTTAGCTTTTAGTCTTCTGCAGCGTGTAACAAGGTTTTATACCAGTCCGTGCTGATGGAAAGCACCCCCACAGCATCACCCTACCACCGCCATGCATCACCATGGCAATGAATTGTTAGGAGTAATGTATTGTTGGTTTTCCACCACACATTATGTTTTACAGTCCTTCCACTTTAAACGCACTACTTTTCTGTTGCTCTGTTACATAAAATGCATTAAAATTCATGGTCGTAATGTGACTAAACGTGAAAAAGTTCAAGGGTTAGGGGTACTTTTGCAAGGCATTTTGACAAAAAATGCAAAATGCGAAGCATGGAAATTTGCTCTGAAATATTGGCATTTCAGAAACACTTCTGTTTCATTCAGGCATGACTTACAGAAGATGTAATTGGAAAGGAAATTAAGTAAATTTCCCTCTATATTTATAATCATTGGAATACACAGTAACAGGTTTTAATGCAACAAAATGCCAGCAAGATTTTAGAGCACAATTTTTTACACCTCCTGGAGAACAAAATAGTTTAAATAGCTTCTTTGTACATCTCCAATGTGCACTTTATATATAAAAATATATTTGTATATAAAAATAGTATCTTGTATATCATTCCCAAAGCTAAGCAATTTAAAATCACACATTTGTTTCTGCTTATAGAGTTGCTGTTTGGTTTAATCTGAATCCTTTTACAGGTATCATGGTTTGTCATTTTTTTAAATGGTGCAAAGCCTCATTTATTCACATGTACACAAATACTATACCGAATGTAGCAGCTCAACTGATCTGCATTTGCTCTCTGATACTCAGTGCAGTTCTTTGCTTTGTATATGTTTTTTTTTTATTTTTATCTATGCACATGCAAGTTGTGCTATAATGGTTTTTATTACGCATGATTTTTGATACTCTACTATACATTTCTGTCATGTTGTGTCTTTAATAAACCATATTTCTTTTTAATCTAAGCGGTGGCAATTCAAAGGGAACTGTGTTAAACTGTGAACATATATTTGTACATTACAGGTCTATATGTAATTTTTGCATTTTTTAAAAAAGAATATTCAATATTCCTACCACTCAATAAATATATTGGTTAAAAAAAATGGAATGGAGTTCTGTTGTTCTACTTCCCTTTTTTTATTTCTTTCTTTTTTGACAGGCATCAGTACTTTTGAGTTACATACCTTGCAAAGAAAAATAGACTTGTTTATCTTAACTTAATCAAATATTAGCTATGTTTTAATTTCATCCTGTTTAAAAACCTGTTTAACTCATCAAAATATTTAGAATGAATACATTTTAGGTGTACAGAACAAATGTCACCTTCTACTTTCACCTCATAGTGGAGAATTCAGTTCCTGAATATTTTCAAGCATGTTAATATTATTGTCACAAAAATATTTTAAAAAACATACTTTTGTTTCTTTATTTCATATATTTTTTAAATGACTATTTTAAGTAAGAACATATCGTTTCCAGAATAATTCTCAAAGAACTGGAGGGACTGATTGATATAAGTAAAAAAGTAAACAGATAAAAACTACAGTGATTTGATTGATAAAATAATATTTAAGCGCAAGAGGGCTTTTTATGTGGCCAGTTACTAAAACATGCAGTAGCTTAGTTTTCTTATGCATTAAGTCAGCTAAACCAATAATATTTAGCGCTAATATACTGATATGTATACAAATTCTAAAATCACATTCTTTTTCAATCACCGAGTTTAATAATAAAATAAAAATTAAAAATTGGGCTCGTCCGGGATTTGAACCCGGGACCTCTCGCACCCTAAGCGAGAATCATACCCCTAGACCAACGAGCCGCGGTGTGGACCGATACGGCACATTACGATCTAACCTTTAACCCCCCGCCTTATGCCTCTCATGGTATAAATGTGTAAAGAATCTCTTTTAGCAAAGTAATTTATTATCTTGTTGGTTCTACCGTGCTGAAGTAGTCGAGCACATTCTCATTTACTTCAAACATTTAAGCAAAATCGAGACGAGATGATTCACTCCTGTCTGCTTGCAGTTTCACGCTGTGGCATCACTCTTGAACGCAGATTTTTAGTAATAGACATAATGTAATTAATACAGTGAACTGTCCCCCCTGTCGCCCCCCCCCCTCCCTAAATAACATCGAAGTTAGCACCTTTGTTTTGCTGTCGATGTTATCCGAGCGTTTGGCATTAGCTCAGAAACCTGGGGGTGTCGTGGCCGCAGTGAACCATCTTGACCAGCGTGACTCTTTGACGCTGTCACAGACCTCCGGCCTGCCGACGTGGCGGGGCGGAAGAAGAGCCGCTGGCTGGCACCAAACGGGTGAGCTGAAGCTGCTGTCTCTTTCTGGGGAAACAAAACACTGTTTGTGCTTTTTGTTGTAGAATTTAATATGTTTGCCTCTTTCTGCAGGACGTGAACTTACAATGAAATGAACAGTTACGATTGTTGTCACTGAGATTACGTCTCAAAAGAGTTACTAGTTTAGAGAAAGGTACGTTTTGAATGACTCAGAAACACTTTGCAACAATAATATTTGTTTCCAGTTTTTTCTTGCCTTGCTGTTAAAGTTGTCATGCTGCAGTTGTAATGTAATCCGTGTTATAAGTAGCTTTATCTTCTTTCCTGTTTGCATTTATTCATAACATGTCAATGATAACTTCACTGCCTTCTTGCTGCATAAATGTTTTACTTTACCTATGTTTAAACACCACTCCGTTATAATGATCGCTTCGGGAAACATTATGTGTTTATTTAAACAGCTTGACATGCCCTTTGTTGTTCTAGTCGTAAAGAAACTATGTATTAATGCAATTAATACATATTATATTCAATGTGTAGAGCTCAGCGCGAACGGAGTTGCTTAGTAACTTTTTGTATTCTGCAAACAAATAGATTATGTTGAAAATGTTGGGCGGTAATAATAAAAATGCGAGTGCACTTTTTCCTGCTGATCACAAGATGGCGACGTTGTTTCCTATATTTACACTGGCTATTTAAAACCCTGAAACTTTGTCACATTTTTCACATGCAGTTTATGGGGTTTTAGTGTGATAGACCACAACAAGGTATTATATGACTCAGAAGTGGAAGTAGAATAATACCTGGTTTTTCAAATGTTTTACAAATATAAATCTGAAAAGTGTAATGTGCATTTGTATTCAGTCCTTCCCTGTTATAACATTATACAAGTTCTTAATTAGATATAGGTCTGTGCTTTGACTGGTCCGTTCTAAAGCATGATAAGCAATTCCATTGTGTCCTGCTGTGAATCTCTGCGTTGGTCTCAAGACGTTAGCATAACAGGTTTCCTTCTAGGATTGTCTTGTATTTACCGTTAACTCTGCCCAGCTTACCCATCTCCAAGACATAATGCTGCCACCACCGTGGATCACGGTGAAGACGGTTTGCTCATGGTGATATGCAGTGTTAGTTTTCTGTTTTAAGTTCAAGCAGGACAACTTTTTCCTTATGTTCACAATGTCCTCTACATGGTTTGTGATAAACTGCATGAAGCATACAACTATTCGCTGTCAACAGATTTCTTCACCTGGACTGAAGACGTTTGCAGCTCCTCCAGAGTTACCGTGGACCACTTGGTTGATTCTCTGATTAATGTTTTTTTTCTCTCCATCCAATCTGTCAGTCTTGGTGGATGGCCGTGTGTTAGTAATTTTGTAGTTTTGTAAATTTTAGAAATATAGACTGACTTGTGAAGGTGACATTGGAGTTTATTTTGAGGTGTTGGAGTAAATGCTACTGAATATAAATGCACATCACATGATATGGTAGCATTTTCTTCCTACTTGTCTTTTATAAAAAGTTTAAGGGGTATTAATATTCTTGTAGACACTCTATTTAATAATCACTTAAAAGAAAACTACAGGTCAGCGTCATTGACAACAACTGTGTGAGTCTTTAAACTATGGTTAATGATACTGCTGAACAGGTTTGTTACGCTAATTTCACATTGTAATATTTGGATTGTGAGTTTACGGCGTACATAAAGAGTCATAAATAGATTAGATTGTATCTGTTGCTCATCTCAGAAGGATCTTCCCTCTTCCAGGTCACCATGTCTCAGGCTGCCCCCTCTGATGCAGAGCCCTGCACAGACAGCGGACCTCCGTCTGGACCTGCTCCCCTCGCTGATCCTGGCCCTCATCCGAGTGAATCAACACTCCATGATCACCTAACGGCTCCGCTGTCGCCTTCTCTCAACGCAGACAGCACAGACTTCCACCATGAAGCTGAGCAGACTGCCGTGGAAGACACTTCGACCAAACCTGGAACATCTGAGGGTCTGTCAGAGCCCCCTGCTGGGAATCAGGTGGTTGAATGTGACCAAGCAGTGAGCCTGGAGCCAGATCCAGAGAGCTTGGAGGAAGAGGAGAAGGTTTGTGGTGACGGTTTCCATGCATGCAACTGTAGCCTCTTAAGACATAGCACTTTAAAGAAAGCAGTGTAGCTGTGCAGTAAAACTTGGAGTTTCTACCTCCCTTCTTGCCACTGATCTTTGGATTCAGTCTCAGTCGCTGAAAAGTTAATTAAAGTGCTAAAAGCTCTTTATTTCTTTGCACTTTCAGCATTTCTATACCAAATCTTTCACAACACTACCTAATAATGAAGCTTGTTAGACAGTGTTTTACTGCTGCTGAGCTGTGTATAATTGTGTGTCCTCATGTGTGCAGGTGTCAGTGCAGCAGAAAGACCAGGGCTGGGGAGGCTGGAGTACTTGGGGAAAATCTCTTCTGAGCAGTGCCACCTCCACCGTTGGTACATTTTCCTGCTCCTCAGCTTCTTCTCCCTCTCTTTTGTTTCTTCTTCTGCCCCACAAATGTATTTTTTTTTCCTTTTGTTTCTGTTTGTTTCTAAGGATTTTTTTTGCCAAACGTGATTCTGGAAATAAAAATTACCCCCTTTATATTGCCAAAAAAATAAATAAATATATACTTTTGGCAAAAAATTATTTTAGGAAAGTGACGATTTCGAAAGTCAATTTGTGAAATTTGTGTGTTCTTAGAAACGCCACACATTTTAAACTAGATTAAATCATTTTCACTTAGAATTCACTGAGATTATTATTTAATCGTGCAACTGGAATTTGTCTTATTTTAAATGTAATTTTTACATTTAAAATAATGTAAGGGTTAAATTTTTAAAGACTTTCTTACAAAAGTCTTCCAAAAGCAATTACTGAGTGTGATTGTCTGCTGCTCCGCCTGATTCTCAGAGCTGGTAAAGCAATATGTTGAAACAACATTATAAACCGGAGATGAAAGAAAGTCTCTCTGTCCTCATACGTCCCTTGCTTCAGGACACAGCCTGAGCTCCGTTAAGGTGAAGGCAGGTGAGGCTCTTCGTCTCCACAGGACGTCGGTAGGTGAGGAGGCGCTAGAAGAGGAGGACGAGGGAGCAGGGGAGAAGAAAGAGGGAGCGGATCCTGACAGGGCCAGCTTAGAGGAGTCGGCCCCTGCGCCTGCCGCTCCTGCTGCTGCACCCAGCAGGGGAGTTTTCTCCACAATCACACATGCTGTACAGAACACTGTGAGTGAATAGACGTGCTTCATAATCTGATATGTTGGTTTTCACTTTGGTTAGGAAACGACAACAATCAAACATAATAAATCTAATTTAAAGAGCTAAACTGTCCCGTTAGTGAACTTTTCCCTCTGTCTTCAAGGGTAAGTCGGTCATCAGTGGGGGACTGGATGCCTTGGAGTTCATTGGGAAGAAGACCATGAATGTTCTGGCTGAGAGTGATCCAGGTTTTAAAAAGACCAAGACTCTGATGGAGAAGACCGCGTCTCTGAGTCAGGTTTGCAGCCATATAATTATCTGGACCCATAGAAAAGTGAAAAAGTTTCCTAGCCTGAGGAGAAACTATGGGGATTCAGTGATGTTTTTGTAGTTTCACCAAGGTGACCCCTTTGTGCTAAAGTTCTGACGTGACTTTGATTCTTCAGATGTTGAGGGAAGCCAAGGAAAAGGAGCGTGCACGTCTCAGCAACCAGCCGCTGAGTGCGCCCACAGCTCACTACGGCATTCTCTTTGATGACTACCAGGGCTTGTCCCACCTGGAGGCCCTGGAGATCCTGTCCAATGAGAGCGAGGCCAAAGTAAAGCCCACTTTTCAGGAGTGAAAGTCATGTCGCAAACACATTGTGTTTTCACGCTAAGTGCTTCAAGTGCCGCATCTCTTTTTAGGTCCAAGCATTCCTCTCTTCCCTCACCGAGGAACAGCAGGAGGAGGTGAAGAAAGAGCTGATTTTCATTAAAGAGATATTCATAAAGCAAGAAGAAGAAGAGGATGAGGAGAAAGCAGGAGGAGAGACGAAGGATAATGGTGATCTAAGTTCCCAAATACACTGTTCCACCCCCATACGTGAGTGATCCAGAGCAGCCGGAGGTAGAAACGGACTCTGAGCGCTGACCCAGGATCAGGCAGGCTTTAATTTTTTATTGCAGAGGAGAAGCACATAAAAGTTTTAGCATACTTTTGTTTCATAAAACATCATCATCAAAACTCCCAAAAGCTGCGTTCTCCTTAGAAACACTACACTAGATTAAAACATTTTAATCTAGTTGAAGATTAAAATAATTTAAACAGAGCAATGTGGAGTCTTCGTACACCTTTACAAAAAACATTAAATCAAATAATGTTAGATAATAAAATATATGTACATTTTTAAAAGTATATTACTTACAATTATTAGTTACAATATTTCCCTAATCTTTATGGCATCATAATAATTAGAACAAATAACTTAAAAGTTGTGTAAAGAACTGATAGTAAGTTAATATTCAATGGCATTTTCATAAATGATTTGGATAAAAGTAATTATTTCTTAAAGGACAGTATTTGTTGAACTTTTTGGTTGAGCTTATGCCACTGCAATAACAAATAATTTATTTACATTTCACTTATTTAATCTATTACACATCTCTACCCTTTTTTTCTTAAGTAAACGAAACAATCTGGCCTAAGTATATGGCCATCTATTGCTCTCAGTAACATGTTTTTTCCTCCAAACATTTATGTTTGAAGTGAAAGTTACACTTTTTCTGTTTGACCTCATACAGTCACACACTTCTATTACAAATATCTACTAAAACTTCAATAGTTTAATGCACTGCAGTGTTTTCTCATAGATATTTAATTGAAAAAGAAGGTGATTTTTGTGAAGCAACAAAATGATCTTCCAAGTTCAAAAGAGCTAAAAAATCTCAATTTTCTATTAGAATCCTTGTTAGCATGTTTTTTCCTGATTAGGTTAAAGTTCTCCTTGAGTGGATCTTGAGTGTTGATGCAATGCCAGGTTTGAGTCTTATCGTATACCACCAGACTGCTTTCTTTTTAACGTTTGAGATGTGTGACGAGCCCCTTCAGGCAGTGTCACAGCTGTGCACAGTTCATAGTGGGCACCCGGAGGGTGACACATCCACACGCTGCCTGATCCGGTGTCAGTGTTCAGGGGCTGGCGACACATTCGCATTCACCATCTTAAGGAAAGATGACAGCAATCAGATCCGGACTCTGAATGTGCATGTTCGCCGAGCATCTTCCGATCCCGTCGTAATTTTAGTACAGGCGGCGAAATTAATTCAGCATGCAAGCAAGAATCAACTCTCAGGTGAAAACACGTTAATCCCAGCATGAAGAAATCAAAGCATTAATCCCAGAGTTTGGGGAGCTGCATGTTTCATGTATCACCTAAATGTTTTGCTGTGTGAATCCAAACGTGTTGAAATGAGTGTCTGTGTTTTATCAGCTGCTGACGGTGAGGAGTTTGTTAGCGTTCTGACTGAGCTGCTGTTTGAACTTCATGTTGCTGCGACTCCAGACAAACTCAACAAGGTGACACAAACACGCATACATCTTCACTTTTAGACATATTCACATGTGTGTATCTGCAGGGCTGTCAGTATTTGTTGGAAAGTTTATTGGCTTTAATGATAAGTAAATCAATTAGTCTGGGGATTTTGAGTAAAGTTCAAATCTCTAATTTCAAGACAAAAACACAGGATTAGCCCGGCCGTATTACACCATTATATTTCATTTGAAGACGGTTTTAAGTAAATAACCCTCCTGCTTGACCTTTTGACCTGATAGTGTAGCATACCCATCTTGTTCTCAAGCTCAGTCAGTTTGACTCTGATTCTTTAAACGTGTTGATGTTAAACATGTCTGCTTGGTTTGACAGTCACTCACCTCAGCATTGGGCTTTTTTTTTGGAGTCTGTTGCTGATTCAGCTCATTTTTATTTGGCCACCAGGTGGCGATCAAAGGTTGTTTAAAGCTCCTTGAACTTCCAGCCCAAGATGGTCAGGTGGTCAGCTCAGTTTTGTTCAGAATGAAACACATATGTTAGATAAACCCACAGGCCATGAGTGAGTGCTGCTGAAAAAGGGAGATTATGATCCGTACTTTGTGCAGGACTCGTATTTTATTCTGCCTCAAATCTCAATTGATTTCCTGTTTTCTTTTGGGGGGTTTTCGGTTTGGAGTAGCAGAAGAACTAGAACCACCACTAGAAACACTTTAGACACTATTTCACAAGCCAACAAGTGTGTGATCCTCATCACAGTTACTCAGAAATACAAGGATGACTGCTAAATATTAGCTAAACCCATTTTGAGGAATGTTGTTCTCAAACCAGAGCAAATACACATTTATCTACAACCCTAATGACATCCTGCTGCAGGCATTGTGCAAAAATAAAGTACCCTCCTTCAAAGATCCTCTGCATAATCCATGTTCTCTTTTATAGACAGGCATTAACGTACAGTCGTGTTCATGCATCTCATTAGCATCCATCACTACAGTGATTTCTCGGCACGCAGAGCTGATGGGTGGTAATTATGCATCTGCAGGCTCGTTTGAGAGCCCATGAATGGGTGAACAAAGTGGAGCAGCCAGGAGGAGTAACGTTTTCTGGAGAAAGCGCAGAGGATCAGAAGGATGATGGCCATAACAAAGAAGAAGAGAAGAAGGAAGATGATGAGGAGCTTGAGGACAAGAAGACTGATGGGGAAGAGAAGGAAAAGGAGCGTGACCTCCGATCTGTTGAGGTGAAGTCATCTTAACATTAAGATTTTAATGCTGAAGCTTCCCTCCCAGCTGTCACAGCCTGATTTATTTTGAGCCGCTCTTTCAGAAAGGAAGATAAATGCTATTTATCTTCCATTATGCAGGCCATCTACCTGTCATCAGTGGGCAGTCTGGCAGAAGTGACGGCTCGCAGTATCGAACAGCTCCACAAGGTGGCAGAGCTCATCCTTCATGGTCAGGAGCAGGAGAAGCCAGCCAAGGACCAGGCACAAATCCTCACCAAGTACGAGTGGATAAGTGGGAGCACAACTATTTTATTATGCTTTTGGTCTTTAGATTTTCTAGATTGTAGGAATGGGAGCATTACTACAAAGAATTAAAATCTGTCTCATTGCTTTGCTTATTGCCTGGGTGTATCAGGATATATATACATATTTTTGCTAAATAACTGATGGTTTTTTTTGTATTTCAGGTTGACATGTGCCATGTGTAAGGAGGTCGATTGCTTGACCAAGCGGTTCTCTGGTACACTTCTTCTAGTCGGGGTAGGTGGAAGTTTGTGTTTGGATTGGACTTTTGTCATTGTTACTTACAGGCCTTCTGAGGAGTTTAACCGCTCCTCATTACAAACAAAAACATGGCAGCTCTATACATACCTCAGTTTTAAAATCACAGCTCGGTATCTGTTGCAATTGAACGCACCATCAAAGTGCAGCTGTTGGGAAATGTCCTCTCAGTGGACTTCAGTTTTCCTCTGGCGATGTTTACATTTGACTTATCATCCTTCCAGGTGAGTATTTAGCCTAGAGTTTGTTCTTTGTTGACCTTAAAAACATTTTTTACACTCTGTTCTGTCTGTACTCATTCATGCCAAATCTAAACGGTTTTACCGTAGATTTTGGTACAAATCTATGTTATCTAATGATCGGCATGAAATTACTTTTGATTGTAAGAGTTTAGTGATTCATTTGAACCATTCTTTTTGCTGGATGGTTTAATGTTGATAGATTTTAAAAGTCTCACCAAGACAACAGATAACTTTTGTCTCACTACTGTAAGGCGTTTGGCTTGTCCGTATGGAAAATATTATTCTTGACGGTGTTAATAGTTCATTTTTCGTTCTGTATGCTGTCAGTACATGCCAAGGAAAAACTTGGTTCACTGAGGGCATTGATGATGCTGTTCCAGGAGTAATTAGTTCATGATAGGCTTGAGCCTCAGTGGTTTCTAGGATGCTTCTTAAGCGTTCTGACCAACCTCGTTTCACTGGAGGTGGCTGTTTGTGTCAGATTCTTGAAACTTGAATACAACTCAACAAGGATGCCAAACTGGTTTTAATTGGGTTTAACTGAGAAGAAAAGCATTAAGCTTCTAATATGGCCTGAACCACAAGATCATATCAGACTTAATGGTCAATAAACCAACAAATTCAAATGAGCTCTACCGGTTCTTCCAAGGAAAATGGTCCAATATCCTGCCCGAATTACGCTTGTATATTTTTGTGCATGTATATGTAATTTTGAGCATGTGGATTAGACGATTGCTTGATTTATCGATCTTGCAATCTCATCTGCTTTGCCGTTTTTTCTTCCAGCCACAAAGAAAAGCAGAAGAGTTGAACCCACTTGTAGACAGCGTCCTGCAGGAGGTGAGATTTGCTTTCTTAGCAGTTTTAATAAAAACCAAATCCGTCACAGTCTTAGGTGCACGGCATCTGAGGTGACACCTCATAATAAAGCTGAGGGTTTATAGAGCTGATGTGAGACAAAGGTGACTGCTGCTGGCATGGAGCTACTGAGCGTTTGTGTCTGTGCTGCTTCAAACACATGACTCATGATAAAATTATGCTGAAACTCTATGGATCTTCACCATTTATCGGAGGCCGATCCACAAACATGACAAAAAGGACTGTTGGGAAATTAACAGGGATTTTTCAATACTAATCTGCTCAGTTCATTTTTCATCTGCTGTTGTGAACTTACACACCGAACACTGAAATTTGACTGCAAGAGTCTGTAAGAACATTTTCGGGAATGTTCTTACAGACATTTACAAAATCCATCTGTGAAAAGGGATTTCACCCTAATTTCATGAAAAAATGGGGGAAACTAGAGTCAGTTATTTTTTTATTTTTTTACTAATGCCAATATAATCTGCTTTTAAGAATATATCTTTAAAGAGGCTTAAATAAGATGGGTTTGCTACTGTAATCCTGCTCATACTGAACAAAAATACATTAGAACATATTAGATCAAGAACTTTTGGACCTATCGGATTTTCTTTCAGTACAGTCATTGACTAAATAAACAAACGTAGGATCTGTTTTTTGTATTTAACTTGCACTTTGCGTCCTTCCTAACCCTACACTAGCGTTCTTTTTCTTTTTCCTGTTTTGCTGCATTCAGAGCTCTGTCTGATTGATGGTGGTGGTGAAGTATAAAAAGCGTCTTGTCTCGTCTCTGCAGGGGACCAACAGCACCAACTACATCCATAATGCATTTCAGCTGCTGCTGCCAGTCCTGCAGATCTCCTACATCCAGAGCCAGCACCGCCAAGCTGCTGCAGAGCCAGCAGCACAGCCGCAGCACTGACACCCTCAGTGCACCTGCTCTTCCTAATGTACAGTTGTAAAGTAAAGCACAGTGCTTTTACGTGCCATAAAGCAGGAGATACGTTGGTGGGAGAATAAAAGTTCCTAAAGGAAGCAGATAAATGGACTAATAGCATACAACAATGACCCAAATCTGTTTATCTGCTTCTTATTTAATAAAGCAACCTGTTATGCTGATAAAATGCTTTTAAGCTCAGTGAAGACCAGTTAATGAGGAACAACCAGCAGTGTGACCACAGATGAAGGCCTCTCCCTGTACACAGATCACACTTTTCTCATCGTTTAAGTTTACTACATGTATAAAATGTGCTTTAAACTAAGAGCTGATGCTGCCCTACAGCTTGTGCTTGAGCTGATTGTAAGTAAACAGAAGGCAAAATAGGTTCATTCTCCTTAAAACAAGAACAAAACAAGGGACAACAGGCACAAAGGAAATTGGTAAATACATAAACACTATGTTCTGACTGTGGAGTGATCATTTCCTAATCTTAACACTATTGCACCAAAGAATTAGCTTTTTGTTCCCATGTCTACTGAATCGTTGGAAGATGGGTTTCCACTGCCGAGGTACAAAAAAGTTTTAAAAATAATTTAAAAAGAATCGGGTGCATCGACGCAAAAGCTGAAAATTATAAACCATTCTGAAGAAAGGTGATTTCCATTAATATCAATTATTCTTCATAATACTCACATTTATAGAAAAGACATGAATAGAGAAGTAAACCTTAACTGTTTTCCTCTGGATTGAAACTAAAGATTAGCATTATTGAAAATTTTTGTCATGCTGCCTTTTTGTTTCTCTGTTAAATTATATGTGAAGCAACACTACCTTGAGTTTTATTAACAGTTATGCTTAGTTCCCATATTATATCCACTGAATGTTTAAAGAAAAGACTCTAAATGTTTATTGTATTATGTTTTGGTGCTGCTGCAAATAAAAAATGTGTTAACATCACTGGGAACTGTTTTTGACAGAAGTAAACAATAATCCTGATTAAAAATGTAGCTGAACCTGCTTAGCATAAGTAAACAGAGGGACATCTAACGCAACTGAAGCAAACAAATGATGCAAAACACAATATAGCGTGCAATAAAATCCTCAAAGAATAATGCATTATTGATTAAAATCATATGTGAGATTTTAGCATTTTTAATGATTCATTTTCAAATATATTGCATATTGTTGGAATACTTATTGATAAAAGTAGATAAGCTGATGCATTTTTAGTACATAAATGTGTATGATACTGATGCAGAACTGGTATGCAGTCCTTGTTGAATGTTTTCTGATTTGACTCAAAATGTCTGCTGGGGAATTGGCTAGTTGCAGATTCAAATACAGATTGTTTAGCATCTAAAGTTTGTATGCAGCTGCTACAGTCATGCTGTAGTACAGACAAGATTGCAGCAAATACTACTATTTGTTCTCTACTCTTTCCACGTGATTTATTTTATATATTTGTAATGGTGCTGCCGGTAATTTTGACTCAGTCGTGATAAAAGTGCTGCTACTGCTCATGAAGAAATAAGCGAACTATTTATTGATGACTAATGCTTTAATGAATGAAAAATAGATCAGGTGCTATTTCTCTAACATTAACATTTGCACAAGTTATTGCATTTCTCAAAACAACAAGCACAAACTGCAAACCCAGTCAAAAATCTGCAAAAATGTCTCACTTGCTCAAAATGGAAAGTTCAAGTATGGAGTTCTTTCCTCAAGACCAAGTGCTTATGTCAAGGAAAGTGTCGGCGTCATCAAAATGAAAAGTCCTGACAACACAGTTATACAGCTGTGATCGGTTTTCATTATGACAGTAAATTCTTGAAATGTTTTCTAATGCAGAAAAAGTCCCATGTTGGCAACACTCCCTTAAACTTCTCAAAGAAAGCACCATACAGTATCCATCCGTTTGAAATATACAGTTCAGCTACACATTACTTTATTTAGTGAGGTAAATGAGTACAAGATGTACAGTATGTTTCACTGCATTCACTCTTTGCAGTTCAAATTTGCTCACAGCTATTTACAACAAACACACTTTGTGTAAAGCTGTGCACCACTTTCAACAATATCAAAAAGTTAAGGTTCACCTGAGAGAGATTGTTCAGTTTTGGAGACATTTTCAGGAAAGAATAGTAAAGAAATGCAAGAAACAAATGCAGTTTGCCAACTTCTTTGACATTTTTGTTTCTACTGACTCAAGCCATGAAATGAGGACTGACTTGTTATTCAGCTTTCAAAAGTATAGACGAGACAAAAGCAAATAATGTTACAAAACAACAGAGAGTTGTATGGAAGAAATTACTGAATGTCCACAAGGATTTGTAATGTCTCATACGAAATGAGCGACTGCTACTATGAAGAGCAAAAATAGACAAATATTGTGGAAGCGAAACTAGCAGCTTAATTTGAATTCTTACACAAAATGTGTCCATTTTAGTTTTTGTTAATGGAGGAAGGGAAACAAATGAAACTATACTTTTTATCCTGGAGTGGTTTTATGAATATATGGTGGCTCATCCTGGACTTTTACCGACTAAAACAACCTGAAAAGAGACATAGAAATTAAAAGAGTAGAGAATGTGTCTTTCATATATCAGAGTTAAGGCTAACCTGCAGAGTGAATTTCTGTCTTTTCTCAGAATCAGCTAAGAACAGGGACCATGCTAAAGCAGAATGACTTCTAATTTAGCAGACAAATTCAGATTTGCTCTTTTCTGTTTGTTCAACATTTGAGTCCTTTGATTATTTCTGAAAAACGTGCAGATAGCTCCAAACAAGCATAAATGGCCTGAGTGGGATGAAGGGCTTTAAGAAGTCTTTTTGGTGAAGCAGCATCTCACCCGCTGGTCCGCTGTCAGACGGTGAATCTGAAGCAGCGATATCTCTACTCCAAGTGTCTCTTATCCATTGACACGTCCAAAGAATGGCTTGTAAAATCCATCAAACTTCACGGGGGAGGTTTTAATAATAGACAGTGCTGATCTTTGCATGCTGCATGTGTGTCAACAAAGCAGGCGTTGAGGTGATGGAGTCTCCTTAAGGCTTAGTGTGCCTTAAGACAATATCTGTGCTCCTTTTGTTGCCCGTCTGTCAGCACAGCTGTTCTTCTGTGAGGGAGGAGGTAGGAGGATGGCGGCGATGATGAAGGGTTTTCTGAAGATTTTACCAACACACAACTTATAATCAATACTTGACATGGTTAGATTGAACTTAATGTGTATCGTATTTCCACTTTAATTCTTTCCTGAGAGAAACAATAAAGCGTGATTGATTTGCAGCTTTAGTACATGTTATCATTGCAAAAACAGTTTGAAAGTGTTTTTTCTTTTTTTTGATAGTTATCAATGAAACCAGTCTATAAAATAATGCATGTTGAAATTGTGACTTAAACAATGACGGTATTGAAGTTACCTGTATAGCAGCTAAGGGGATTTCCATTCAGCAAAGTTTCAATGTTCTCTAGAAAAAAAATCATGTTTTTTAAATTAAAAGTTCAATAACTGTACTCTAGCTGTCATTTAAGATGCTGTTAGTAAGTAATTGTTAAAATTAGGACTTTTTAACAGCAAAAGCAATGTCCAAAGTAGTCTTTATTTTTACAAACACATTTTTCCTTCAGAAAAGAATATTATAATCACCCATAATCCTGACTTTAAACAGATATGAAAGCTATGGTGAGACCTTCCAACCTCAATATAAACAGGGTTTTTACATTTTTTGTTCTTGTTTTGAGAGGCTGCTGTATTATGATTAATTTTAAAGTATGAGCATGTCCAGGAAGATCCAACATTAGTGTTTCCTTACCTCTGCTTTCAATTTCTAGAATGGGCGAAAGTCCTGACAAAAAGACATCAAATGATTACACAACCTTGTACATTACTTTTAATACAAGCTGCATTTTTGTAAGAACTTACCAGTCCAAGACTGAAGCCGACTCAAATGATACGTTGTTCCTGTTGGGTAATATATTTGTTAGAAGAGCTCAATAGAGGCAATAAAATACAGGTTGAAGATTGAACAAGTAGTTTTGAGAATATAAATTCTTGTCTGGAAATGCACCAAAGCAATTGAGAAGAACTTCAATAGATGCTACATTTTTGTTAGAACTTACCAGGCCAAGACTGATGTCGATTTAAATGGTACGCTGTTTCTGTTGGATGATATATTTGTTAGCAAAACATTTTAGTGTGAACATATTCTGTCGTCTGTCCAACTAAGCAACATCAAAACAAATTAATGTTACTTTGGAAAGTTTGCTTTTTTACAGAACAACTTGATTGAAAAACAAAGCCACAAACTGCTTTATAACATACAAGGTTGCTAGATGTATATGTATTTTTTAAATTACTTAGAGATAATCAAAAACATATTCTAGACTTGCTAGCTGGCTAGCCAGTCTAGCTAGCTAGTCTTCCAGGCTAGCAAGCTGGGAGTAGCAGGGATATAGTCTAGCTAGCTAGTCTAGAATAACCGCTGTTTTCTGAAAAAATGCATCAAAGCAACTGAGAAAGATTGCAATAGATACATAATGTTTGTGGTACCTAAATGCAGTAGCTAGCAACCTTGGTACATATGTAGCTAGGTACCTAAGTACCTAGGTACTATCTAGCTAGCTAATCTAGCTAGCTAGGCAGGTAGGTTTCTTTACCTTTTAACTGTCGATTGGGAGACTGGTACTCAATATGATGCACAATAGTTTTATCTGTGGAAGAACATAGCTTATTTTGTCTGCTTTCATCAAAATGTAAAGTCAATTCATGTGCTAAAGTGTGTTTTCCTCTCTTACTGTTTAAGCGTGTCCCCAGATAGATTTTTCCAATCACAGTTGTAATAACAATCAGGAACACCACACACAGCAAAACCAGAAAGCTCCATCTGTAGCTGCACCATCCTGGAGGGCAAACAGGGACTTTTAGATGATTGGTTTGTTTACACAATATACTTAACACACATGCATGGAGTGAAAATAATTGCACACATATAGAGAGATCAGAAATGAAAAATGTTGGGGGATATGGAAAAGCTAGATGGAAGGAGAAGAAAAAAACGACATCCAATTTTCCTCTTCCACACTGGAAATTATGACATGGCTCAGGGTTTAAGTATAGGGAGCACTGAAGAGCGGAACACAATGAAGGATAGCCAAAATCAATACCAGAGATCCAGAGGATTAGGATGTAGTGTGGTCTTGGAAAGATCAAGCAGTGGAAAGGGAGGGGAAAGACACAGCAGAGATTCAAGTGGGCACAAGGAGAATTGAAGGAAATTTGTCCTATTTAAAAAATGAGTCCAGAGAGGACTGAGAGTCAGGGCAGTTTGGAGTAAAATGAAAACAGATAGATTTGTTTCTTTGTCTCTTATTGACTCTCCTCAGCTGCACTGAGTCCACATGGAGAACAGAAAAAAAAAAAAAAGCAACCTTACTCCCCTTTATCCTGACACCAACCTTTATCTGCCTGTTTCCATGACAGCCTTTCTGTTTCTGCTCCTGTCAAAACAGTTTGATTGGCGAGCCAAAGGAGGCAGCGGCTCTGATTGGCCGAGTTGGATGATTGAGTGAGAGGAAGACAGCAGTAGAAAGCCTGTCCCTGGTTTGCTTTGTCCCCCATTGGGTCTTCCTCCTCTTCAGGTGGTCGGAGGTGCAGGGACCTCTGACTGCTGTAGCCAAACAAAGTACGATTCATGGCCTCAGTATCGTTCAACTGGAAGACGA
The DNA here is from genome assembly GCA_010883035.1 of Poeciliopsis occidentalis. Taxonomy (NCBI): domain Eukaryota; kingdom Metazoa; phylum Chordata; class Actinopteri; order Cyprinodontiformes; family Poeciliidae; genus Poeciliopsis; species Poeciliopsis occidentalis. The sequence goes on from SZYC01000101.1 coordinate 343,226, forward strand.
CTGACACTTCCACAAGCACCACCAGAGCTGTGGACGAGAGCGGAAATAACCTCTTAATTTTAAAATTTCAGTCTGCAGTCTTGCTTGTGGTAGCTTAAGATATACAGATAAAAATAGATAATGGTGTGCTGTCATAGACTAAATGGCTCCTGTTTTAAGTAGCTAGGATCATCAAACTAATTTCCATTTGATACATCTCAACAAGAAGCAAGTTGTCTAAACATTTTTTTTATTCATAAATCTTGAAATGTGAGTTTTTAACTTAATTCAATCTAAATAGTTATTTCACAATATGCAAGAAAAACTTCCCTCACCTAGTTAAGACATGTTTATTTAATGCAACTATTAGTTTGCAAAGCTTGAGCATAATCTCCTCTATACACTAAAATGTTTTTGAGCAGAATTCATAGTGATGTTTAATAAAATCAGACCAGAAATTTTGTTCATGCAATTTGAAACAAGAATTTAAATTATTCTAATGTATAACTAATAGTTATTTTAACTTAATAATGTGAGTGAAAATAATAGAGAAGTGTGTGCTCTTTCATAATACACAGAGTCAAATGAATGTGAAGCACTTCCATCTCAGGATACTAAAGTTTGTCACTAAATATTCCTGTCTTTTTCTTCTTTCAGTTTTTTTAAGTACTCACCTAAAATCTCTAGTTTATTCAACTCTTAGAGGTTTGCCAAAATTAATAAAAAGTTAACACAACTTACTACTGTAAATGTATCTTTCCCAATCTCACACATTTAGATTTGAAATAAAAAACTTGCTGAATGTATTTAACTTAAAGAGAAGAAGGTAGTAGGCTCTATCACAGTGCATAAAAGAATTAGAAAGTTTTCTCTTGTGACTCAGCTTCTAAATTAAATGAGTATTTCTATATTTTCATAAACATACAATCACTATTTCTATGTTTTTCTATATTTTTAAACATTTTTTATATAATTAGAAGTGAGATAATTTAGCCGTGATGTTACTGAGACTGAAACTGCACAGCTGCATAATTAAAATGTGCTACCTGGTGATGAGAGGTTGCTGTGAAGTTCCTCCATGTTCTTGTCTGTTTCACACATGAACAAGTCTGACCTTGGATCTCCTTGGACTTTCTGCGTTTCAAGATATAAACCTGCTGCGTTTCTTTCAGCCTCTTGTGCGCAGATCTGCTCCAACTGTTCGAGTTCTGGACTTGAAGTAGGATTACAGATGGCCTTTCTTTCATCTTTACTCTCTATTGACTGCACATTTCCCCCTTTCTGTTCCTGATGCATCAGTTCGTAAGGTTGGTGGGGAAGGCAGTGGAAATTCACCTTTGAAACTGAACAGATGGAGAGAAGGGAACAGTTAAAACGACGATCTCCCAGCAGCAGCAGCAGCAGCAGTAGGCACAAAGTAGGAAAACATCACATGCTCTCAAGTCAGACATCAGAAGAGCAACTTAAAATGGAAGTTGTTTCCGTCAGTTTGTATCTTTCAGGGAGAGACACTCAAGGGAAGAGCGAGAACGATGAACAAGGAGAGAAACCACTGAAGGCAAGCAACATGAGAACAAAGGTTAAAAAAAGGCGCTTGTATAAATAACTGCTTTCACACAACAATCCAAAAAAAAAAAAAAAAAACATCCTCACACAGCTGCCAGTCATGGTGGATCTAATTTTTGACTCTTGAGCAGTGGTTCTCACACAAAAAAACAACCTCGGCAAATAATACTGAAGGGAATTGTGAATCTGTGGCACTGGGCTTTTTAACCCTGTTGCATTTGTCAAAAAGACAAGAAGGACATGAATTAATAACATTTTTACATGACATTTCTATGAAAACTGGCAAAGTAAAAAGGAAATACCCGAGAGTTCAAAGTTTTTCTCACCAACCCAAACGTCAAAATCCAAATATACTAATTCTTTGCATGGCTGATGGTTTTTTTCTGATCAAGACTGGAACACACACAACTTCCCTCTGGGTAAATTTACTGTTTAGTATCTGCTACATCTGAGAAAACCGACAGTTACTCCATTTTTTTTTTTAATTCATGTGCATGCGATAAGACATTAAGTGGTTCAAGTTTCAAAAGTAGACGGCTAGCCCAGTTCTGTAAAAGTGTTATCAGTAAGCTTGGAGCAAGATCTAACCCAAACTCTGGTGAAGAAAACCCAAACAGAAACGGCTCTTCCTTCAGAAAACATGTCAGTAGCAGAGGCCAACCTGCTGCTTTTTTACATGAATTCTTCTGAAGTGTGACAAGTTAAATCCTCTGTTTTTATCTCATCCACTTGCCACTGATTGCCACAGTTTACAGCAGTTCAGAATTTTTGTTTTGCTTATCTACAATGCATCAATCTGACAGCAGTGTATTGTTCTGTTCTGCATGTTCTCCAGGCTCACGGGCGAGAAGGACACCATGTAGTACTCAGTTTGCTGCTCCTGTTCTGTTTTGAGTGGCATCTGACCAAGCCACAGATGGATGTGCTGCAACAGTCTTTAAATGTTGGTTAACTCTGCATTCTACCTGGAAACGGCTGATACAAGCATTTATTATGAAAACAACTTTAGTCACATTGAGCACCAGCAGTGGCATTTGTGACTATATTTGAAACACTGATCATTAAAGTGCAACCAAAATGAAAGACAAAAACTTTTTTTAAAAATGTACTTGGACTTGTTTAGGTTATTGACACAAAGTGAAGTAAAATCATATGACACCATGTTTTTTTTTTTTTTTTTTAAATACGTGTTGCAATATTGCTTCCCATTTTCACTTAGATTTTGAAATTCCCACGTTTTAAACTCTAAAATCAAACGGGAACAATGCAGGACAAGTTGAGGGATTCTCACGCCTTGTCCTCATAGTTCAAAATAGCTGCCATGTGTTTAAAACTGTGTTTTTGTACTGCTCATTAAGTCCCTCATATGCACAGAAGCCACTGAATGGCTTCCTAAGTGTTAGTGTCTGAAATGCCTGAAAAACAAAGAAGTATCTTGTGCTGCTAACTGTTGCTCATCTGCATCTGGAACACAGTGGATCTCGGTTTGGTGATGTTTCCGCATCCACGTTCTGACTTCAAAGTTAAATAAGAAGTCGTTGGCACTTGTTCCTGGTTGAATGCTACTTGTTTTAGTTTATGATGGAAGTTCTTCAGACATATCAATTTGCACTTGAGAAGGATTCCTGTTTTGAGCAGAGTCAGCTTATAGCAGAGTTCAGTGTTCTTGTGGATGCTAATTAGCTCTGTATTTGACTTGTAAACCTTTCATACAAACATTTTTTATGACTGCAACTAAAGATGATTCTAGTATCACCAGTGGTGCCTGGACCACAGTTTTGAGAACGACAGCTTTAGAGAGAGACTAATGCCGAGGAACACACAAAATCTTTGATGTTAGCTTTGAGCAGATGAAGAAGTGGGTCTGACTTGACCCAGTACAGAGAATCATGTGGACAGAATGAAAAGTGTTCAGTTCAAGTTGTTCTGGTTGACTCACCTGAGTGTATCCTGAATAACTCTGGCAGGCAGATGATGAAAGCGAGGAAAACCAGAAGGAGAAGTTTAGTCACAGCAGCTCTTGCCATGGTTGTACAATCAGGTCACACACATTGGTTCACACACGCTGACATGTGGCTCGTAGGAACTCCTTCCTTGTTCAGACACGCAATCTCCTGTGTTCACATCATATCTGCACCCATCAGTGTCTCTCTCGCAGTTTTCAAGGAGCTCTAATAGTTTCGTTCACAGATTGTGCCGTTGAAGGCGACTGAGCGGGTATGTTACACAGAGCAACTTCACTTCCTATCGCACTTCCTGTAATCTTCTCAGAAAGACTTAGAAACAGAGAGAAACAGGATTTCAGATGTTTTCTGCCACCTGAATGTAAGTACTGGAAACAAATGTCTCTAATTGAGTCTTAAAGATGGCAAGTCTGCTTACAAGAAATGTTCATTTGATTAGGATTTTTAGTCTAGTGTTTGCACAAGGTAGAGATACTTCAGTCATTAAATGCTTACATGCAGCCAAGGAAATAGCACAAATGCAAACTCAAAAAACATCATGAAGGTGACGTAGGTTTTTTTTCTTTTTCTTTTTTCTAAAACCCAGGCTACAAGTCAGTTTGCATTGGATAAAGTATGCTTCAGTGCCTCTGCTTTCATTTTATTGTGGAAATAAAGAAGGTAAGAAGCACAAGTGTGCTGTTAATCATATGCATTGATCACCAGATCATCAGCATGCCTGAGAGCTTCAGGGAAGTGATTGTGTTTTTATAGCTGCACATCAATCTAGGATGGATTTTACAGCTACTGGCAAGCAGTTTAAGCTCACTTATACTATAATGAAGAAGATTATTTGTGGCTGTAAACAGTTAAAGATAGCCACCAATTTCCACCTTACTTGGATGACCATGACCTTCTCTGTAAACTAAAGTATTTAACAGTTAAAACAAAATCATTCCTCAGATAGCTAAATTGGCTAATGCCACAATCTTTAGAACAGCAACTGAAGAGGCAGTGTTGTGTGTTTTCCAAGTGCTAGTGCCATTTTACAGCATAATCAAGTAGCAATATTAACTTATTTTGTTATAAAAAATACTCTATATACATACCATATATGACTTAAAAGAAAATTTACTTAATAATTTTGAAATTGGGGCTTTGTCTCTTTAAAAACTTCTTCTCTTTTGGAAACTCCCCCTTCAGGTAGTCATCACAACATCACTCCCCCATAAACCCTTAATCAATGTTTTCACCAGCGTTGCACTGAGAAGAAGCTTGTTTAATGAGCTCAGCAGGTGTGCAGTTCCACCAGGTGTTTGATAACTGCTGCTGGTGAATCTGACAGGAATGAATGTGGGAGTCATGGGGGAGGGACGCCCTAGGAAGCAAAAGCTCTGAAGCTTGGAAACTGAAGCTCTGAGGTGGAGCTCCGTCTTTAAGGCGGGGCTAGGTCCACCCAGGTGTTTTGTACACCTGAATGGAGATTAGAGAATTTCTCAAAAATGCGTAAAACTATCAAGGAAACACTCCAGGTATGGTTTTAATGAGGGAATAATATTATAACATGATGTAACACAGTTAATTTATCGTAATACTGGCACTTTAAATGAAAAGTAAAAGAACCAATTTGTTGTAGTGATTGGCAAACTCCATGCAGAAAGACCCCTGGCCGAGAATTGAACCCAGGACCATCAAACTGCAAGGCAACAGTGGCACAAACTCTTTAACTCAATCTAAATTCTTGCTCAGAAATAAAAATTTAAAAAAAACTGGAAACTTAAATGGGATCTCTGCTGGTCAATGAATCTAAGTAAACTCAGTGGAAATTCTAAGTAACATTTAAGACTGACGACATCTTGTTTTATGTTATCTTTATTCATTTATTTTTTTTACATTTAGGTTGCATCTTTGACACAGTTGATTGTGTAATGTGCAATTGTCAAACAGGATCCTGGAACACACATATTTATTCACCTTTGCTCAGTAGCAGTTTAAAATAAGTCGTCTGACTGGTCTGCACTATTACGTAAGGATTTCCAAGGTACCAGTTGTGACTCCATCCCTTCAAACCAAATAAAGTTGCAAAAACCATTCTGTTTACTGTAATTGACATGGAAGCATTAAGAGGAAACCTGCCAACATCTCCATTTAAAATAAATAAACTTTTTATTTAGAGTATGAGCGGTGATGTGCTGCTGAGCGTGATGAGCTCTCCTTTCTTGTGTTTTATTTTCTTGTTAAAACATCACGCTCATGTGACAAAGACACAAAGCTTTCCCTTAACTCTTGGGCCAACTCTTCAAAAGGGAAAGTCTTCATTACAGTGGTTGCATGTTGTAAGAATTTCAACAACAAACATTGTTTCTGCTTAAAAGGGCTTCTAGCTTAATACGCGAGTGAATAAATCCTACAGTGGTGGGGATTACTATATATCTGAACCTCCTTCTGGAATATGGTGATTAACGTTTGCCTAAAATAGTTAGAAATCTACTTAGCTCAAATGATAGAAATTGTGCAAAAACAAATGTGCAAACTCCCCCACAACAATGTTCATACGGTCATACACAGGATGGGATGGTTATTCCAGATTATTGCAACAAAATGTGGTTTTACAAGATGTTGCTTTGTCATGTTTGCTTTGTTTTTTTGGTTCTGCATTTTAGATTAGTTTATGTTAAACAATCACTCTGTGCAATCTAGTGTTGCATACGAGGAGTCTTTTCATATTTCATGTGAGATCAAATATAATCAAATCAGGCTGTTGAGGGTCTTATCACACCTATTGTTTTGCTTTGGGAAAAACATCTGCAAAAGGTGTTTTCATCTCATTTTGTTGCTCATGCAGTTCTGAAAATATAAGTAGAGCATGCTTAAGACTTGTTTATATGTAACATTGATGAGGAGAGCAGGGTACCCAAACAAACCCTGGGGTTTGATAGAAATCTGTGTGAAAGAAAATGATAAACTTCTTCAACCACAAATGTCATATTACTAGGTGCAATAGTTACTGCTGACCATAAAATAACTCTGAATCTCTAAAATTTATATTTCCTTTGTTCAATCCAACTTGATGTACTGTTGCATGTTTGATGTTGAGGTTTGGACCTTGAGAACCTCTTACTGAACCTCGGATTGAACAAACGCACACACTTAAATCCATAAAGCGAATGACGAGTGTGGCTGGCAGGTGGAGCCTTATCTCTGTCCTACAGAGGCTTGGTGGACTCAGGACCCAGTCAGCAGTGTATGAAAGAGGATGGAAGCTTCTAAATTAAATAAAAACAGAATTTGGTGCTTTTTTTGTTTAGTGCTGCTGTACTTTCTAAATATGAAGAGCCTACAGCTAAAATACATGCTTTTGTTGACAGTGAATAGCACATCACCGATTAGCATATTTTGCCGGTGGCAAAAACCTACATTTACTTGAAAGCTAACAGCATCGATAGCAGCACTAGCTCAGCAAAAGATGCTGCTCAGCCACTCAGAGTGCCAGAAATCTCATTAGTCATAACTGCTTTAGAGGACATTGAAGGTTCAAGTTGGCAGACAGTGAATTGATGAATTAGCTTTTCATTTATGAATATCCATAAATATCCCCAGGAAAGCTTACTTATATTTGGAGAACCCAACTCCTCCTTCTAAACCTCTCATAAAACATTACAGGTTGGCATTGTAGGATCATTTCAGCAAACATGTTGAAAGTCAGGCTTTATCACCTTATTTGGTCAAGATAAAGCAAATTTCAGTCACTTTACAGTCAGCTTGCAGATTTTTTTTCAAAATATTCAAAGGAAAATGCAGCTTGAGAAGCAAAAGTAGTTTGGTGCAATGCTACGTGAGACGCTACTGGCTGGTATCCACGAGGGTCATTTATTTTGCTTGTGTTGATTGGCCAAGAATAAGGAACAGACTTTAGTATTTGTGGTAATGCAGAGTTTTCAATCTAAGTATGTTAATATAATTGGTGTTTGAACTATTAAAATAGGCAGTTATAAGTGTTTTTTGAGGGGTTCTCAAGTATTTGTCATCATCTTTGGTCCCTAGCACGCACAAATACCTGTGATCCACAGAACCTCAGGAGTTTCTAGTCGATCTAAATTACTCCAAGAGCACTATTATTTTCAATATTTCATCCTGGGGTTCATCAAAGAAGCCAGAACAAATAAACCCCTGCAGGCCTCATTTACTCCATTACAGTATAAACATGTAAGGGGGTAAATACTTTTTCACAGCATTGCAAGGCATTTATAGAAAATATCTGCAGTAGAGATTACTCTCACTTGAAGGCTGTTTCAATTATTCATTGAACCAAACAGGTGCTTTGCTTTGTTCCACCTTAATCTGTCTTGCTGCATAGTTTGAAGCACCTGTCATGATCAGTGGACAGCAAACATCTATCATTTCCAACTCTGCTGTCAGAGGGTGTAATGAGGAACACAACACAGCTGTGCAAATGCCTGCAGGATAAAAATGTGTGTGTGTCGGAGTTTTAGTGGAATAATAAGAGCTAAACCTTCCTCTGAGGCCAGAGTGTTTTCTCCGTGGTGAAGATTAATCACAAACCCTGTTAGATGTGTTGATGGTGTCGTTTTGGACATGGTGCTCCAGGATGTTTCTGGAGCTCTGCATCACAGCAGAAATCCAGCACAGAAATCCAACAGACGGAATGAAACGACTTGTTAATTTCAGGGATTCCGCAGACAATTTTAAATTGAGGTTCATAAGACTGTGCACGACATTGTATGAAGAATTACTTTTATTCTTTACCTCATGTTGTCAATGTGATGTTAAAATTAATCATCACATCTGCTGATTATACTATAAATGCCGGCGGAAAGTTAGACCATCTCAGTGAACACAGTTTGAACAGATACCCAGATGGACTTTAATTGATAGCCGCATTGTTTTAGAAAGATGAATTATAGAATTATTTTGATGCATGACTTTCTAAGTTTAAAGGTGTTACATTTAAATAAAACTAAGCTATGAATCTAACTGTCTAAGAAACCACTCCATGCCCAAATATTCATATTGTTTTGTACAAATTCTTAATTCCATATATACTATCATAGGATAAAATAAATTAATTCTTATCTATTCTTTGGTCTACTCAGAGTCAGAGTCCTGCTTTGGTCCAAGTTGAAACGTCTATTGACTTAACTGACATATGTTTTCTTTTTATTGATCCCTGTCTTCCCATTAGGTTATACATCGATGAAGGTGACCCAGGTCCATTCGACTCGACCTGCTTTTAAATCGGCATATGAGAGCGAAATCCATTCGTAAATAAGTTGATGTCATGGTCTGTCATTTAATTTAGAAAGAGACATTAAATATTCAGATACATACCTTGGGACATTTTGACTGCCAAACTTGCAATTAAATGACTTTGCCCCTATAATGTTTATTTATGCTTTAAATGAGACATTAGTTTAAGGTTGAAAGCATTTGATGATCACATGAAGGTGAACCAGGATCTTTTTTACGCAAGTGTTAAAGATACTTCATGTTTTTTTTGTTCATCAGCCACAATAATAATAAATAGGTTAAATCACAGAATAAAAAGTATGAATTTTGGGAAATAGAGTGAGTATATTTATCTTTTCAATACAGGGAGGGCGGAGAAGGATGAGAAAGAGGAAGGCTGAGAATGAGGTGATTTAGAGCTGTGTCAGCAACAAGGCGTCGTCTGGCTCTCCAGAGACGAAGCCGCTGCGAAGCTTTATGACTTTTTATGGAGAAATTATGATCTTTCATGACAGGATTATCATCATGAGCAATAGTTTAGAGGTGATAAAGAGTTCCAGACTGCTCTAATCCATGTGTCTGTCTGAACCGCGGAGCTTCATTGTTCTCATTCTGCTCTTTCCTTGTTTTCTCCATCAACCAATGAGTGAATTCACATGCAGTCTAGATCCTGGCCTGATGAGTGGATCCTCATCTTTCAGCCTGTGCTTTAAGCTGAACACATCGTTTTCTTCTTTTAAGGTTTTGTTGGCTCTAGAGGCCATTATTTGAAAGTAGTTTGACAGAAAACAGGGTAATCAGAGAGGGGAGTGACATGCAGTAAATGTCATCAGGCCAGGTATCGAACCTGCAACCATCGCCACGAGGACTAAGGCCTCAATACGTGGGATGAGCTTTGCCCCTGCTCCACCGCAGCACCCCGAACATTATTTTCATGGTGAAAGAATGACATCTGCACTAAATTGGACTAATATGAGGTGAATTCCCAGGCAGCACTAGTCCTGCATCCCTCTGTGTCTCTCTCCTCTCCTCTAACCTTTCCAGTGAGAAAATGCCATGTCAATAAAAGCTTTTTAACACAAGAAAATAAAAATCAATGTGCCCCTGCTGCACCTTTTTTTCCTCTTGAGCTGAATGCTTCTGCTTCAGCGATCAAGCTGTTTGCTTTGGAAGAGTCAGGTCAAAAAACCTAAATCACATTATCTGCAATTTTGCATACTTTACACTGACATTAAAATACAAATGAGTTAAAATTCTGGGTACGGTAATATATGTTAATTTGAAAAATTTCACAGTTTAAAAAGGTTTATTGGTCACAATACACACCATCAGTTTTTATGGTACCGAGTGGAAATCAAGGCTTCCAGGTTGTGTTGCAATAAAATGACCAATAAAGATCCCACCATAAAAACAATACAAACACAGTCAATCCATTTATATAAAAAAGGCTCAGTAAAAAACAAAGATGGCACATCAGGCACTGGATCTGGGTTGGCTTGGTAGATCATAAAACAAATTTTTTTTTAAATTTGCCAATCAGGAAGTTTTATGTTTGAAAGATGGATATTCACTCTTTAATGACGAAATAAAACAGATGCTGCCTTTCAGTTTCAAAACATCCCAATTTAATGTCAGTTTTTCATATTAATAAATAGTTTTGTTTTAATTTTTGTTAGGATCCTGAGTTAAGTTGTTTCATGTATTGATTCCTTTCTTTGATTAGATCAATCTTGCTTTTGTTTAGTTCAGTCCTTAGTGTTTCTAGTTTATTATGTTTATTTCTTGCCTCTAGTTATTCCTTGTTATTTTAGTTTCTTACACTAAATCTTTAGCGTTAGATTTATTTCCTGGTCCTTTGTGTGCTCTCCTTTACCCCTAACATTTCCTCTCTCTTTCCCTCTCTCTGTCTCTTTCCCTCTCTTCTCATCCTCCCTTCTGCTCTCTCCTCTCCAAACCATTTTCTGATCAGCCATCTTTTTCTTTTTTAATAATCAACCACCCCGGTATATTTACAACTCATTCTCAGTTCCTCATTGCTGGTTCCTCCCATTATATTCTCGTCAGTACCCTGTCATCCTTTTTTTCTTGGATTTATGATTTTTGCTCTGCTCTGGTTGTCTTGGTTCTCTATGATTTTTGTAAGTTGTTTTGGTTCATAATTTTTTAATTAAATTTTCTGGACTGCTTGTCATCTCAGTCTGCCACATTTGGGTCGACCAACAAACACATCATGACATGTTCAGTATGAAAGTATCCACCATCTGTACTTATGATAAAGCATGCATTGGAAATTATATAAAAAATCTTGCATAGATTTACAAATAGTCGAAGAACACATTTGTTTTTCATCCTATAATTATCTGTAGAGCAGTCACAGGTTTGTTTTTTTTCTAAAGATATACCACAGATGTTTTTAAAGTTCGGTTTACTGTGGTTTTTGTGACTCAATAAAACTAACTCTTATGTTGATTATATTGCCAAATATTTGAATATCCATTTGAATTCAACTCAGTAGTTTACGTTTCTGAAAACTTTATACAACATTACATTCTCTTTTAATCTGGCATTGATCTAATTTTCCTCAATCAAGCCAAAATAGCACAAAGTCACTCCCGCTGACCACTACCAGCAGTAGTCAGCATAAAATTATTATAGTCAGTGACCTCCTGCTGGTAGAGTAGTTATTTTAAATTATTTAAGTGCATTTCATACAATAGACAATGAATAGAATAAAGAAAACTACCCTAACTCTTCTGCGGTGGATGATTGTTATAATCTTTGGATGTTTGTGTTTGCATACTATTTGAGTTTTCTGTTTTTTCCTGCAGCTTTTAGAGGCTCCAGGAGAGATTTCATAACCAGAAGTGAAGTCTGTTGTAACTTCCAGGAACATTTACAACATTTTACTCCCAATGGGATGCAAATTTCCAAAGAGAAGCGTCTTGAGCTGATGTCCAGACCTGGATTGTGGTTCTAATCCAGCATAACCTGTTAGATCATGGAGTTCCTCTCCTTATTTTGGCTGCTGGATGACGATAACTTTGAGTATTTTGTTCCCCATAAACACCAGTGAGCCATGTCTGTTGCCAGCTTCCTAGCAACCGATTTTTCTTCTTTGAGTCACAAATGTGTCCATATTATTGCACCATTCCATCTGCAGTTTTATAAATATATGATTAACCATTTTTCCATCCCAATTTTAGCTTTATCAAGTTTCAAATCACCCAAATAACATCATATTATTTACTACTCCAGCAATGACAGTCAAGTTTCTGTCAGACATCAACATTGAATACATGTCTGAGAAAATAAGATGTGAATCATTCTTTTTAGCAGAATTGCTTCGTGGTTTAAAATTTCAGAGGCAGACAGGGTTTTTTTTCTTCTTTGCATCGTCTCCTGTTAGTAGGTGGCATTAATTTAATTGTGTGCTTGATGAGACAATTTCACCCAAAAGATCTTGACCACAGGTTTGTCTTCAGTCTTTCTTTGCCACTTGTTCAATGCTTTATAGTCTCTGGACAAGTTCATTTGTCTTTCCCGCAGTCCATTCAGCAGATGCATGCTAAAAGCTCCTTTGTGTTTGAACAGTGGGATCTGATGGCCATTTATGCACTGATGAGCTGCAGCATCAGCCTCCTCCAAATGCTCCCCCTCCTGTGATTATCCCACCTACTGCTGATTAATGCTTTGTCTACTTCTCCAACAAGACCTCGCCTCGCCCGGATCATTACTCCTCATTTTCATATTTTCATTCTGAGTTTGTCTTCCACTCCATTTCCTTTTGTCCAAAACCTAAACCAAGGTTATACTCTAAGATATTGAAATGCAAAGGCCATGTTGACAAAACATCTACACACTTTGCTGTAAAAAATATTAGAAATGCTGTTTTTATTTTTTTGCAACATCCATAAGTTTTAAATCGTCAAACAAAATTTAATATCAGACAAAGATCAGCAAAGTAAAAACAAAAAAGCAGTTTTCAAATGATTTTATTCATTTAGGAAAAAAGATTTCTAAATCAACCTTATGTAAAAGAGCAATACATTATAGTTTTTAAAGCCACTTCCCTGTAATAAATGAAATTATCATTTTGAAACAGCAATGCATGTCGTCAGGTTATCTTTGATCTGAAACAGTAGTATGACCAAAAAAGCTAAATCTCGTAAAATCTGTAAAGGGAGAATCTGCAGTCCTCATTGATTCACTCATTGGATATCTTTGATGTGTTATATTTCCTGACCACTCCTGATAAAAAGTAGCTTAAGGTGAAATGCTGCTAATTTTAATCTCACACTTACAAGTGTATTAGTCATGCGGCTACATTTGCATTCAGGTGGGTTCCCCATAACGCATCTCTCATTTGCATATTTTCTTGTCAGCTCTTGGCTTGAATATATAGTATGTTGTGTTTTTTCAAGATTAATACAGCTGTTGCTTGGCTCGCATCTTCACATTGTGGTTGAATTTATCCTGTTTACTGATTCAGTGGGTGGAAATAAATTGTCTCTTTTTGTCAAATAATGTTTTGGAAAGCTGTCGTCTCCATTTGAAGTGGAATATGGATTATGAATTTTGTCCTGCTAGTGATAATATTCTTCATTTCTGTAATACCCATGAAGGAAAAACCTAGTTTTTCTTCATGCCTCCTCTTCCTTTTCTCATTAATCACTGTCAGATTTATTTCCGTTTCTCTAGTGTAAAGATGAGAGCAAAGCAGAAATACATCACTCTGAAACACAGAAAAGGTTGAGAATTGATCTGGAATTGATCACTTGTCGACTGGCTCATTAGACGCTTGAATTGGGGTTTTGTGGGCAGAGTCTGCTTTTTAATTAAGATTCAGGCCCAACATTTTGCTATGTGTTCAAGCACAGTCAGAATATGAATTGATTTTGTTTTATTCTTCATATTCAGTTTGTCTGTCTGTCCATTCACCTGCTCTAATAACAAGCTTTTGGATCATGGTTAGTGGAAGTTGTGACCTTTCTTTCTCTGATTGATGAAATAATTTGTTTGGTAATGCACATCCTAATACAAGGGCTAAAATGTTCACACTATCAAAGGCGGTAATGTTGTGCCAGAAGGAAAAGTATCCAGAGAAGAAAATTTGACAATCAGTCTAGGATTTTATAATTCCTTTAACAAAATATTTACATTACAAACAAATAGTTTGAAACACTTAAAAACTTTTGAAACTGAGGTGCATTTACAAATCATGAAGCTCAGTTCAACATGACAAACTAATGATAATATTAGCCCTACGTACCATAGCCCTGCTTCTTAAATTACCATCTCTTGGAGGTTACTCTAACTTCCTTTGAAGCTACAAAGTAGTTCTCTGGAACTGGACTGCCCTTAAACTTTGAGGAAATGTACGTTGGAAATGTACCAATGTACATGGGTACATCTGGTACTGGAAATGTACCAATATAATTGGTCTTATAGCCAGATCGTTCTGGCTATTCTGTGGGACATAGTGAACATTAACCTGGAACGTTCACAGAACTCAGTGGACACTTTCTTGGAACTTGCTGATTATTTTTCAAGAAATTATTATTAAAATCTCTTCTGGAACTTACTGGATACTTTCCCAGATCATATTCAATACCCTCCTGAATAATCCTGATCACCTTTCTGGATATTTCCCAAATGCTCCTGGAATTTTCCTGGAACTTATGAGGGAGTTTCCTTCAACTTTATGGCTACTTTTCTGGGATTTACTTTTTTTTTTAAATATTCACTGGATATCTTTTCAAAAACATTCCTGCTATTCACAGCATACATTTCTGGAATTTATTATACTTTTTTTTACTTTCTGAGAACTTATTAAGTAGATTCACAACTCTGAAGCATCCTAGAACTCAAGGGGCACTTTCCTATAATTTCCCACTTCTTGGAAATTTACCACTGTTTATTTTTGTTATTGTTATTGGTAACATTCCTGGAACTTTGTCCTCACTCTCTTGTTATTTCTGGAGCTTTTATACTAGGCACTTTCCTGGATATTGACCAACGGATTCAGTTTTTAATGGATCTTTATGTAAAATTCTACACCAGAGACATTTCATGTGTGTTGTTTGAAATTTTCTCCTCATGTACAGATGATCTCTCACAGAAGACACTCCAAGCTTTTTCACACCAGTTTTTTGCCGTCTGTAGTTTTGGTTAGCTTAGACAGAAGGTGCAAAGTAAACCATAGTGAGAGAAAAAAAGTGTTTATCATCCAGGGCTGGAAATCTTTTTAGCATGTCCTTTAATGAAATTTTATACACTATTGAGCACTGATTTGTATGAATGGTTTATGTAGTGGAATGAGATATGGTTGGATAAATCTCTCGCTGCTGAAACTTACACATGATGCTTGGGAATCATCAGTTTATAGTAATTAAAACTCATATCCGCCTCATTTAACAAAACATCATCAGTCTCAAGTCTTGAAATATCTTCCTATCTGAACAGTAAATGGCAGAGAGCCTGAATTACAAACATTTTGAGATATCATGTATATATCAGATTTATTAACACTTTAGCTGAGAACTGAGTGATCATATTGGATCAAGTCTCTAAAATAATCTATATATAAGCTGTTAATAATCTCAGTGAAAAAAAATAACTAAGAAGCCATAAACAAACAACCAAGTAAACATGGACTCACACTGACTGGATTTTAACTGTTGGAGAAAGCACTTTTAAGTTTTATTTAGCTGGCAAAAATCTAACTGGCATGATGAAATGGTTTCTCTCTCTCTCACTCACTGTCAGGAGTCGGAGAAAAGGTTGCAAAATGGTCGCAATATTGTCGCAACATGAAGTCAGTAGTTGTGCAATATTCTTAAGGTATAGCAATAAGTCATGTGTCTGCAGATGTCTGCATTTTAAAATTTACTTTGTTCACTCAGTATTTAATCTGGTTTAAAAAAAAAAAAAAAAAAGCATTTATAATCAATTGCCATTTATTCATTTAATATTAAATGTAATCTTTAATTAATGATTGTTCTTGTTGACACAGCCGGCAGCTTAAAAATAAAAATATGGTTTTTACTGGATAACAGCAGACACCCAATGTTAATTGGGTGTCTGCCAAACAGCAGTGTTACTGCTGTTTTGGGACAGATGCAGTCTTTGAGAACGGCCGTGGGGCTTCTTGCTCCAGGTGCAGCCAGGTGTCTCGGCCTTGACCTCTTTGGTTGTAAAGGATCAACAGCAGCGGCTGGTGAGAAAACTGGAAGGATGTAATTCAGAAATGTAAACAATCTGAAAACTATCTTTCTCAAAGAATGTTAACAAAGTGGACCATGACAGACTCAAGGTCACAAATCAAAGTTTTTGTTGGGTCTCTGCTGGTGAGAGGTTCATCATGGTGTCTGAACTTCTGGCTCTCAGTGCAATCGCTTCTTCTTCACTTTACTGACTTAGCTATCAGAACTACACAGGAAAAAATTGTTTGTGTCACATCTGTACAAGAAAACTGTCAGGAAAAATAGCTTCTACTTTTTTTACAGTCTGTAAGATATAAAAAATTAACACTGTCTGAGGTACTTAAGAGTGTTCTGAAATATTCCTACCTTGAAGGATGAATAAGGTCACATTCTGTGCAAGGTTTTAAAAGATTTTCAGTATTGTGTACAAAGAGTTTGTAAAGATACACAATCAAACAATTTCACAAATTGTTCCTCCAGAGTTTATTCTGCTATTTTCTCACTATGAAAACCAGTTTGCACAGTAAGAAATTGAAACATTGATGATGTTTTTTCAGCTTGGCTTATGGCTCTCAAGTGGCCAGAAATGTGATTTTTAGTGCAATAAGCTCCACAGGGTTCAGGACTCTTTTGACAAAACCAACTGGCCCAGTGTTCTTTCTGACCTCAATGACATCGTCTATCACTTCGCTCATTAATATTTCACTTTATCCTCTGAAAGCCTACAAGCCTTACATACTGTCAGGAAAAATGTCAGGGATTTAATCACACTGTTCTCAGCTTTCCCAACCCTTTGACAGAAAATGTCTGTATACTTTTTGAATTGTTTGAGCATCACCTCAAAGAATTCATCACAGGATCAAGAGATTGTCTGCTGCAGTGTGAAAGAGTTTCTCTGTCTCTTTTGCTGCTCTCATTTCTGTGGGAGCGATTAGTTCTCGTTGGCTCATGGCTGCAGGGCAGAGTAAATTATTAAGGCCTGCTCTTTATTTGTCCATAAATGTTGCCTCCCTCTGCCTTTCCATCTCCAAGTCCCACATGTTTTAATCTTCCTGTCCTCACTCACCACTCTGCCCGTTTAGGCAAAGACTGAATAGGAAAAGAAGGCACTGTTTTCCTCCAGAGTGTGAGGAAAACAACAGAGGATGGGAAAATAGCAAAAAGAAAAGTGAAGGCTGTGGTGGACAGGAAGGAAGAAAAAAAATGACATGAGGAAATTGGAAAAAAAAAAGGAGCTTTACAGACAGAGGTGCAGAATTGACAGAGGGGGAGTTTGGAAATGAATCCCCCTCTCAGGCTCTTTTTAATCCGCCACACCTGCAGGCTGCTGTGTTTTGACACCCATGTGTGCCACAGCAAAACAGGCACTGGCTTTACAGCAACCGCTGACTGGACTCTGTGTGCTCTGTAACCATCTGCTCGCAAACTGAATGGGAGAGGCTGCCGTCATTAAAGAGCTGTTAAACTGCCAAGTGTCTCGGGGAGGAGAGAAGACTGAAGGGAGGAGACACAGAGAGCTGAAAGAAAACAGAGTGTTGTTTTCATTTCCATCAATAATTCAGGATATGTATCATCCCCTGTTGTGCATGGAGGCAAACTTCATGCCTCAGCAATTTTAACAACGTCTGACAAGCCCACACATGCCTGTGTTCCCACACACCCAAGCGAACAATAACCCGAGGATTAGGAACTGTTTGTGTTTGTCTGCAAACACAAATATAACTTATGTAAATGTAGGATTATTCCCTGAGGAAGTCTAGCAATGTGTGTTTTCTTTATTATAACGCTTTATTTAGTTGCTGATGTTCCTTGAATTCTACAGGCAGTACTTGATTTTTCATTTGATCCAAAATCTTCATCAACCTGTCATCAGAGGCACAGTAGTGGCTAAAAAGTGCGGCAGAGAAATCCACTTTCTGAAGTCTGGCCTTCAACTCCTTGATATAATCCAGAGCTTCATCAAGTGCACCTGTAAAACCACAAAATAAAATAGCAAAACATACGGTTAGCAATAAGTTTTAATTCTATATTTGAAACATTACTTCTGTGAAGATCAATACATGTTGTGAGTCGGAGCATGTATGTATACAGCCATTGACTTAATCTTTCCACAAAATACATAACCATATAATCTCATTATTATGTGATCATAATAATAATATTATTATAGCAACAGTTATATTTTACTGAAATTCTCTTACATGGAAAATATATACAATATACTATCTTTTACCTGCGGGTGGATGTGCCGTGTAGTCATGGTCCGCAGCAGCATCATCAGCCTGACTAGCTTTCTGAGAGAGGATAAACTGCCGTTTCTTAGCCCTCTCGAAAGCAGACTCTCTCATTGCCGGTGCAGTGAAGTTATTCCAGGCAAACAGGGAAGGAACAGCTCCACTTTTAAGGCAGCTGGTGGTGGATCCGCTAACAAAATCCTCTGATCAATCTCTCTCCTCATAGCTGCACCCAGTTTTCTAATTGGTACCAGTCTATTTTGTAGAAACCAACTCTAGTATTTAACCACCTCTTCTTCACTCGCTGGATTCCTCCGTTACCTTCAAGCAACCGTTGTCCCCATTTTGTTTCTATTTCTGACTTCTTGTGTTTTGTAAGTCCTTATTTAATTAGTTTTCATTAAATATTTTTAATCAACTCTCCACTCTGGCTAAATTTTATATATTTTGGGTTCAATTATCACCACAAAATCATGACAATATGCAGGTTATGATGTGATTCACCAGTCAGCATATTGATTAAAGCATTTATAACCTACTTTAAAACTGTTCAACACTTTCCTGTAGTCACATGAAGTGTATTTTATACACTTTTTTGGGTTCCCAAAGTATCTGCTTTCATTGACATATTATTATGCCTTTGTCAACATGACACAGAAAAGCAAAGCTCTGACTGAAAAGTGGCCCATTTAGCTTGCATTGAGTTTCAATCTTTCCAGTTCCAGTCCTTACTGGCAGGATTTAGCAAAGGTTTTTTGCCTTTGGACTCTTATTGCACAGTCAATATCTCACAGCTTCATCCTCATCATCACCTCATCATCATTATCATCCCTCATCTTCTCTTGCTTTAGAGCTGCTCTATGGATGCACTCCTTTACAAATGTGGTTACATTTGGCCATTTTTATTTTCCCTGCCTGCTGTCAACTCTCTCCATCCTCTTAGGCAATTAGAGGGGAACCAGAGCGGGCAAGCCAGACCCGAGTCATTATTGTGTGTCCGTGTATGCGGGAATGCATGTGCATGAGTGTGGGTATATACCCAGGTGATGTGCTTAAAGGAAGTAGAAAGAAGCTATTTTTCTCTGCACACAGAAAAGAAAGGATGGATCAATGTAATTGGGCAGTTTGGTTCACACTCGGGCAGCACAAAGAGTGTAGTGTGTGTGTGCGGGTGTGTGTGTGAGTGGATTTTGGTCTCCATTTAAAGACATGCACCCTGAGACTTTTCTGCTTTGCATTTGTGTTAATAAAACATGGCAGTAAAGGTGTATCAAGCTGTGGTTGGGTGCAGAGGGAGGCCTCAGCTCTGATACAAGATCAAATAAAGACTGTTTGTGTGAGTGCCCACCTGCCTAGGTGTACTCATTTATGTCAGCCATTTAGGACCTTTTCTGGTAAATTCACTAACCTCCTAAATAGTCCTTTCAGGAACCAAAGCCTGGGCCTTATGTGACAAACCCCTATCTTTTAGGATGAGAGGTGAAGGTATGGTGTGGATTAATTTCTGCTTAAAATTAGAGTTAGAGATATACTGTTAATGTTCTGGTTGGGGGTAGGAAAAAAAAACATTTACTAAAATGAATGGAAGTCAATAGAAAGTCACAATAAGAGTGAAATATATACAGTCTCCATGTCTCTACTCCTTCAGTCTTTTTCTTGTGCTGCTACTTATTTTTTTTAAGTGATCTTCATTCACTATCTTTTATTAGACATCAACTGTACAAAATGAGACAAGATGATAAAAAAAGGGGGAAAAAAGTAAAATGGATGGGATGTAAACAGAACAGAAAGGGATGAGCAACAGGAAGGCAGGATTTAATTAATCCTGCTTTTTGGGTTGGCTGCTGCTTGCACTGTGTTTGATGACAGACAGGAGACAAAAGGTGGAGAAGATTCAATTAAAAAATCCATTCTTATTTTTTTTCATCTCTACTATTAGTTACTCTTGAGGGAAAGGAGACTTCACAATCCGTTTGGAGCTTGAACCCACTCTGCCTGAATGCAGATGAAGACAAATACTCACTCGCACACGGATCTCATCGAAGGCTTTCTTTGATCTGTGTGGTTTCACTATTGACTGATGCGATGGAGGGATAAGAGAGAAATTAGCAGCTGAAGGCGGTCTGGCTTGTAATCAAATCTGACTCTGCATTCCCTGAGGAAATGCACATATGCCCGAGAGGACCATTTTTTTTCTGTCCTCATAACTTTCTTGTTGGAAGCAGTTGATTTTTGACCTCGATGCCAATTGGAAGATAAAAAACTGTGCTTATTTTTGTGAGGGAAATATATTCTAGACAAAGGCAGAAAGATTAATCATATCTTTTTATGCTGTCTTACAAAACCTTATGTACAGATTTATGTGGAGGTTACGTGTCTCTACAAACAACATAGTCCAGATACTAACGGATATCTCACAAAGCTTAGTCAGGTCTAAGTCCAGAATGTGGAATCACTGGTGGTCAGTGACTTGTATATGTGATTATCTTTTTATGTAATTGTTTCTCTTCTTTAAGTTTTCTCAAATTATCTTTTTGTGGACCTATTTGTGTCCTCAATAAAGCTAATGAATGAATGAATATTAAATAAGTGTTCACCATGCTAAGGTAAAAACATGCTGAGGTTGGGTTGTTGGTGTGGCAAGAAAAAGGTGCCTTGGTACTTCATTAATTGGGTTTTCAGTGGGGTTTTGTTTTGATGACTGTTTGGTTGACGCAAAGTGAATCCAGTAACACACAGTTGAAAAAAGATATTTGAATACACTGCATAAAAAGTTCTATAATCTTTGCTCGGTCAGCTGACATTTAATCAGGCCTGTGTTTTCCTGTTTTGGATCAGGTTACCACCAAAATGTTCTTTGTGTCAGTTCAGGAAGCAGACAGGTTCTGTGTTCAGAGATGAAGGTTTTTTTGATCTTGTAAAATGGCTGACTGAAGCTAAGAGAGTGAATGTCATTATCCACAAGCAAGTTCTGTACCAAAACGGGTTGAAAGGCCACTCAGAGAAGAAGCCATTACTCTGAAAACAACATAAAGTGTTTTCAGATGCATTTGGGACAAAAACCTTAATTTTTTGAAGCCATATCTTGTTGCCTGATTAATATAAAAGTATTACATTTAAAGAAGAAAGAGGGAAGTTCAGAAGCCTGATAACTCCATCCTGACTGAAGTTCCAAACTTCACAGCATTATATTGTGAAGTTGTTTTGTTACAGGAGGGACTGGTGCATTTCATCAAATGAAATTACATTATGTGACGACACACCTCAAGATATCAGCCAGAAATTTAGGATATACAACAAAGTCAATTATTGGAGTAGCAGTGAGTTATTCTGGTTTTGTTTGGAGAAATGGCCCAGAAATTTTGCTCACTATTGTGAAAATGTTGAGGAAGGTTACAGAAAATATTTGACCCATTTATTTGACCAAGTTTATTTGTATAGCACATTTCAGCAAGAAGGTGGTTCAAGGTGCTTTACATCATAAAAATACAAAAATACAAAGTCATAGAACACAGTCAGCAAGTGAAGCTCGCGCAGCTGTTAATTAACTAGCTATCTTTTCTACATCTGTCAATTTAAAAAATCAGTTTGAAAGGCAATCCTATCAGAGACTAAATAGACTAAATTAAAAAATACTACAAAGTATTATCTCTGCCATTATTCTGACAGAGAGAAAATGTAATCTTTGGGGTAGTTGGTACTCAAATTAAATAGATATAATATTTGATTGATTTATCTGTAATCTCACTTACTCTGTCTGTTTTGTCTGTTGCTCCATCATGTGTCATGTGGGGGCTATAATAATGTGGCTCAATGTTGAGAGGTAATTATTTGCTTGGCCAGTCTGAGCCTGCTTTAAATCTCAAGGATGGACTACCCGACGGCTACACAAACAAAATGTAGGTGCGTATGTGGTCTGAATGAGCTGCAGGCTTTGTGACTTGACTGTTAAAGTGCTTTTTTTGTTCTGTGCATGCACACAGTGAAGGTATGTTAAAGGCACAGCTCACCCATTTGGTTATAGAACTGCGGGTTTTTGTGGGGTTGAGCCTTCAGAAAATGAGCAGCAAGTTCGACAATCACATACACATTCGCATAAATGCACTTGTTTCTTTGTGTGTCACAGTATAATAGCAGGAAATTGAGGTGAGGAAGGAGACTGAGGACAAATGCAAAGAGAAAGGTGGTGAGAAAAGGGAGGCTTTAAAATGAGAAAGCAATTCATGGAGAGAAAAGAGAAGTAAAATAGAGAGGCATTGGATGAAGGACAGCTTAGGATGACAATGGGTCACGAGAGATGGGTTGAGCATCACAAGAGGGCCAGACAGAAAATAGTCCATGTGCTGGCCCCATAAAATCTTTTTATGGCAGCTTTTCCTGGGTGATGGGCATTTTGTTTTTATTTGGCTCAGTGTTGGTGATTATGTGGGTTTCAGGGTGTGTAGGTGAATGTTTATAGAGTGCAAAGTGTGCAGGAAGAGGACTGAAGGCAAGTTGCAGTGCCTTGCAAAAATACTTACCACTGGAACTGATTCAAATTTTGTCACATTTCAAGCCCAATCCTTGTGTTTTATTGGGATGTTATAGTTTAGGCCAACTCATTACTTTGAAGGAGAAAAAACAATCAGAAGATTTTCATAAATGTACAAAATAAAAACATAAAAACAGTCCCAGCTCCCCTTTATCAATACTTCAGCGAGTTGAAGTATTGATAGATCTGTATCTATCAATAGTGGTGTACGTCTCCACTAGATTTATACACTTGGACACTAAATTTTTCGCCCAGACAGATTGGATGGAGCAAGTCTGGAACAGATGTTTTTAAATCTTACCACAGATATGCATCTCAATTCAGATCAGAGCTTTGAACTTTGAGACATTTTAAAACATAGATATACATTGTATCTCTGGCTGTATGTTTAGAGTTGCTTGAACTGCTGGAAGATTAACTTTCACCTCAGTCTTAAGTCTTTTTCAGGCCTCATCCTCTCATTATCAACTGAGACCAGCTTCTGTGTCTCAGCTAAAGAAAATCATCCCTTCCACCACCATGTTTCACTGTAGGAATGGTGTGTTCAGGGTAATGGGCGAATTAAGTGCCACACTACAATAATGTTTCACACGTGGGCAAGAAAAAAACTTAAATTTTGCTCTCATCTGTCCAGAGTACCTTCTTTGATTTGCTGGGCTGCCACTTAGGCTTTAGGCAAACTTTAAATTGGATTTCTTATAACATTTATTTATAAGAGTAGGAAGTATTCTTCCTATTCCTCCATGAAAGTCAGAATTTTGGAGTGCATTTCTAATAGCTGTCCTGTCCTACACTGGGGCTTTGCAGCTAATCTTGAGCTACTGCACATGTATGTGTTCAACTTGCCACTCTCCCAAGAGTTCAATAAAGCACAGTGAAGTCTATGGTTGTAATGTGACAAGATGTGAAAAGGTTTGTGACAAACTGTTTTGTTTGTGTGCCATTGTGTTCATGCTTGAATGAGCAAATGCGTGAGGAATAAATGGAGCCTTCAGTTAACAGGATAACTTATAGTGTTTCTGTGCCTGTTTGTGCTCTAGAGTCATAAAAGTGCACAGAAACGTTTTGAGTGATCGACCCCGGACAGGAGACTAATAACACAGGCAGCTGTATGAGGGCTCCTGCCAAGTGACCAAAGATTGTTTCAAACAGAAGTGGGCTGAAGGTAAATAGCCCAGAGCTTCATCCGTCCCCTAGGAGCGATGCTCCCAAAATCCCCACAGTGGGACGACATTTTAGTAACGAGTATTGCAAAAATGCTCCGGTTAATTTGCAGCGCTCAGTAGCAAGTTTTCAGGATAACTCTTTAATACCGGGGCGTTTACAATCAGAAGCACAATAAATGAAATGTAGAATCCATTTTCATTTCCGAGAACCCATCCCGGGGAATGAGAATGGATCGAGGCCAATGCAAAATTTATACTCAGACAAGAATAAAGTCATTAAAATCAATGTGCATGACAAGTAAACAAATTAATAATTTAGTTGTTCAGGACCAGCGATGAGAAGCATCCAGCCGAAGAGCAGACAAATCCTTTGAGAATCTGAGGGAGCTAAAAAAGACCAAAGTGATGCAGAGGAAGCTTGGCAACATCAAAGACCTCTTTTCCCAATCTTCTCACAAGAGGAGAGGAACCAAATCACTGCAGGGATGTGCAAGAAGATTATTTGCAGTGAAGAACAGTGGCTGCTACATGGCAGCAAGTGATCGATGCCTGTAAACAGATAAGACAGATGTGCCAAATTTCCACTCAGTTCATTTAATAACATTTTCTAGCAGTATATGTAGCTTGTTTATTTCAGTGGGAGAGTATTTTGCATGAAAATGCTCTGCAGTAAACGACTACTTAGAGCTGGGCAGGAACACAAAATTGCCTTCCCTCCACCCAAAATGATCGTCTTATTCAGCACATTAACTTTTATCACATGAGTGCATGTAACAGACAAAATTTATACAATTCTTGCAGTGTTCATTTTATACACAAATATTTTGGTGTATGAATTTTGTACCAACCATGCATCAATTTGTACCACTTTGTATCCAACTGATTATTTAAAGTAGGGGTATTTAGTCCTGATATACTGTGAAAAAAAATCTCCCATAACTTAAGTTAGAGATGACATGATAACACAAGGTCTCACCTGGAGTGGTTGTTAGACTAAAAACTTTGTTTTTCCGATGAGATATTTGTGTGTTAGGATATTTTTGTAGTTTGGAGTTTCAAAAAAAAAAAAAAAAATTCAATAGTCCACAACATCTGGAAATGTCAAACTAAAATCGTATGCCAGAATCCTCAGAAGGACTGTTTCTTTGCTTTCTCAGAGCTTTTTATTTGTTGGTGCCTGTGATGCTGTTGTTTGTATATTGAGTCTGTGGTATAGATTTCTTAAAATAGCAGGGTGGTCCGAATAACAAGAACATACTGAAACCAAGCAACAGCCCTGTTCCTCAGACTCTGGCAAACAAAAGCGGCCGGTTGAGTTGACCCTATTCAACCGCTCCTTTCAGTCTGCCAAACCTGAGTCTGCAAGGGCAATTTATGAGAAACACAGCTCCCATTTGTGTAATTCACAATCTGACCTCGGCTGTTTGACTTATTGATTTTTGCCAGAGTGGGGTTTCTGAAGCATTTCTGCTTCCCCGTTTGTAGGACTCAGTCCAGAACACAATGTCTTCCGTCTCTGGGCCTGTAGCGCGTTTTCTGCTTGTCCAGAGGTTACTGTGGAAAGGGGAGATGATGTTCTGGTCTGGATGCCCTCAGGTGCCTGGATGTAGTGACTCCCACAGGAAACACTGGTCTCTGATCATTTATTTCCTATGTATAGTTGCTGCATTGCAGATGAAGACTGGAAAGGGGAAGAAATGGTGAGGAGGAGTAGTAATGCATGGTGAAGAGTAATGGTTTGTGAAGACTCTGAGAAAAGGCAGTTGGTGTAAAAGCTTTGAGATTACATGTTCGATGGTGACTGAAACTCAAATGAAATTTCATCCTGAAGGACACTCCGGTGACATGAAAGTGGCTGTGCTCTGATTGCAGTATCTGGTGAAAGCGGAGTTTGAAATTGCAGCTTTTTGCAACAGATTGCTTAGGAACAAGAGGAGGAACAAAGAGGAGAGGATATGAAGGGTAGGAATGAAAGCGCACATAACATAATAATGCTATTATGCTGAGAAAGATAAATCATTCCAGAACTTTTTCCGCATGAAATACATCTTGTGTTTGTGATAACTAAAAGATTAGCAAAATTAACCCCTTTCTACTAATACACTGTTGATTCAAATACATTCAGCCCTAATGGGTAAACACCTACCAAAATTAATTAATTTGAAATACATTTGAGTAGAATATATATTTTTTACTATTTCATCCTAAACCCTCTGGTATTTTCCAGAGAAGCTACCAAACATGAAAATGATCTCATTCTACAAAGGGATCAATAAGGAGAAGGGTATGAAACAATCCACAGCATTGTAAGTATATCATGTGACAGTTAAGACCTTCAACTTTGATTGGAAAACGTTTTGAATTATGTTTCTCTGTTACTTATAAAAAAGACAAGATGGAAACTTATCAGAAAGGATGCCAAGTGCCTGACAGAAACAGTGACTTTTGACAGATTTCAATATGGACTCTGCATTTGAAGTGGAAGGGGCTCAACTTTGCACATTTGAGCCACAATTTGACTCCAGAAATCCATGACGAATTTTACCACAGACGGTGACGATCATCTTCAGAACATTAGCTGGCATTTAAAGAGTCATGAATTCAAAATTTGCCTGAGGTATTTAGTGTCTGGTTGAGTGGAACTGAATGTCCACGCCTGACTGAGATGGCAAAGCCCAAGATGCAAAGATCATTTTTATAGAAGCAGGGTTGAAAAGGAGAAAGGATCCACAATGTGGATGCATTGCAACAGATAAAGTCAATATTTAACTATACAATTTTCTAATATTGTGCATTCATCCAAGTTGCGAACTCTTCCGGTATGGAAATGATTGAAAATGGGAATATAATATGGAGGCAAATGTGTTTGTAGAATTTATTAAACAATTCATTCTCTAAATGTGTTCATCCAGTCCATCCTTAGCTTTTGTTGGTTCACTATAATACACAAAAATTTGATAAATATATGCCTTAAATTCAAGGTGAAGTTTTGTCAGTTATTCACTAAAACTATTGAGATGTGGAGAGAAAATACAGACTGAGAACTTTGGACATGTGTAGTAGTGAGATGTGGAGGAACCTCCGAGCGGAGCTCCGCTCTCTCTCCTCTGTCTGCTCTTTACGCTCCGCTCTCAGCTCGCGCCCTTCAGTCGCGGTTAACGGGCGTGCGGTTGCCAAGAGAGACGCGCGTGAAAAGCAGCGTGCAGCTTTTACAGTAAAGTGGCACGGGATCGTCCCCGCCATTTCCTCGAGCCGAGCCCTGGAATGTCGAACAGTGGCTCGGGCTCTTCCTCGCGGAAGGAGTTCGATGTGAAACAGATCCTCCGGATCCGATGGCGGTGGTTCGGTCACCCCGCGGTTCCTCCGCCTCCCTCCCCGCCACTCGGAGACTACTTCAGCGCGAGGAGAGCCGGAGGCAGCGCAGCGGACGGTCCCTCTATTAGCGGCTGCAGCAACTTAAATTCAGCGGGCGTTAACCCGAGCGTGGGCTGTCACAGCGGGCTGGTGGCCAGTGGGAGCGCCGGGTCTAACCTGTGTAACGGCAGCGGTAGAAAGTTTGCTGATCCAGCGGGGAGTCGGGGAGGTCCGGCTGGAGCTTCTGGAGCCACGGGGAACTCCTGTACCCGCTCCCTCAGCCAGCCTGAGTGCAGAAGCTCCGCCGCGGCGCTCTCCTGGATTTCCCCACCGCCTCGTCGCCGCGCTCGTCCGGTGACAAACATGGAGCCCCCCGGCGAGGCCCCGTTGCCCCAGCTGGTAGTTGAGGCTTCGGCTCCTGCCGGGGTTGAGAATGAGGTGGAGCCGGCGGCGGCTTCGGCGAGAGCGGCGGGGACCGAGGAGAACAACCACCCGGAAACTGACTCCAGCTCCTGCAGGTAGGATGGGGATGAGAGGGTGGCTGTTGTGTCTCCCCCCAAAAAGAAGTTACCAAACACTTTAAAGTAAAACAAACTTTGTTAGACTTAAGAAGAAAAACTTAAGCAAAAAGGTTTTGACAAGTGCAGACAATTGTATCTCCCCTAATGTACTTATTCTATTGACCACTGGCGGTTCTTATCTAAATTGGGACATGGGAGAGGGTCCTCCATGTCCATCCCTTGCTGCACAAACCAAACACACACCCACTCCCCTGACAGTCTATTTTGCAAAAAAAGAGAAAACTTTTATGTCATCAGAAAAATAAAGAACAAAATAAAATTGATCTGATAAGCAAACAGATGGCCAGACATAATCTCAGCTTTTAGTCTCTTGCTGAGTCAAATGCAAACTTTCATAACATCTAATTAATATTTGCAATTTTAAGTATGTTTGTTTGGTTATGTGACTGTGTTTGATAGTTCACTCAGGACTGCTCAGAGACTTCTGATACACCCAGTAAGATTTACTAAAGTAAGTATCACCAACCATTTTGCAACTATGAGCTACTTCATACATACTAGGTGATACAACAGGCTACGAAATTGATGCACATTGTTTGCTTTTAATTATGTCACTTAAAGATGAACGATTTATTTAATTTTGGAACAGCTCTGTGGGGTATTCATATGATCTTCTAGGCCACCATGTTGGTGACTCCTGGTATAAAGACTGATAAAATATGACTTACAGTCAGAGTGTGACTGGTCTAAATGTGTATTATTTTCAACAAAAGATGTCTAATGTAGTCCACACAATGAAACAGCCCTTCAATTTAGCAGCAACTGTGGTGTACGGCAACATTTGGACAGAAACATTTAAAAACAAAATGCCTTCTGAAGCACCTCTTAGGTTGGCATGCAAGGTGTAAAATGTGGAATATAATAACCAACAAATTTATTGCATTCCAGCAGTGATGATATATTGGTAAAATCTGTGCAGACTTCCTTAGAAATTGGAATGGTTGAATTTTGCCTCGATCAGCTCCTGAATGATTGATATGTCGCATAATAAAAAATCAATTATTCTCCTTATATTCGGTAAATACAATAAAACGTAAAATTACCACTATTTCTACACTTCTTTTTTCTAAATTATTGCTGTGATTCTACATAATACTGGTGTGTAGATCTAGCTGTGCTAGTGTGGAATGACGTTTAATTAACTGTTACCATAGCCACTTGAAAACAAAGCCGTTCATTTCACCTAAAACTGTGGTGTCCTTGAATTTTGCCAAAATGAAGCCGCAAACATTCTGAGGTAAAGAGAAATGAAGCATTGCCGGTGTATTGAATTTTCTACACATTCACAAACCTCCTACCACAGATCAGAAAATATAAATGGTTCACCATCCACATACGTACATGCACACGACGTGACATGCACTGTTTCAAAGAGCTTTTCAGTGGGAGCGAACACTGATGCATTTTTAAAAACGTGAACGTCTGATGCTTTTTATTTTAAGTCTCTGTCTTGTCACTGTTCATCTATCTTTCTGTCAGTTAAGAGATCTCCAGTTTTTTTTTAGGTAGAGTTTATTGTTTTATCTTGGTGGATCACCGTCTGTGTCGAGCAAAGCTCAGAGGAGAAAAATGCATCAAAACATCACAAACACACATTTATACACACACAGTTTCATCTGATGTGGAGCATCCATGTTGCATCCACATGCATACAGCTGCATGCCCGCACATTTATGGTTGCCATACCAACAAAGCCATTCGTTTTTGGTTCATACAATGAGAGCGTTTTTATAAATATAGATATAGGCTATGTATATATTGTTTTTTTTTTAAATGCCCCTGTGAATGCAACTTATCACTTCCCACAGAGGGCATCTGTGTTTGACGTGATAGCCCAGAAACCCGGGTGGCAGAATCCCAAATGGGATTATGGGAAGGGACATGCACAGAATCCCAGAGTGTTTTGATAGCTCATCTTTCTTCTCCGTGTTTCGCACCACACCAAGCATTCACCCCCATTTATTGTCCGTGAGCCTCGTTTTCTTATCACCTCCCTCCTTCATCTCCGCCCACCATTAGCTATTCATTTGCCCTCCTTTATCCCCTCCTATAATGTGGTTGGACATCCAAATGCACATTTATAATAAGGACAGGGGAACGGAGGGAGACTCTGAGTGACTGCAGAGGTGAGCAACCTTTCCTTATGCCGGAGTTTAAAACAAACCCGGCTGTGTGGTGAGACGATCTCTGTTTTCTCCTTTTCCCCCTCCTTCCCTCTCTGTCCATGTTGAGTGGCTGCCAGACTCCGCTAAGGGGACTGGAAGGCAGTGTTCCCCCACTTCAAAGCCACCCCCTCTGGCAGTATTTAGCCACGCCATTCATCTACATACACACTTTTAAAAACACATGCACACTCAGACTCACACTTGAGGGTAGGAGAGCGAGCCAGAATGCATCCTCAAAGGGTTTGTTGTGGATGTGGGAAGAGGGGAAATGGATGGATGGAGATATGAGGTGGAATGAAGTGAGTGAATGATGAGATTAGCTGGAGAAGTGGAGACAGGACACAGAGCAGACGGAGCCAGAGTCGGAACGAAACACACATCAGCCTACTCGTAATAAATATCCCCTGTGCTCACCATATGCACTCAGTTTTTGAAGTTAATGGTAATGTAAAATATTGCATTAATATGAGGCCCTGATAAATCAAAAGCAGCATTATTGATTTTACTCTTTTGTATAACCAAACATGAAATCAGTCTATGTTTCCTCCTTTAGGTTAGTTCGGTTGATTACTAATCAAATCTAAGTCAAAAGTCCATATAGATGTTATCAGTATTTGGTGGAACAGCCTTTGGCACTGTGTGGCATTTAGACACAATACTGTGCTCAAATTTTGACAGAACTGGTATAACTTATCATGAGTCTAATTTTGTACATTAATATGATTTGAAGTAAATGGTAGTTGCTATGATGAACAACCAGCACACCATTTGATAAGTTCTTGAACTTGTGTAAACACAGACAGAGCTGGTTCCAAAGCAAAACGCATAAATGCTGCGGCAGAAACTCAACATGTCACTTCTACCAAGCTGAGAGCATCAACAGAGGCTGAGGGTAATTTAAGGGTTCGTCAGACAATTTGTTTTCTTTCAAAGTGAAGGTAATTTGATCCAGAGAAGTAATGGCTCATATAAATCTGTTATTAATTACAAAGGAAACTACGTTTAAACAATAAATAATAATTAAGTAGAGATATTTGATATGTTTCAATAGAATTCTAAATGTGTAAAGTTTTTCATCAAAAAAACATTGAACCATGTAGACGAGTGTGCTATATAGTACACATGTATGTTTGAAAGATTACTTTAAGACTTGATTTCTATATTGAGCCCCTTTTTTGTTTCATCCTAAGAGAAAATTGCAGCGTGTGACTCAGTCATTTCCAACATCCAGAGCTATAGTCAGATTCACACTTGTACTCTTCAGATGTGCCAGAGTGTCATTAGTCTCCTAACTGCTGCTGAAATTGTTTTGCCCCTTGTTTGTTGTGTTTTTTTGGTGGCTATTTTTATGCTTCAGGATCTGTCTTTTCTCTTCGCCTGTTGAATTTCAAACTGAAGCACAGCTTGACTTATGTCGCTCTTAAAAGCAACCCTGTGACATTTCACAGGGTTGCTGCGGTGTTGTGCAGTCAAACACCCATGCCTGCTCAGCTTCTGACCAGAAAATAAAATCATTCCTAGAATTTGAAAATGAGGTCTCTGGGTAGAAAACTGTTTTCTTGGAATAGATGCAGAGGAACGGGTAGAGTAAATCACAGCATATCCTATGGGCTCAGCTCCTGCAGTGAATTAATTGTCACGTTCTCTTTCTAAGTGGGGTGAATTTATCTGGCCATTTACAGCTGGTAATTGAACCATTAAAGAGTTTTGTATCCCCCTGGCAACATATGGTAAGCCTGCAGAAGAGTGACTACATGTGAGGAAATGATGCAAAGGAAAATGCGTTGACCTCAAGGCCACAGACCAGCTGGCGTGGATCCCTCCTCACCGCTATTTGGTTCTCAAAGTAGAATCGGCAAAAAGCTCATCCAATTTTGTTTCATTTTATTTGTTGCTTTTGTGCTAGTTTTACTTTTAATATTTTTTCTTTCCTTGCATGTTTGCCCGCAGGACGTCTAACAGCAGCGCAACCCTCTCCTCGTGCGTGTCGATGGAGCCATGCACCTGTCCGGAGGAGTCCATGTTCACCGCTTTATCTCATGCTGATGTCACCTTCCGCAAGATGGAGGGCTACCTGAGGACGAGGCAGCTGTGTGATGTCATTCTGGTGGCTGGAGACCGTCGGATACCTGCACACAGGTATCTATTTTTGTTCGAAGAGTTTTTTTTACACAGTAGAGAGATTAATATTTTTTATCAGAAAGGTATAAAACACAAAGTAAATATTATCTATTTTTAAGGAAACCTTTCTGACATAAAAAGTAGTTGACACAACGCCTTATGAAATTTTTTGTACCTTTGAACTTTCGTGCTTTGCAGCTACAAATGTAGTGCATTTCATTGAGATTTGATGAAAAAATTAAGTCTCTGAATATTCAAAGTCGGTAGAAACAAAAAGCAAAATATGTTAAAGTTTGTGTTTGTGACATGACAAAGTCTAAAAATAAGTTCAAAAGGTACGGTCATAGGGTATGAATGTATTGTATATAACGTCTAGAAACAGTGTATCGACACACAAGTAAACATCCATACAGAAATCACAGAAAAGACTAAAGAAGGCTTTTGACCGGCTGGAGGAGCATAGTCATGCTCTTAAGGACTCCTGTTTTAGCTCCACACCGAGTCTATAAAAGTCAGCTGAGTCATGCAACAGTCACCATATATACACAAACACTCCTGGTCCGTATCCCTCTGCTGTCTCTGTAGCTCCCAGGGCCTTTGGCCACTGATGTAACAGCTGAGTCCAAAAGAACTCTTTCACCAGCAGGAACACCACCTTTCTCTGTCTCTGCCTCTGCCTCATTTAATTATGTCCTCCAGGCACAGATGGTGACAAAGACCCATGCTCTAATGGTGTTTGTGAAAGAGTGTGTTTATGTCTCTGAAGATGTTGGTGAGATATGTACTCTCTATTATGTCTGAGTAAGGATGCAGGAATTGGATGTCTTTTCCAAAGGGTGTTTATTTAGTCATTAATTCAATGTATGTGCACATTAAATCTTGTTTTGTGTCAACACGACATGCAAAAATACAAAAATTGTCCACAGGTAAAGAAAAATAAATGCAGTTTTGAGATGTTTCTTTGCATGTTCACCTCAGTGTTGAGCCTTCAGTGCTCATTAAAATTACCAATGAAAACCAAAATTACATTTTATGTTATGGATTCTTTAGTTATGATGTTTAATGTTATAACCCAACTGTCTGCTGAAGTGCTAGACTAACATTAGCATGTGCCCACTTTGTTTTGATATGACTCATTAACAACTGGTTTCAGCATATTTTAGGCAGTTTCAACAAATTGTGTGTGGACAAAGCTCATACTAAAAACTTTTTTTCTGTTGAGTAAACTTCTCGTTTCTTTTCGAGCATCATATACTTTAATGGCTAATGTTTCACCAACCTTTTTTCTTTCTTTTTTTTGCTTTGATCCAGACACCAACTTGATAACTGGGATCAGAATGGGACATGCCTCACTTTCATTAGGAATACCTTCACCCATTTCTTTTAAAATTATTGTGTATTTTGTCTTTACAGAAATAGACAGTCATTTAACACATAAAGAGTGTGGTTTTGAAACCTTGCTTGATTAGATCAACTTTTTGGTTCACTGCTGCTCTTTAATTTAACAAAGACAGCTGACTGATTTAGCAGAAGTACATTTTGTAGATTTACGATTATCTATCTGTTAGCTGTTGAAGGATTATCCTCAAATGTGGCTCTGCAGGAGATTAGTTTTAATCTGGATCAAATTGGCAGTTCAGCGGACTGCCAGAAAGGCTCACATATTGCGATACCTTGAGCCATGCCAGTCATCGTGACTAACTGCTGCCCTTCCTGTAAACGTACATGTTTCAGTACATGCAGTGAGAAAAGTCACAAGATTCAAGTCAGTCCCTCATGACTTGCTTGTTGTGTTTTTTGTTCCTTTCTCTGTTTGAGTTTGAATGTGCGGTTTGGTGCAGGGGGGAAACAGACAAAATGTCAGTTTTCAGTTCTTGCCCTCCTTTCCTGAAGTCAGCTCGCCTGTTTCCTGCTCTCCTCTCTCTGCCATTTTGTTTCATCTGTTTTTCTTTTATTGTACTGTGTCGCAAAGTCTGACCATCCTGTCTGGGCCGTCAGCGGCGCCCTGTATTTGTGTTTGTGTGCAAATACCCAGCTGATGTGTGTATACTGCTTGTGTCGCTCGTAGCAAGTCAGAGACCCACATAAAGATTAAATGTGCATTTGTGAGTGTGTGAGTCAGGAAGGGAAGAACAGAAACACCTGTCTGAAATTTTGACTGAGCAACTACCTGCTGACTAATGTGTATTTTGACATCTTTGTCTGCACAGCGCAAACCTAGACCACACACACACACACACACACGCCTTGCTTCAGGCTATCTGTCAAGGTCTCAGTGTCACTCTCAGTAATGAGATTATTTTCATGTGCAAGGGTATGCACACGCACACACACCCAGTGCATGCACACGCATTCAACTCTCCATGAAGTCTAAAACGCGTACGGTCATGAGCATGAGCGGTAAAGCCACTGCAAGCTGCATTAATATGAGCAGAATTGTCTTGTGAGAGCCACTCTGCAGGTGGTGATTGTTTTCATTATCAAATAATCTTTTTTTAATAAGTACTCGCATCCATGGGAGTGCGCTGATCAATATTCAGATGTAGGGGGAGAAAGGGATTGAAAAGCCTGAGAGTCCTCTTAGGGGTGGAGGTGTGATTTTTTTCCGCTCTTTTGCACAGCACTCTTCTTCATTCATACAGCACTTATCCCCCTGAGGCCTGTTCTACTTCACTTGTCCTTCACCCCCATTTGTGGTGCACACTTTCCGACTTTGAACTTGTGGAAGAAAACATGTTTCTTTGGACTCGTTTTTAGATCAAACATGTAAAATACACAACAATGCATCATTTCTTATTTAGCCTTTAACTAGTCCATATGGATTTTTATGGAATCAAAGGCTTTGCTTATGTTTTATAAAAATTTTTAAAGCCATGAAATCATACTGGATAAACTGAGTTAGTGCATTGAAAAAGTTTTCACGCCCCTTTCTCTTTTTCATTTTCTTTCATTGCGACCACAGACTTTATTGTTATTTCATTGAAATGTTATGTGAAAACCCAACACAAAGTATTGTGTAATTGTCAAGAGGATGGATAATTATACACAGTGTAATTATACACACTGCATTTTCACTGCCAAGTCTCCACAGCATCCCCCACAGCTTAATGCTGCCATCACTGTGTTCCATTGGTGGGTTGGTGTGAGTAGTGTGGTGGCATGGTTTGGTTTCCATTATACATAGCAATTTGCATGAGGGCCAAAAATTTCATTTCAGTCTCATCTGACCAGAGAGCAACTTTTTCCACATGTTGCTGTCCTATGAGAGGCTTGTAGTTTTCAGTGGCTTTATAAAAGACAAGATTTGTGGGGCTTATAACAAATGAATTTGAGCTTGAAAGCCAGATTTGTGCAGCTCCTGCAGAGTTATAATGGGCATTTTGGCAGTTCCCTTGATTCTTGTCGAACCCGTTATTTACGTGGATGACAGTATTCTGGTGGGTTTGCTTTTATGACGTACTCTATTTTCAGATGGTGGACTGAGCAGGGCGCTTTGAAATGTTTATTGCTTTGGAGATTTGTTTTAGAGCCTACCCCTGGCTTAACTATATCCCTGACCTGTCTGCTGTGCTCTGCTCCTCGGTTTTCATGTTGCTGTTTGTTTGTCAATGTTCTTTAACAAACCTCTGAGGCCTTCACTGCATAGTTGCATTAATACTAAGATTCAGTTACTGACATCTGGACTTGAAAACTGTAAATGCACTACATTTTGCTGGTCTATTCGATACATGAAATACCAATCTTTTTGTCTTGTTGTATCAAGACAAAAAGTGAAAAAGTTCAAGGTGGAAGTGTCCTTGGGTAAGACATCATATTCCTACCCTGTAGTATAAAATACTGGAAACAAAAGGCCTTCAGAAGCTCTGCTTATGGGCTTGTCATGTTGTGTCCCGTCTCCTCACGCTACAGTCTCCGGGTTGACCTTTCCCTCTCTGTTCTGCAGCTTTTCTCTTTCACGCCAGATTCATCCTGTCATCAAGGTCAGATCTGTCTGTTCCTCAATTACAGCTGCCTATCTCTTCTGACTGATGCCCTTTTTCTCCTCCCTCAGATTGGTTCTCTCATCTGTGTCTGACTACTTTGCGGCGATGTTCACCAGCGATGTGCGAGAGGCCAAGCAGGACGAAGTGAAGATGGAAGGGGTGGACCCTGAGGCTCTGTGGGTCCTGGTTCAATATGCATACACAGGTGCATAACAGACTGCTGTTTTTAAAATGTTCAACTCGGACTAAATCGATTTTATGGATTAATAATTTTTTTTTTGTTTGACAAATGTGATTCACATCATTTATTTATTTGGACTTTGAATTCAGATCAACTCTACAGCAAGAATAAGGGCTAGGCTAAAATATTTTCTTTTAAATTACAAGAATAAAGTCAGTGTGTTAGGAGAAAATAGAAGTAATTTCATAAGAACTCCAACACAAAAACTAAAAAAAATAAAAATGAGGACTGTTGAGCATCTTGTGAAGTTGTACTTTGATGTGCGTTTTGCAGGTGATACTTATCACTAACACGGCT
Organism: Poeciliopsis occidentalis; assembly: GCA_010883035.1. Classification (NCBI taxonomy): domain Eukaryota; kingdom Metazoa; phylum Chordata; class Actinopteri; order Cyprinodontiformes; family Poeciliidae; genus Poeciliopsis; species Poeciliopsis occidentalis. The sequence goes on from SZYC01000101.1 coordinate 379,836, forward strand.
TTGAAACCATCATAAAAGACAACCGCCCTATTTTGAAGGAAGAACCACACTTTAGATCTTGATAGCGCATTTGATTTTTGAATTTATTCTTGTTAAAATAATTTCTGTCCCACAATTTATTTCTGGTAAAATTGCATTAATTCTGTTCATATTATGACAATTTTGCCATTGTTAAACAGCCTGGCCCTAATATTCTGGCATACAACTCATTGAAGTGATTGAAATAAAAGGCTTAATTTGAAAATATTTCTGTCATTTGTTTTGTTTTTTGTTTTTAGAAAAGAAAGCGAGGAAAAATGCTAAAAATTTGATCTGGTTCAAAGAGGTCGTTCTGCCCTATTTTTAACTTTTCATTACAAAATGGACTTCTTAGGAAACTTCCCAGCTGACAGTAAATTTAATCAGTAAAAGTGTCTCGCAGGCCGTCTCGAGCTGAAGGAGGACACCATCGAGTCTTTGCTGTCGGCCTCCTGTCTGCTGCAGTTGTCATCTGTGGTCCAAGCTTGCTGCTCCTTCCTCGTCAAGCAGCTCCACCCCTCTAATTGTCTCGGCATCCGTTCCTACGCCGACGCCCAGGGCTGCCATGACCTGCAGAGAGCCGCTCACGCCTACACCATGGTGGGTGCAGAGCCGCTTGGCGCATATGGTGTGTGTAGCTCCACAGTCCGTGAATTGATGGCAAGAAATGAATGAACAGACTGACTGGGAAAGATTCTGCTCTCAGAATGACAAAGGATGACCTTAAATGAAAATAATGAAGCTCACTAGGTTTCACACAGCTGTTCCTCTTACATCTGTGCAGCTGTCCTCTGAAAATTTGCTCCTGATAACAAATTAGCTTCTGCTTCACAACACATCAAGCCATTATTGCCACAAAAGATGTTTTTTCAGCTCATAGTTGCTATGGTGACTGTGAAAAATCACCTCCCCTGTCCTGATTATTTTCTTTCTTTTCTTGTTCTTTTATGCCTTTAGACACACTTTGTGTGTATGTTTTAGTTTGGAGAAAAGTTAAGGTTTGGTCTAAAGCTAAAAATGTTTTTATTTTTCCTTATTGTCTTTGAGGTTTACTCACATAAACAATGGCAACCTTCAGTATTTCATCACTCACTTCTTTCTTGACCGTATCTTCGTCCATCAGGAGCACTTTCTGGAGGTCATTGGAGCCCAGGAGTTTCTTGTCCTTCCAGTGGAAGAGATGGAAAGGCTGCTGACCTCTGACGACATCAACGTGCCAGATGAAGAAACCATGGTGACATCTTTGCTGAGTTGGGTCAGTCACGATCCCGCCACTCGGCAGCGCCACCTACCATCACTTCTGGCTCATGTCAGACTGCCGCTGCTGCAGCCACAGGTTAGAGCTGCAACAAATTCCTCCTTATGTATTATACAGTAATCTAACGTAAAACTATATTAAACAGCTGCAGTGAAATGCACACTAATTTAACTTTTCCATAAATTATTTTGTCTTAGTTCCTGTTTCGAAATCCATATTGACAACGTACCAAAAAACTTCTCAAAAGGTTACAGTCAGCATTTAATCAGGGGCTTTATGAGATGATTGATTCATCCAGGGTTCCTACATGACCTTGGAAATGTTCTTGCAGGATGTTTCAAGTCTATAGGTGAATACATTTTCAGTTTCACCTGAAATACATCAGATCGTTGTTGGAAAAAAATCTATGATTAGGAAATTTTCTATGAAACTAGAACCTGTTTTGTGGCCATTTTATTCTCTATGGGTTGCATTGCATGTTTGTATATATTAAACAGGAATTAATCAGTTTTTCTTTTGACCTGCAGGATGTTTCTGACTAGATTTGTTTCCTTCTCCCTTTTCATTACCTTCTCTTTCTTACAAATGGCCTCGCTCTCAACCCATCTCGCTAACCTCTTCAGGCAGTTAAAGGGACAATAACAATTATGTCTGCTATAGATTGATTCTATTTGTTTGTCCAGTGGGTGAGAATGCATTTAGTTTTTACTCTGTCCTTGCTGTTTTTCTCTTGTTGCAGAGACTGATGCTTGAAATTCTCAGCAGAACTTCATTCATCGCTTGAGGCTGTAGCTGCTTTAAACCTAATTAATCCTGATATCACTCATGCAGCCAAACAATTATCTCTCTTCCTCTCCTCTAACCATCTTTTCTTCACTGCAGAGAGAAGAAATACTTGCAAGTGTTCATAGCCCTTAAATATTTTCACCTACAACTGCAAACTTTAATGAGTGTTATTGGGATTTTTCAAACCAGTAACAAGAAGTACATAAATGTAATTTTATTTAGCCTCTCAAAGTCCATACCTGGCTGTAACCATAGCTGCAGGTCATTTGAGTTATTTCTCTTTAACAACTTTCCATCTTTAGCGATTTAAATTTGGCCTATTATTCTTTGGAAAATGGTGTCTTTAAACTAATATTTCCAGGTTTGTCAAAGGATTTTCACTATGGCCCAGTCAAAGTTTAAACCTGAAGCCAACAAACACAATAACATGTTTTGATCTAAGCTATTCTATTGCAGCTCTGCCTGAATATATATGGTCATTGTCCTAATTGAAGATGAATTGTTGCTAATCTTGTACAGTCTAGGAACTCTAATTTCAGGCTTCCCCTGTATTTAGCTGCATCCATTTTTACATCCTCTTGGACTGTCTTCCCTGCTTCTGAAGAGGAAAAAACATCATTTATGGTGCTGGTAGCACCACAAATGATACTACCAGCACTATATTTCTCAGTGTGCTCAGGTAGATATTTACAGATTGTGTTAAAAACCATAACAGTCTATTTACCAATATGTCTGGTTTGATTCTAAAGCCAATTGGTTGTGCACAGAAAGGTGTTAATATAAATACTTTTTACATTTTTAGTTTCTAAAAATTCTCAAAACCACATATTGTTTTCCTTCAACTTTGCAATTAGGCACACCCTTGTATTGATCAATGCATAAACTCAAAATGAAATACATTAGAATTTGTAGTTGTAATGTGACAAAATGTGGAAAATATTGGTGGGTATGAAGACTGCAGATGAAGCTTCGATTTTATACTAGGTAGTTTTTTTTTTTCATCAGAGCTGCCTCTTCTCATACATCCAGTTGTTTTTCATCTGTGAAGTATAATGAACGAGTGCATTAGATGGATGACTTTGCCCCCCTCAGCTAAACCCGCAAGTAGCAGTAACATGTTATCAGGGGAGAAGATTGATGGCAAAGGGGTAAAGTGGCAAAGTGGTCCTGGAGCAGAAGCAGAAAGAGCGACAGAAAGACAGACACAGAGCTCCAGGCTCATTCTGCCTTCTGCACTTCATCACATCGAATAGCCCCTCCCTCTCCCAGCACCATTTCAAACCAATAACAGCATTAACATTCAGCAACCCCATGAGCTGTGAAATGCCAATAAAATGACTTATAAACTCACGGAGGCTACCTGATCGATACTGATCAACCAATTATTGAGCTTTCTATTTGGGCTACCACTTGATTACTCATCTAGATGGTGTCAATTCCTCGGATTAATACTTCTGATCTCTGCTCCCCGTTACCTCTGTCACATACACGCAGAGACACTCTCTAGATCTAATCTTCTCAGGCAACCATCTGTGGCTTGGTGCTCCAAACTGTTGTGTGACAGTTGGTGTGATTTTTGTCTTTCTTTTTTTTTTTTCTTTTTTTGTGAGATTGCGCACAAAAAATGCAAAAGTAGAACAGTTGCTCCAAAACATGCTACAAAAACAAGCTGTTATATTTGGGGAAAGCAGGACAAATGTACCACTTCTGTAGTCAGCCCTAGTAAGAATGTTTAAAATCTCTTGAAATATGTTGATTTTTATGAGCAAATCATCATTTGATAAATCAGAAACCACCTCCTTTCTGTCAATGCTCACGCTAGCCTCCTCATGTCAGTTGGCAGCACTACAAGTTGTACAGGTTTATATATTTCACGTGGTTGGATTATCCAGAGAGATGCTTCTATGCTTAATAGTAATCATGTGTTTTCATTTTATCATCATTTCACCCTGGACCCGTTTGAAGTGTTGCAAAAATCTTATTTTTGGTCTCATCTGACCAAGGCACATCAGATAAAATTTCAGTAGTTTAGCAAACGTCACTGGTTTACATTTGTGATGGTAGGATGCATGCCTCAGAAAACATTCAGTTCACGTTGCAAATGGAGACTTGGGCTCTGTATTAGAAAATCTCATGAAAATTATAGCTGTTTCTTATTTCCTCTTGTTCTCATCGGCGCTTCCGTCAATCTGTGACCTTCAGCATTTTGAACAAAATCTTTTGCGTCCAGTACTGCTGTGAGACTCTGTCCGACTAACTAAAACGCTACACTAGGATGTAAAATGCAAGTTAACATAACTTGGGTTATATCAATTAACAATTATTACACTCTAAACAGTCCTTAGCAACATGAATATTTCACACACTTATGTTCTGATATTGTGACGTCAATATATTGTCAATATATTGTCAATATATTGTGCAGCTTCAGACCAGATCTCTTAAATCTGGGAAGTATTGACCTACTGCCATAGTGCAATGTTGGATTCCTACTTTAAAAATACACCTTCCTCCTCATAACATGTTCAGCTTTTGATTACAAAAGTTGTGGATGACTTAATTTTGACTTTTATTTTTTCTGTAAAGCAAGACTGGGGTGAGAATTGGAGATTCCTAAAGCATGAAAAATGCACACAGCTGCGGGATGTGTGTTTCTCTGCGCATTAGTGCTCGAGTGCGCTTGTTTTGAGTGTTTGGTGCCCACTCTGCCTCCAACATGCGGCAGCCGCTTTGGAGGACAACGCAGCTTTTCCCTCTGCACACTGTGAGGTAGAGAGACACCATGGAGGAGAAGGTGGGACGCCGGCGGGATTCAGCCTTATCTCGCCCTCCACATTCAGTCCTTCACAGCATGATGATTAAATGACCAGAGAGAAGGACAAACATGTTTTTCTATATCTGTCCTTCTGAGGCGCACACACACCCACACACGCACACGCAGAGTCACACAAAGATGGATGAGTAAATAGGGCTGACTGTAATTTGTCGCTCTGTGATTGTGTGCAGCTGAAGCATGGTTTGACCCTGCCGTGTAAGCTGCTTATCCATTTACCATGCTTGTTTTGCGCTACTACACTTCTAGCTGTGAAATTAAATTTCCTATTCAGTGACCAAGTTTATTTATATGGGGCGAGCCTGTTCTTCTGTGTGCATAGATATGAAGGGGAAAAGCACACGCTGCAGGAAAAATCTTGATCACATACAGTGCCTCTTGGAAAAATTATTCATACCCAGTGGACTTTTCCACATTTTGTCACATTATGAATACAAACTTTGAATTGTGAGGAGAATGACTCATGGTGGGTAGTGTGGTGTGTATTTATACCTTGCTAAACTCTGATACCCCTAAATTAAATCCAGACTAACAGTTAACATCAGAAATCACTTAATTAGTAGTTATTTGTCCTTTTATGTGTTTTGTAATCTATATATATTCTCCAGCTGTTCAGTGAAGGTTTGTTAGAAAACATTAGTGAACTAACAGCATCATGAAGAAACAGCAGAAATATCAGGGAGAAAATCCAGAAGTTAGAAATTAGATTTAAATTTGTGGCTTGCATATAAAACACCGTTTAAAGAAAATGGAAAACACTATTCCTACTGTGATACATAGTGGTGGCAGCCTCATGCTTAGGGGATGCTTTTCTTTAGTAGGAACAGAGAAACTGGTCACTGTTAATGAGAAATTGTATGGTGGTAACTAGAGGAAAACCTCCTGGGGCTGTCAAGAGAGGCAGAATGGTTGATATCAGGGGTTTTCAACTTTTGGCTCCAGGACCTCAAGCGGCGTTTTGGACATTCCACTATGGTTCTTCATAACTCTGGCTGAAAATGATAATCAACTCGTGTTTTAAATTTACATGTAATAATAGGTGCTTTTTTCTTGTAAAAAATGAATTTTCCATGACAGAATGAAACATTTCTGTCTATATTTTCTGGGCTGGTAGAAACATTACCTGCAGCTGTAATTTCTATGAAAGTTGCATTCTCCAACAAATCAATGTCACACTGAAGGATTTAAGAAAATCTTACATTACAAGTTTGTAATAGTTTGTGTTGGTAGCTCACGTAAGATAATACGTGAGCTACCAATATATATATATATATATATATATATATATATTGCAGCAGCTGATGGTTATAATCGAGAAAAATCTCTCAGAATGAGTTTTTTTGCAAAGAACTACGAATAAACATAAATTCAAGAAACTGTTTTACTCCCTGTCATCTCCTAGCACACACACACAAACACACGCAAATACACACCTATCTAAATGTAAATCATTCAATAGTTTCCTTCAGGGAGAACCTGAATTTCGCCATCCTGCTTCTACAGGAAGTCATTTACTCTGGATGTATTTTGTGAAACCGCCTGGTGAATTGTAGGGTTCAAGCTGCTGCCCCGAGCTGTTTGTGTGTGATGAGGGTATTGACTACAGAACTGATGAGTTGCTGAGAACAGATTAGTGCTCATGTGTGTCAGATGATCTGTGTGTTTGTCAGAGAGCTGCAGCCGCTGATAGTTTCTCCTAATCTCCCAATCAATGAGAGGACAGCTTTCTTTAGCTTCCCAAACCTCCCAAGTCAGTGAGAACATGAAAATCAACACGACCTTACATCCCCCCCCATGCACATGTTTCCTCAGTATCTGTTATATGATACTGTGTGTTGATGTGTGCATTTGTTCCTCCCACATGTTCAGTTCTTGGCTGACCTGGAGTCCAACCCTCTCCTCCGTGACAGCGTGGAGTGTCAGCGTCTCCTGATGGAGGGGATGAAGTATCACCTGCTGCCGCAGCGCCGGCCCCTGCTGCAGAGTCCTCGCACGCGGCCCCGGAAGGCCACGGTCGGGGCCATGTTTGCTGTGGGTGGTATGGACGCCTCAAAAGGTAGAGCAGTCACTCACAAATACCCAGTTGCACAATGCTGAGGTGATGAATCTCTGCTCCGTTTCCATGAAGGAAGCATTACGGCCTACAAAACAAGCAACTCTGAACCAAATCAAAACCGCCATAAAATACAAAAAGCAAAAATTGTATCCTTCACAGCTGGTTGTAAATTAAATCTGGATAAAACTTGGTGCTCTTCTGAGGTGGATGATTTTGCAGCTAACAGCTTGAATTGGTCTCCATAGACAACTCTGAAGAACTTGATATTTAGTTGACATCAACATAAATAGCATCTAAATTTTAGGCTAAATATCTCTGCATACAAGCTCTAATGCAATTTTACACCATTAAGCAATATTGAATTTTACAATTGCAAAATATATTCAGCCAAATTTCTTCTGGAGAAAAGTTTTATGAAGTTATATAATGAGGTTTATATCCACATTGACCTGAAATGTGTTTGGAGTTGTGAAGTTAATACTTTCAAACCTCAAAACACTCAGCTAACTATAAAGCGCAGTGGTGCTGCCAGTGGTGATAAAGCAATGCACAATGTAGAAAAATGAAAATGTTTCACTTTCACTTAAAAACACTTGGTAAAACTTGGACACAGTTGGTTTTTCCAAAAAAGCAATGATCCCAGCACACATCAAAACCTGCTGTGACATAAATAAAGATGGCCAGCATTAAGCTACGGGAAAAGCTCCAACTTTCAAAGAAATAATAAAAACAGATTTCACTAGTCACATGTGAATAAATAGTGGAAAACAGTGGAAATCTTCATTTCACTGAACTTATTTCTCTTATTTGTTTGTGTTTGTTTGTTTTCTCAGGTGCCACAAGTATCGAGCAGTACTGTCTGCGTCGGGACACGTGGAGACAGGTCGCCACCATGAGCGGACGGAGACTACAGTTCGGTGTCGCTGTCCTTGACGGCCGTCTCTACGTGGTCGGAGGCCGAGACGGACTCAAGACCCTTAACACTGTGGAGTGCTACAATCCACATAGCAAAACCTGGAGCGTCATGCCTCCCATGTCCACACACAGACATGGCCTAGGTGAGGTCATAGAAGTCGATAAAGGGGTCTTTCTGTCAGTCTTTATTGGTATTTATTTCTTTTTATTTCACTGAGCACTGATTGAAAAAGTGTCTTTCTTGCTTTGTGAAACACTGAAGTCAAAGGTCGCTGTCCAACCAAATCTTCACATCTACATTTTGTAAAAATTATTAAGCAATTCACTGTTGTAACAATACAAACAGCGCCCGAGTCTTCAGTTGGGGGAATCATTTCATCAGGAATGCTGTGCAGTTTTTATTTTGGGGCTGAAACAATTAATTGTCAACAAATTTATTAAGAGATTAACTGGAATCTATTACTCAAAAAAGGCCATTTGCTGAGAAAATTCCTTCAGCATATTCACAGCAGTAATTAATAAAAAAAAATTTACATTTTGCATATAAGATAAAAACACCTGTGAGTAAATATGTCAGCTAAAACCTCTCAAGTGGTATATTTTCAGCTTCACCTGGTTCAGATTTACTAAAGGAATGCCATGTTATTGAATTTTACGTAATCAAATGTTTATTTTCTTACTTCGAGAAGTAATTGAATTACATGTTTATTTACATCTTTTAATGTATTTATAATATTATAGAAAAAAGTTGGAAGTGTATGAATGAAAAATCTGCAGAATGCCACTTTTTATTTGGTTTAATTGTCAGAATAATTGATTACTAAGAATGTGGGGATCCAGACACATCTGGTAGCACAGATGTTCAACCGGATTAATCCCAGCTGAACGTGTCAGCGTGCTGCTACCCCTCTGCAGCTAATGGCCTAGTTTTGGTTGCCCCCACACAATCTGGATCCACTGCCCTTTTCCTGAAGATGTGAAGTCAGAGAGCTTGTTGGAGACGTATGTCCAGATGTTTTATCTCACACCTGCTTGTTACTGCAGGTGTGGCTGTTCTAGAGGGACCCATGTACGCAGTGGGAGGCCACGACGGCTGGAGCTACCTCAGTACAGTGGAAAGGTCTTCTATTATTCACACTCCTAAAAGTGTTAACAATTACACAGTAACCCATTGTGGTGTAATTAAAATTAACTATAAATAATGTTTTTAATTATTAATTTATTGTTTTCACTCCACATTCAAGGTGGGACCCTCAAGCTCGCCAGTGGAGTTTTGTTGCCAGCATGGCGACACCCAGAAGCACAGTGGGAGTGGCTGTTCTCAATGGAAAGTAAGTGAAATCTCTGTGTACGTATTATGTTGTTTTGCTTAGCTGCATATGAAAACAATCTATGTTGGAGTACTTGAGATCTCAGGTAACATCATACCATATGTGTGACACCTCAGTCATTTTTAAAGCATTCACAAATAATATTTAAATGTTTAGCATCTTATATTGGTGTTATATTCCAGATGTGAATTAATTGTTTGGTTTGTGACACAATTTCTTTGCCATTATCATCAACAGATGTTTTGCCAAACTTGTTTACAGTTGAGCGTCTTCTCAGTGTTTCTGTCCAGAACTGCAACTCCCCATATGTTACTTGCTAGTAGGTCATGCTACAACCGTGGGGAAAACACTAATGAAGAATTAATTAAGTTGCAACATCTGCTGCTTTTGGTTTGGAACAAGTTTGCCAACACCTCTGCTTTCTGCTCCGATTTCTGAGTTTTGCTGACACAGATTCAGAAACTACTGAGTGAACATGCAGGTTTTAATAGCAAGATTTACTAAAATCAGACCTTCCATGATAACACTGGTCCCCAGTCTGAGCCTGATGACCCCTGTTGTTTTCATTATTAGCTGCCTCAGTGAAGCTTTTCTTTCTAGATGCTAATTAATGCAGAAACAACAGGTTTGTGCCAGCCATGCTCCGGAGCAGCCAGTGTAGATGTCATGTGTTGTGTTTCCTCTGGGCTTTTTGCCTGATGGAGCTCATTACTTGGTTGACCGGCTCTGTCGCACTTTCTTCTTCTCCAAAGTGTCAACATTGATAGTCGCGGACGTGTGTATGCGTGTGCACACTCTCACACACGCTTTGGTTTATGATGACAGTCAGCTTCGGGATGTGTTGCTCCTAAAGCGTTGGCTTAGTGTTTTTGCTCAACTCTTTTATTTATTTATTTTTTTTTTTTTTACTTTTCCAAAACTCTTCACACCTTTTGCCATCTGTCTTCCTGTCAAAAGCTGAAAAGGAGAGGAGAAAAGTGAGAACTATTTTGTGTGTGCATGTCCAGAACGGCTTACTCTGCTCTCTGTTTTCCTCAGGCTGTATGCTGTTGGAGGTCGTGACGGCTCATCCTGCCTGCGATCAGTGGAGTGCTTCGACCCTCACACAAACAGGTCAGGGAGACTTGAATTGCCCTCTCCTGTTTTATTCCACACAAGAAGCAGGTTTTCCTCTAAGGTTATCTACCTGCATATCAAATGTACACCAACATGAATCCTCAAACAAGCTATCATCACGTAACCTCTGTTTAAGGACGTATTTCCTTTAATCTCAAAGATTTCATGGTTGATGGCCCAATAATGGATGTGATGTAATCTTCCTACAGGTGGACTAGCTGTGCTCCAATGGCTAAAAGGCGTGGAGGTGTGGGAGTGGCCACATGGCATGGTTTCCTGTACGCCATCGGAGGTCACGATGCGCCGGCCTCGTCCTTGGCGTCTCGATTAAGTGACTGTGTGGAGAGGTGAGGCTGCCTTTAACTTGTGTGTGTTTTGTTTTATTGTTTGTCTATAAAAGTATGACAAAGAATGTTTTGGGAATATAAGGTTTGGTGTCCATTGGGGCTACTGATTATATTAGTAATTGATTATTTCGTTTTTAGTCTCTCATTTTTAATCACCATTAAGTGAAGAAGGATTTTAACTTCTCCTTCACACTTACTTTGCTCCTGCTCTAGATTATATTATTTTCCCGGTTCACCTTGTTAGGGCTTTTTCATGCTTGTTTTCCAGGCCTTAATTAGCATTTAAAGACTCAGTCTGCTGCTCCAGCATGTAAACAACGTTCCCACTGGCATAGTGCTAAACATGACAGCAGAAATTATGTTGACAACACAGGGTCTAAACCAGCATGAACAAATATACCTACAGTGTTTGTAAACCAAAAATAAAATAGAAATTATAAGAAAAAATAAAGTAACAGCGGAACATTTGTAGTTTTTTTTTTTTTTTGTAGATTTAAAAAAAAAAGCTTTTTAAGCTAAGTTGTGATAATTTAAAAAGAATATTCTGCATACATTCAATAACATACATTCTTATATTTTCTGTCACTTTTTGAGCTAACACATTCCTCTTGGGTTATTTAATCAAAAATGATTAAATAGCTGACAGTGAATGAATAAATATTTCGGTATTTATTGCAGTCTTTAGTCTATGATTTCTTGGAATGGAGACGTTTTTGTTGAGAATGGAACAAACTCTAAACCACAAATGTCTGAGCAATAAATCGTTGATGAAATTAGACTCTGCAGATGAAAGTTTTATTGGTTAAGTTTCCAGATATTCTGCTAGTGATTTAAAACCTCTGGACGGTACTTTTGAGAATACGGAGAGTTTATATTAATAAAATCCTGTTGATTTTTGGGATGTGAATGGCATGTCAAAGATTACACCAAGAATTTCTCCTTCCTTATTGGAGGCCAATTGATGTCGCCCAGAATAACTGACTGACTAAGCAGTTTCTTCTTTATAGACTACTGCCTCTATCTTATCTGCTCTTAAAAGAATAAAATGAAAGTCGTGTAGGTTTTAATGTGTTAAATTTGTCTGTAGTCTTCCAAGCTGATGGGATTCACCAGGATCTGTGGATCTCTGGCACAGTAGTAGACTCAAATCTTGCTTGTTTACAGATACGACCCTCAAACTGATGTTTGGACCACGGTGGCCCCTATGAGCATCAGCAGGGATGCTGTTGGTGTTTGTCTCCTTGGCGACCGCCTCTATGCTGTGGGGGGTTATGACGGCCAGGTGTACCTCAATACCGTGGAAGCCTATGACCCTCAGACAAATGAGTGGACCCAGGTACTGCACAGATTTATGCTGTTATTTTTCAGCCAGAAAAAGAAATCCAGCAAGAAAATTCTGGAGTTATTCAACTCTTTCTGTTATCCTTACTTCTATATGTCCCACATCTCTGCTTTGTGTCCTTCCTACATTCCTTCCTTGTGTTAATTTGGACAAAAATGCTCTGATCAGATTAGATCAAACATGAACCTTAAAATCTTCGTAAAATGCAGAACATTAACAGTGGATACAAAGCAGTATAAAAATGCATTTTCAAAGAATAATGAGCAGAAAAAAAACTGTCTCTTGTAGCAAATTTTAACAAGATGCTGTAAACTTCCAGGATTTTGTATTGTCTATAAATTCCAATAAAATAGCATCAACTTTTCAGGGTGTAAAATAAGAAAAACATTCAATACTTTTTGCAAAACTCTTTAAATTCCTAACCCTATATAGTGAAGTTGTTTACAAACTCCTCTATGATGCATCTTGACATGTTTTCATTATTACATAAATGTGTGTTTTCTCCTAGCTAATGTTGTCGTTTGCACTGAAGCGGTAGGAGGCAGGGAGGGGAGCTCTTACAAAGTGGAATGATCTCATCCAGCAGCTCTATATTACACTTCAATTTGTACCCAATCTCCCACAAATCCTCCCAGGATTCCCTGCAGAAAGTTTCCGGAAACCTGACATTTTCAAGACATGCACCACACTGAGAACATGAGAGGTATGGGTGGGCGGAAACAAAACGCAGAGAACTGTTCAAGCACGCAGACAGTAAGGGGAATAATGTGAGATTTGAGGGAAGATGTTGAGAACAGTGAACGTGTCCCGTATGTGTTGTCAGAAACAGAGAGGAGCAAACCAGTGGGTGTGTTGTCTGTCTGGATCCATTAGCATCACTTCTCTTTTTTCAGCACAAATCTGCCAATCGAAGTCGCTCTGGGTAACAGACAATAGATTTATGTTTAAATGGAGGAGCAAACACAGCGAAGGAATGATGGATACAATAAGAAATGGGACAAACACAAGTGAAGGTATTCAACTTTGTTTAAGGTTTTCTAGGGAATGATGGCAATCCTGTCATAATACTTCACTCTATGCAAATATGTGGTATGAAAATAGAAACTGCTGTCCTTGACTTATTATTTCAACATCTATGGTCGAATATTAATCCTTTCTAAGATCTGATTTAAATAAATTTTCTCAGAAAGATCTGTACATTTTTAAAATGAAAACGTAACTATGCACTATTTAGTAAATTCTAAATGTAATATTTACGTTGATACTCATGTCCTTTAACATCAATATTATGAAAAATTCAGCAAGAAAAACAGGTGATTTGTTCTGCCATTTAGTCCGAAATAAATATATATTTATTTATTTGTATAAAAATAAACTTACATTTTTTTATTTTTTTCAAAATGAAAAAATTTGTGTCTACAAAACGGCTTCAGAACGCAGCATGCCTCAAGACGACCAGCATCATCCGGATGGATGAACTGTAGTGTGTGTGTGCCTGCAGCACTTGATGAATGAATCACTTAATTAATCACCCAAATGCATTTTGGTCTCAAAGAAGCTGAGACCAAAATGCATCTCGAAGAATCCTGAACAGACATGAAGAAGAATATTTTATTCACTGCATTTATTGGTCCTATTTAGTTGTCAATAAAGAAGACTAAAAAAAGACATTATGTTGGTTTCTGAGCTTTAGTCATCACTGTGTGAAAGCCGGTTAATGCACATGATTAGTAGTCAATTGACTGTCATAATGACAAAACCAATGCTTTGAGGAACTTTTATTAATGCTCCTAAACAGTATTTTAAAACGGTTTGGCTCCTTGCCCTTCTCCTGCTGCTGCTAACGACTGTCATGGTTCATGTCGTCTTGCAGGTTGCCTCTCTGTGTCTGGGCAGGGCAGGTGCCTGTGTGGTGGCCGTCCGACTGTGACAACAGAAACACAAGATGACAGACTATCTGCATACAATGCAGATAGTATGCATACAATGCAGATAGTCTGAGAGGCTGAACTCACTGGATCTGCTGACGCTGCAGAGACTTCAGCTGCCTTCAGTGAGAAGATGCCACAAGTTTCTGATCTCTCTTCAGGTTTTACTCAGTTTCATCGTAAACTCACCGATCAGTCCATTTTCAGAGATAGATTAGGGCAGGTCAGGTTTCAGACAAATAACTATCTGAATTATACAGAGCAAGTGTCTGGAGGGTTAATACACTCCCACCCCTCTTCACGTGTTTGATATAAATCTGCACAGCTGCTCTCTGCTTTTGTTTCTGCTTACAAAGACAGCGAGACCGTCAGAACTGCCTCTCAGCTTTCCCTACAAAATCTGATCGTATGCACTGGTGCTATTTTTAATAAGCAACCTGTTCTTTTTATGCTGCGGTTGGCAAATATGCTGCTGCTCCGGTTTGCCCCGCTGACAGATGAAAGCGAGAGTTTGACGTAATCAGCACAACCCCATAAACAGCTATTCTGTTAGAGACTGTGAGCCACTTCATTAGTTTCATTTGGAATCCACTGAGTTAAAACGGATGTTTCTTAATGTTTGGCTCGTTGCATCAGCTCTGATTTTCATGCTTTTGATGGATTTTCTTTTAGCAAGTTGCCTGAAAAAACTTCCCTTTCCTTACTTTTTCCATTTATTTTAGCTATCATGTTGTAGTTTTTATGCTGATTGAGCAGCCTTTATCCCTGCTGGGAAAATTGGTTTTTAACTTCCCCCGTAGCACTAGACCAGCTATTTACAGCCTCAGTTCTTAAACAAGGTCCATGGAGCTCTTCATTTTACAAGCTAAGATGTTTTTTTTGTTTGTTTAGTTTTTTTTGTCATCAGCAGTCTGTGTGTGCCTGCTGTTGTATGTGTATAGCGAGTGGTTTTTCTTTTTGTTATTTTTTTTTTATCTTAAATGAGAATCTTTTTCTGTTTCCTCCTCTCTCATTCCACATCCTCAATTCCCTGCAGTTGGTTGCTGCACAGACACAGATGCTTGCTCCATTTTGCTTCGCACCAGTCCCGGATACCCAGGCAGGAGGAGGAAACAGCAGACCTCTTAATGAGGCCAAAAATGTAATAACGTTGACTTCTTTTTTTTTTTTTTTTCTATTTCATGCTGTGTTCAAAGAATTATTAGCTGCAGTTCTGCTCCAGCATCGCTTGTAACATGAAACCCGTATAGCACAAAAGTGCGCCACGACTACTTCATGGCATGCATGTAATTAGATGTTTCGTTTTGTTTCATGTCTGGTATAAAGGTGGGGAATTGACAGTGAGAGTTAGCATAGACATCCTGCCTGAACTCAGATCTGGAGCTAATGCACCACAGAGGATGCACTTCACACTCGTACATCTCAATATGAACAAACACACGCCTGCAGCTGTAAGCAGAGCACCCAAATTTGCCAGCATGACATCTGAAAAGGCTGATATGGGCAGATACATGATGTTGATACAAGGCTGATAAAACACTGCTGCATTATTCCATGTGTCTCCCCCTGCAAAACCTGCCTGCTGTCTATTCAGAGTAGCTCTTTTTACCTCTCGGCAGAAGAAGTTTGTCATCTCCGCTGTGTGAATTCAGAACGAGGCTAGCCATGAAAACACATACATTCCAAATCAAGCTGTAAATACAAATGTATACTGTGTACATAAATAAATATAAAATGGTGTTACTGCATTATGTTGTTTTTACAGCACTTTGCAAAAGTATTCATAAACCCTGAATCCCATTTTGTCACATTACAGCCACAAATTACATGTATTTTATTGAGATTTTAATACAAAGGACAAATTAATGTACAGCTGGGAAATAAAAGGGGGAAACAGATGGATGGTTCTAAGTAATTTTTGTGTCCAATAAAATCTATTATGTGACAATGTCAAAATATTTAAGGCATGTGAATACATTTGCAAGGATCTGTATATCAAACTAAATATATCATGTGTTGTTTCTTATTGTAAGATGAAATCAGAATGAATGTATGAAAGCGTTGGTTTGCATCTGCTCGTCTCGAGTGTTGAGCCTTGTTGTGGATGTAAAGTAAACGAGCTGCTCTTCAATGTTTTTCTACAATAAAGTCAACTTGTGATTGAAAACTTGTTTGTCAGTTTACTCCTCACAGCACCACTCTTGTTTATGGCACAGATGTTTCTGCAGGCAGTTTGTATTTGTCACAATCACTATAAATGTCTCCGAGCTGTAAAATCTGTTTGTTTATACGATACTCGCAGCTCTAGCTCGATTGCAGACGGTTCTGCTCCACTGATGGCCTTTGCAGTTCGCTGATTTTTCTGGGTGTTGGAGTGCAGCTCTGCATTAATTTTCTCTGCCTGCTGGTTAATAGATCCTTGTTACCCTTAAAAGTATCTCGCCTAACTTAAAAAGTTCAGACAAATCAGCTGCAGGTCGAAGTGTTTCCTGACTGCGTGAGGAAGAGGAATGCTCAGAATTTATAGGTGCTTTAACCTCCAGTGCAGCGACCGGCAGCCAGCTGAGTGGCTCCGTTATTTATTGCAGGAGAAGCTTTAAATCATCAGTGGGTCTGACAAAAGGCTGCCGCTGGCGCGGAGAATTGATGCCACTGACCTTGTCTCACGGCCTTAAAAACACCTGATTTTATTGCACCTGACAGGAACAAGAGGGAGACAAAAAAGTTCTGGACTCTCAGTCTGTACGTTCAGCCTCTGGATGTACATCTCCTCTGACACTTCAGATATTCAGCTACATGTTTTACCACAGGTTTACTCATCTGTTTTGACGTGCTGCTGGACTCATTTAAAAAGTCAGTTTCTGTGTGGTGTCCCAGAGCACACTGTTGGGAACCTGCAAGTTTCCACAAAGTCAAAAACAAAAGCTCCAAACATTTGAAGTTTTGCATTTGTGAATAAAATTTGAAGATTTTTTTTTTTTTGTTCAACCTTATTAAGTGTATAACAAACCTACCCGGGCATCCCTAATCCAGATAAAATATGACATTTTTAATTAAACATATAGGTAGCCTGTAAGAGTGATCACGTTGTCAAATGTTTGATCAAAAAGTCAATAAAAACATTTGAAATACCTCAATATTTTGGATGTAGTAGGTTTATTAGGATTGGAAAGTCAATAAAGATTTAAAAGCAGACAAAAACTAATTGATTTCTCCAACAGTTAAAGGTCATCATACTTTTTTGGTGGTTAACATCCTGTTTCAAGAATCTTAATGTGTCACAATCCAGAAGCTGCTCTCATTTTGAACTGATTGTCTTCCTGGCATGTCCACGAAAAGGAGCTTTTTTCATTATTATCATTTCTTTGGTCTATTTTTATCTTTTTGCCTGAAAATTGTCCCGCTGCTTCCCTCTGTGCATCTTAATGGGATCTGAGTCTGCAGGGTGTATTCTGCTCTGGCTTGCCAGCACACACAGAGGAATATTTGTGTCACACATCCGTTTTTTATCCAGCTGGTTTTTCATCAGTCCAGCTCCCCAGGTTGTACAGGGGAAAAAAATGAAATACCAACCATCCATCAAGCTGTGAGAAAGAGCAGAAAACATCTTTGTAACATTTTTCCTGGTTGAGGTCAGGGATGAAACTACAAATATAGGGTATCTGATGACCTCATTCTGCTTCACATAAACAAACTGATCGTCCTGTCAGCTTGTCAAGTGCTGTTACTCACTTGCTTTCAAAGAGCATGAATGAACACTTACTGGATGACAGAAAGAAAACATGGGGCAGAACAAGCATCAGGACGTCTGGCAGCAGCTTATCAGCAGCTGTGCAACGCTGCCACCTTGTGGGTCAGTGGGAACAGTGACAGGTAGTTTTGTCTTTTTAAAGATCCGTCACAAGTTTCAGAGTGGCGTTCTGTTGAGCCCACGTTGACAGCTGTGAGAAAGATGGATCTCTTGTAGAGATCTGTACTGTAGACAGCTGGAAAGTAGTTAACAGCTGGAAAGTAGTTAACATGAAGGCAAAGTTTAGTACTGTCCATACTTTTCTTGATTTTCATGAGGAATCCTTCGATGCACCATCGTCTCCAATTGATCCACAGAACAGAACCAGCATTCTTCAGCATCCCGTTGAACCATTTTAGGTTTTTGGCTCTAATGCCAGATGAACTATGAAGATCCCACTGTGTTAAACAAACCTTCCCTAAAAATATGTACTTATTGTCTCTTAATGGGATGTAAACGTTTTAACATTTGTGGATACCAATGACAAAAAAAACAATAGCCTTCAGAAAGACATATTATTATTTTATTGTTATTATTATTATTATTATTATTATTATTATTATTATTATTATTGTTATTATTTATTATTATTGCTATTATTGTTATTGTTATTATTATTATTATTATTATTACTATTATTATTGTTGTTGTTGTTATTATTATTTATTATTATTGCTATTATTGTTATTGTTAGTATTATTATTATTGTTGTTGTTATTATTATTATTGTTGTTGTTATTATTATTATTATTATTATTATTATTATTATTAAAGTAAAACGGTTTTGAAGCTTCGCCTGTTTCTCTGTATGGAGGCACTTGATTGGCTACTCTGTTGCTATGACACCGCTGTGGCAGACGCTTCAGAGCGAGGCATTATGGGAAACAGACAGCGCTTTTTCTGGGGATGATGTTTCAAGAAGATTCGTGCGAATATATTTCATCAATATGAAGGTTAGTAGTCACGAATGAAGAGCAGCGAAAGCTTTTCTCGTGGTTTTAGGAGGAGTTTCTTTTTCTTTTCGCTTAAACGGTCGTCAACGAGCTAGCTACTCATGAGGTTTCAAGCTAGCGCGTTAGCTCGGGTAAATGTTGCCTTTCGCTTCTGTATTTTGTCGCACTTTTCTACTTCTGTTGTAATGTCAGAGGCAAATCAGGCAGTGTTAAAGCAAAACGTCCTGTCCTGGGAGAGTAAAATGACGTGGAGCAGCTGCCTTACTCTGGTAGATAATAAGGTTTTATACAGCAAGAGATAACAATGCTCTAAGTCTTAAACACTGTTTATATAACCGTCAGTTAAAGAAAAGCAACACGAAATATTACATATTGTTGTTTTTTATTGCATTTTTAATAAGAGAGGCAATAGTAGAAAAATTAAAGACATCTCATCCTTCAGTCATAGTAAATAATACTTTCCCTTCATTATCATATCTGAAATAAGGAACTGATTTGCAAATTTCAATTCATCCTTCAGTCAAGGGGGAAAACATGATTTTTCCCCTTTCCCAGATGACACATTTGATCAGTTTTGTTCTTTTTTGGTCGGGTGTACATATTTAAAATGTCACAATAATGCATGTATGTGATGACAATTATTTGAAAAAGTACAGAAAGAATTTTTCAAATGATTATCTCACTTATTACAGGCCAAACTGACATTGTGTTTATGTATTTGCCCTCTACACCAGCCACCAGGCTTCTGCATTAACATGCAATATGTTGTTCATACTGCTGTAGAGCAATCTGTCTACAGGCTTGTGGAACTGATCTAATTCATTGTTATCTGGAGGTTTTAGAGCATGGATGGCCTGGTTCATGTTTTTCTGTTACGTCTAAGTATGATTTACATTTAAACATAACAAATCACTCCAAAAAAAAAGTTATTTCAAAAAAAGTGTTTTTTTCCCCTTCCTGGATTAAAGATAATCGTAAATCTGAAGAAGATAGTTATTCTGAGAAATGAGAAATGATTTTAAAAAGTCCTCTTTGTGTCCACAGAGTTTTTTTGTGCTTGCTGACAAAGCCTGGGCAGGATCTTCCGTTCTGTACAAGTGGCAGAAAAGTCTTGGAAATTACATTGCTGTTGCTGGGTGAGTAACGGTGTCTTTAAGAAAACTTTTAACATCAGAACAGGTGAAAGTCTGACATTTTTCTCCCATCACACAGACAGGATAGCACAGTGAAAATATTTGATCGACATGGACAGAAGTGGTCTGAACTCCACCTTCCGGGGTGAGTTAGAGAACGTCTGTAGGATCCCAGTTTGTTCTCCTAAAGCAGAATGTTAACTTCCTCTGTTTCTGATGTTACCTGGTAGGCGCTGTGTGGGGATGGACTGGGACAAGGACGGAGACATTCTGGCAGTGATTTGTGCAAAGTGCAGCTCCATCTTCCTCTGGGATGCCAGTGTCAATAAAACATTTCATATAGACAGTGGCATGAGGTATATAGAGAGTTAACTCTGGGCATGTGACCATGATCTGTTACAAATAGTCTAATGCTCTGAGTTGGTTTTCTTGTTGGTTTCAGCAAAGATCAGATGAGTTTCGTCCTGTGGTCAAAAACTTCCCCCCTGCTCGCTGTAGGGACGGCAAAAGGAAACCTGCTCATCTATAATCAACAGACGTCACGCAAGATACCCATACTGGGTAACGGTCACACACCACAACCAAATTTTCAAGATTTTGTTCACCTTTTTGTCTGTTCTATTGATTGTGTCTCTTTTTTTCTGCTTGTTGCTGAAGGTAAACACACCAAGAAAATCACATGCGGGTGCTGGAGCTCCCAGAATCTCCTGGCTCTGGGAGGCGAAGACAACAATCTCACTATCAGCAATCATGAAGGAGACACAGTCAGACAGGTAGCCACGCTGGCGACCTGTGTGTTGTCTGTCCCGACAGCATGAGGGTTTTATGATCACAGTTTGTCATTTTTAAAGATTATGGAAGCAGTACGAAGCATTTGAAAGTTGGAATAAAAACATCCTGCTGATTTTTCTGATCTTTTGTCAGATGCCGCTTCGAGGTGAGCCGGCTGAAATATTTTTCTCAGTGATGAAAACTGATGAAAGGTCCCCTCAGGGGGACAATACTGTAAGTTATTATATGCATCTTTGATATTTTTATACAGTATTTCACACTAATTGTCCTTAACTCTCATCAGTTCAAGTATAAAGAACAAGTTCATCACTTCTTTATCTTGTGGTATATTTTTGTTTTCTGCAGCTGAACCCAGTTTGTGGCTGTTTCTTTTGATCTCTAAGAAGAACTGACCTCAGTTGGGTTTTTAAGGTTTAAATTTTTTTAATATGAAATTCATATACAAATAAATTCACAATCAGGTCAAAGGAAAAATGAGAATCTGTGTTACACCATAATCCCACTCTTAAAAACTAAAGCAAAAAGTTAATTTGATGGGCTTCTTAAAAAAATGTGCTGCTGGTAATTTTGTGAAAAACATTTATTTCTTAGCACTAGATATTTTTCCACTGAAAAATTATATGCAAATTCAAGATTTAACTGCAGTTACTTATTCAATGTAAGATCATGCAACTAAAATAATATTTTATCTTTATAAACCTCATTTATTTCCATTTTACTCGCTCTAATGTTCAATTTACCCTTCCAAGTTTCATTTTATTACTGAAATGTTAGATTTATTTCCTTATTTTTTATTTTATGTTTGTCATTTTTTTGGCAATTTTCACTTTTATTCATAAAGTATACATCTTAATGTTGCTGTGTTAGATGTTCTCTCTGTGCTATTCTTTATTCAAACCCACATTTAAGTTTCTGTGATGTTAGTGTTATCTGGTATATCAGGGCTTGAGTTTCTACATCCACATGATGTCCTGAATGATGTTTAATCTTTCAAACGCTCTGCTCCCAGGTGAGTATGTGTGTGGACAAGAAGATACTGACGCTGTTCAACATAAATGACCCCAACAACCCAATCGAGCTGGCCTTTGAGCGGCAGTACGGCAACTTGGTGTCCCATCGCTGGTACCGTTCACTATTCTCCTTAACATCGAGGTGAAGGTGTTTGTGCTAAAATTCACTGCTTGGTTCCCAATTGTGCAGGTTTGGTGATGGGTACATACTGATTGGCTTTTCCCATGGATACTTCCTGGTTATTTCCACCCACATCAGAGAGATAAAGTCTGAGCTCTACCAAGCTCGCAACCATAAGGATAGTCTATACAGCGTGGCCGTCTCAACTTCACTAAACAAAGCCGCTTCCTGTGGAGACAACTGGTATGCATTTATTTAATTGAAGTTTTCTTTACTTTGTTAAAGGAAAAACAGAACATTTTGTGCCTATTTTGCAGCATAAAGATCCATGAGCTGTCTGATCTCAAAGACATCAGCAGTGTCATTCAGTTGGAAGATGAGACCAAAGGTTGCCCAGTCCTTCTGTTCATCCAGTGAGATTTTGTAGGACTGTGCTGAGTGTCTCACCCAAACCTCTGTCTGTCCTCCTGCAGGTCTGGACCAGCTGAACTGGACAGATGACGGCCAGCTGCTGGCTTTGTCCACTCAGAGAGGAACGGTTCACGTCTTTTTGACCAAGCTACCGATGCTGGGAGATAGTTTTGGCACCCGGCTGGCCTTCCTCACCTCCCTGCTGGAGGTCACTGTCTCCAACCAGGTGGAGAGGGTGAGAACACACTCATACACACGCATACACACACACACACACACCCACACACACACGCGCACACACACACACACACACACACACACACACGCATACACACACACACACGCACGCACACACACACACACACATGCAGTAATCACTGAAAAGACATCAGTCTAAAATAGGAATAATCATTCAGGGTTGATCTAAAACTTGGTTACAAGCAGAAGTTGTTAGAGTACCTAAAAATTGTACTCAAATAAGTGTAGCACTCTTATAGTAATAAAATTACAGTACTCAAACATACAGTGTAGTAAAAATACTCCAAAAGGTTGTTTTTATTTTTCAAAAAAAGTTGCTCTAGTAAATGCAACTGAGTAATTGTAACTCCTGCAACCAACTCTGGTTGCAGGAGAGTCCTATGTCCATCCAGGTGGAGGTAGAGCCCACATTCGTTGCCGTTGGACCGTACCATGTGGCTGTGGGGATGAACAACAAAGCCTGGTTCTACGGTAAAATCACATTATAAGAGTGGCTCTGTGTCATCTTTCTTTTTTCTTTTAACTTCCCTTCAAATCTTTTGTGCGTTACATAGGTTTGTCAAAGATAAAGGACGTTGAGTATTTGGGGACCATAGTCAGCATGTGCCTCAACGCTGACTACGCAGCAGCTCTGTTTGAAGGAAAAGTACAGCTGCACATGGTGAGACATCTGCTGTTTGGGCTGAGCCTCTCCCATAAAACAAGCTCCAACATAAACATTCGCATATCTGTTTCAGATCGAAGGCAAAGACGCAGAGGACAAGAAGCAGACGAAACTTTTCCCAGATGATGACAGTAAAGGCCGGATCCTTTGCCACGCTCTCACTGCCGAATTTCTTTATTATGGCACTGATGTAAGGATCACATGATTCTTATCAACTAGGCTTTCTCAATGTAGTTCTCATTCAATCTATAAAAGGAAAAACACGAGCCTCTCCTCCAGTTAGTCATGCTGAGCTGTTTTCCCTCAGCTGGGTAATGTGGTGTGTGTGCTGTTGGAGGACTGGGAAACCGTGAACAACTACAGCCATTCAGTCGCCGTGAGGAAGGTGTTCCCCGACCCAAACGGCACCTGGTTGGTGTTCATCGATGACAAGAATGGAGGCTTTTTGTACTCTCCTGCAAACGTCAGTATATGTTCACGTCTTAAACTGAATGTACACTTGCATAATTTTAACTATCTGCCACTTGTTTAGTATTTATTTCCTCATTTTGAACATATAGACATCAAATGTTTGAACAGTTGTTGGAACAATAACTTTTTATTTTCTGCATCTGTTTTAATGGGCATTGTTTATTGTTTTGCATTATTTGACACACACATGGAAAAAAAAAACAATTGATCCAAAATTAGTTAAAAGTCTGAAAAATAAAAATATAGTGTAGAATTTTTTTTATTTTTCTTCAAGCTGGCTAGCATTAGGAATAAATAATGTTTTTCTTTTTCTCTATTTCTTTTAGCGGCTTGCATGCTGGTATATACACACGCATACATGCACATGCATGTACGTATAAATACTTAAGGATAAAGGAAAAAACACATTAGGGAACACCCTTTTTAGGGCGTAGCTGAGATAGAGGCAGAGAAAAAGAATCTGTTGTTAGATGCCATTCTGCTGTGTTTTCCCATAAGGAAACATGGCGACGGACCAACGCTGCAATTTGGTTTTAATAAGCGGGATTGATGAATTCAACACGCTGACTCTTCTTGAACCAAGCTGAGGACAGGATCATCTCCAACACTTGCTAGCTGATTTTCTGTCTGCCATATGTATTCATGTATGTAAATAAATGAAAGTCTAACAAGTGTGATATTTTGAAATGGGAGATGTTCAGGAGTGCTGATATTTGGAGGACTTTTAAAGACGGTTTTTGTGTGTTTATTGGTTCACAGGCAACATTGTCCTGTTTCGAGCTTCCCAACTTTTCTCCCACCATAACAGGAGTACTGTGGGACAACTGGCACGCAGACAAAGGTGTATTTGTGGCCTTTGACGATGACAAGGCCTACACCTACGCTTTGCATAAAAGGACAATAAAAGGTAGGGCGATGCCACGTCTTATGATCAGACACACGGTCAGTTATGGCGAGACGCTCGTTTACCGCTGCTGTTGTTGTGTTCAGGTCCGCAGGTGGTGCTGGTGGGGAGCACTGCTCTGCTCTACTCCCAGAGGCCTTTGCTCTTCTACAACGGCGAGCTGACCTGTCAGACGACCAGCGGGAAGACAAGTGAAGTAGTTCTGGACACGCACTCGTTTCTCAAAGCCTCGCCTGACAAACTGAAAGACTCCCCTGCAGAGCTCAGCAAGCAGATCAGTCAGGCGCTCCAGCTCAAAAGGTTAGTCGGTCAGCCGTCACTGGAAACACTTTCCTGTTTCAAGTATGTTTACATGTGAGAATGTTTCATTTGATTAAATGCTGCACGGGTGGAATTACTTCCTTTGTGAAAAGAGATCATCTAACAGCCCGAGGTTTGGCCAGGTGAACTTGTCTGTAGTTGCTTTTTAAGTAACGAATGTAAAATAGTTGGTTTTGAGTCATCAATTGAGCCCAATGGAGGTGAACTGACCGGCGCAGCAGAAAGTTAGAAGTTGGAAGCAAAAACAGAATGAAGAAATCACGAGGAAGGAAGTAATGTCAACACAGACACTTGCACATCCCGAGATCTTTGGACAGGGTTTGACTCAGGAATCGACAGAAACCTGCAAATTCTGGTGAAGATTTTGAAAAGGAAAGATGTTTATATAAAAACTAAAATAATTTCATCTTTTTGGTTGTAGCTGTATAATATCACGCTGAAAAAAGTAGAAAATTCTTCACTTTTATTCGCTTTTAAGTATAACTGTGGGAAAATGTTCATGTTAAATGATCCAGTTGAATAACAGACAGATGGACAGACAATTATTAAGCCCTGCTTAACTAAAATAATATTTCCTGTAAGCATTTTTAATTGTCTGACTGTTTTCTTCATTCAGGCCTGGAATAGTGATGTCATTGGTGAATGTCCTGTAATTTTTCTTTTGCCTTAAGACAGTTTTTTTTCTACTTATGTCCTGGTTTTCTGTTTTCTTCTCTGATTTTATGGAAGAATTTAAATAGAGTTGAATTGCACTTTAATAATAAAAGGGACAGTTCGTACTACTGTGAGTGATGCATGTAATACCGATTTCCCAGAGTCCCTGTGCACCTGTGCACTTTAACCTTATGTGTCTTAAACTAATAAATGCTCAACAAAATGGTTTGATGTGTGTTTGCAGGTTCACGGAGGCTTGGACTCTGTGCAAGGCTGGAGGCAGTCAAGCTGACTGGGATGAAATAGGCAGAGCCTGTCTGACCCACATGGAGGTGGAGCTGGCCATCCAGATCTACCGGATGAGCGGCAACGTGGGCATGGTCCTGTCCTTACAGAGTATCAAGGTGTGACGCACTCCTCCGCCAACATCTCCGCCAACAACGCAACACGTCTCCCTTATTGTGAATTGAAATCTTTTCAGGGTATAGAGGATAAAAACCTACTAGCAGGACATTTGGCCATGTTCTTGGATGAATACAACCTGGCCCAGGACCTTTATTTGGCCTCCAGCTGCCCAGCAGCTGCTCTGGAGGTTTGCTCACATTCAGTTTTATGATCAATAGGTTTCGGTTTTGGTATGTGGTGAAACCCCTGTGTAATAGATGTGTCATAAACAGTAAAGATCACATGGTGATGTGTTGTTTGTGTTTAAGATGAGAAGAGATCTGCTGCACTGGGACAGCGCTCTGATGTTGGCCAAGAGGCTCGCAGAAGAACAGATTCCCTTCATTTCCAAAGAGTACGCCGTCCACCTGGAGTTCATGTAGGTGCAGACACACACATCTCACACACCAGTTGAAAGACTGAATCCGAACTGATTTTAAATCCCTCTCTTTCCAGTGGTGATTATGTGAACGCTTTAGCACACTATGAGAAAGGTTTGACGCACCAGAATAAAGTAAGTTCAGTCACAGTCTCAACCTCAAGGCTAAGATTTGAAAAAAGAAAAGCTCACATTAATTAGTTTCTTTTTAACAGTGTTTTGGTACATTGAAGCTAAAAGGAGCACAGAGAATTAGGGAGTTGTGCAACAAACAGCAAGTTACCGTTTTCAGAAACTTTATGTAAAACTTAAAACCTGCAGATGATGAACTTTTTGAAAATGTAAACTGTAAAAACACGCAATAAAAACACGCAATCTTACCAAGTACTTTTAGTCTAGTTTCTGGTGAAAATATATAAAACATAACTAACTTACAGGTAACTTTTCAGTGACATATGAGCAAGTTTTAATTCTTGACAAAAACTTAATAGTTTCAGTGGGAAATTATTTCACTTAAAAGAAGAAATTCTCTTGTTATAAGAGAAATTATCTGCTTTGTTCCAATTCAAGTTTTCTTCCTAATTCTTTCTTAGTTTTCAGAATTTTGCTTTTTACAAAAAGCCTTCACCACAGCAGCAAATCAGTAAGCAGTGGCACAGAAAAACACTGCATTCAGAAAAAGAAATTCAATGAATTTCATCTTTTTGAAGCAGAACGAATCATAAAGCAAATCTCCTTCCCAACATTTGATGTCAGGGTTCAAATCTACAAAGCCTTGCTGTGTGTAAATCACAAGGTGTTTTTATAATGCATGGGTACATAATAACATTTTCCTCCTCCTCTTTCTGTGCAGTGCCAGGAGCACGACGAGGCGTGCCAGGCAGGAATAGCCAGGATGTCCATCAGAATGGGCGACATCCGGAGAGGAGCAGCTCAGGCCATTCAGCACCCAAGCAGAATCCTCAAGAAGGAATGTGGCGCCATACTGGAGAGCATGAAGGTATTTATCTGAAACGCTAGAGGGAAGACTCCACTTGTTGCTAATTTCCTCTCTGAAGTTAGCAGAAGCTATATAAGCAGCAGCTCCCTGAGCTCATGCTCAGTTTCCCTTCATTAAAATGAGATATTGTGAATACATTGAGGGAAGATGGTCCTTTTTTTTTTTTGTAAAATACAACCAAAGCTAACAACTTAAATTAAGACTAGAGCTGTTTGGGTAACACAAAAAATTACCGTTCACTGAAAGAAGATAGTCATTTTGTACAGCAGACGAAAAGAGGAGGAAAGTAACTTGCTGCAGTTACAAGAAAACAATTCTCATCTGAAACTAATATTTTTTTGCAGATACTAGTCTAAAATAAGTTTTTAAACTTCTGGAAAGATCAGAAATTTGTGTAATAAATGTGCATCGACAAACTATAACATCCTTTTTATCTCTGATCGAATCAGATAATGTGATTGATTGTTATTATGTGAGGCAGATTTTGTTCTCAAGGTTTTAAGGCGATCCTCGTCAGGATAGAATCTTATCTTTAATTAAGATAAGATTATTTCTAAAAATGCAGCATTGATTTTGCTTAGAGGTTGGATTCACTCGTCCAGACTGTGTGAATCTGTTTCCTCTGATTATCATTACAGAGATATCTCATCTCTGCTGAAAAATCAGCAGCTAAGCTTAATTAAACTTTTAATGTTTTTGATGTCTTGATTTCTCTCATCTTTGTTTTTCTTTCTCATTACAGCAATTCTCTGAAGCTGCTCAGTTGTATGAAAAGGGCTTATATTACGATAAAGCTGCATTGGTTTACATTCGCTGTAAGAACTGGTGAGTTACACCTTCAGCACCTCAGTATTGATTTGTTTTCACTTCAGTGTCCTCCAACTCTTTCCATCTGTTTCTCCAGGGTGAAGGTGGGAGAGCTGCTCCCAAACGTTTCCTCTCTAAAGATTCATCTCCAGTACGCAAAGGCCAAGGAGGCGGACGGCAAGTGGGTTCTCAGCTTCTCTATTTTATTCCTCTGATGAAGCTGAAAAGGTCCAAACATACTGATGCAAAACTTTCTGTGTACATCAGATATAAGGAGGCAGCTCAGGCCTATGAGAGCGCCAAAGACTGGGATAACATGATCCGCGTCCTGCTGGACCACCTCAACAATCCGGAGGCTGCAGTCCGGGTTGTCAGGGAGACTCAGAGCATCGATGGAGCAAAAATGGTTGCCAGGTGGGATGAACAGGTCTAATGGTGGACGCACAACCAAGAACTGCTGCATTTTTTTCATTGATTTAATGAATCTGCACTTCATTTGCATCAACATATTTATCCAGAATTTCAACAGCAGTCAGTTTAGTTCCTTAAGGCACAGATAACCATTCATTATAGCAGCATTAACTCTCTCTGACAAACTACACTGGAACATTGATACCTTTAATGTTAGTGCCTGTTTTTTTTTTATTGGTGGACTCCAAAAGTCATTTGTGATTTTCAAAATCACAGTTGATCATTTGAGCTCACAGTCATTTTGTTTCTTTGATGCCTGTGTTCCCGCCGTTTGTTCGTGCTCCAGGTTCTTCCTGCGGCTGAATGACTACGGCTCCGCCATCCACTTCCTGGTTCTGTCGCAGTGTAACGATGAAGCTTTCCAGCTGGCTCAGCAGCACGGACAGATGGAGGTCTACGCAGACATCATTGGTCAGTTATGCCGTAAACCTGTGTCCAGATCTTATAGCTGAACTTTCGAGGTTTTTTTTTTTCTGCTGTTTGCAGTCGTTCTTCTAACTTGGGCCTCTGTCATTTTGGACTTGCTGAATTGTTTTTGTGATGGGCAGGCTCTGCAGCGACGCAGGAGGACTATCAGAGCGTCGCTCTGTACTTTGAGGGAGAGAGGAAACACTTTCTGGCTGGCAAGTTTTTCCACAAGTGTGGGCAGTACAGCAAAGTAAGAGACTGTGACTTATTTGTTCACTCATTATCCCTCTCATAAAGGCAAAGGTAATGTTTATGTCCTCCTTTTAGGCTCTAAGTCATTTCCTTAAGTGTCCAAAAACCGAAGACAACCAGGCGATTGAGCTGGCCATTGAGACGGTGAGAGCCGCTTGCTTTTAACTGAGTTTTTAAGCAAAAATGATAATTATTATCCATTCAGCTGACTGGGTGCTTCTGTTTGTTTCCAAATCAGGTGGGACAAGCCAAAGACAACTTTTTGACCAATCAGCTGATAGAATATCTACTGGGAGAAAGTGACGGGATGCCCATGGTAATAAAGCATTTACATGTCAAAGATACATTGTATAATAATTTGTCTGTTCATGTCGATCTGCAGTGATGAACCACCTTGTTTTTGTAAACTCAAGCGATCGTTTGTTCTCATGTTTAGTTAAAAGCAATATGTATTTTCATTGTAGTTCTAGTGACGGCTTGTTTTTCTGACATTTTAGTGTCAACACAACCTTCTTCCTTTGAAGTGGAAAATCTTTCTTTAAAATCACAAAGTCATATCACCTCCAGAGTGTTTTGGCTCTGCAGACAGATGTGTTTTTATCTTCCTTATGCTGGAAAGGCTTCTGCTCATTGGCAAACAACTATTTGTATTAAAATACTGGAGTTTAGATTCATTAAATGTCCTAAATGAAATGTTGTTTTTTTTTTTATAAAAGATTGTTGCAGGAGCAATTTTGCAGTTGACACTTGATATTTACGTAAACTGTATACGTTCCCTGTTTTTGGTCAGATTTCCATTCCGTTTCTCTTTGCTAAATCCCAGAATGACAGAAGAAACTAATTTTTTTTTTTGATTCATTACTAAAATTCAGAAATGTACACACGTTTTCTTAGTATTTGGTAGAGTTGTTAGTTAAATGTCAAACATTCTAAGTTTTCAACAAGCTTTACTTGTTTTGGTCTATTATTATCTTTTTTTGACGTCTTGGCAGATTAAATTGTGTCAGAAACCTTTTTGAATATTACAGTTATGACATCATCAGATGGTCTTTCCCCAAACTGTTTAAACATTCAAGGGTCTTGGTGTGTGTAACCAGTTCTCCTTTTTGCTATTTTTTGGCTTTTAGGAAATATTAATTTTGGTAATCCTACTTTAGTGTCAAGACTGTCATGTTGGGGGATCGTCTGAAATGTCTCCTCTTTCCCAGGAGGCAAAGTACCTGTTCCGCCTCTACATGGCCCTGCAGCGATACGGCGAGGCCGCTCACACCGCCACCATCATCGCCAGAGAGGAGCAGTCGGCGGGTACACATCTCACGAATGCTGACCTTCCAGTAGCAACAGAGCGTTGTTTTTTTGGGTGTGTGATTGCTTTTTGTGCATTTAAACCACAGGGAACTACAGAAATGCCCATGATGTTCTGTTCAGCATGTACACAGAGCTGCAGGCTCAGAAGATCAAGATCTCGGCAGAGATGGCGACCAACCTGATGATCCTCCACTCGTATCTACTGGTCAAGGTGACGATCGTCGTCCTCCGGCTGCTGGTCGTAGAAGAGCAGCTCAAATATCTTTTTGCTGTCGCGTTGTCCAGTCAGCTTCTGCTTCTCTGCAGATCCACGTAAAGAAAGGAGATCATCTCAAAGGGGCGCGGATGCTGATTCGCATCAGCAACAACATCAGCAAGTTTCCTGCTCGTGAGTTCATGTCCACACCTGGACATCTTAATTAGCCCGACGTTAGCCAGGATATTTTGTTTTGACGTCTTTCCATTTTTATATTG
The DNA here is from genome assembly GCA_010883035.1 of Poeciliopsis occidentalis. Lineage (NCBI taxonomy): Eukaryota > Metazoa > Chordata > Actinopteri > Cyprinodontiformes > Poeciliidae > Poeciliopsis > Poeciliopsis occidentalis. The sequence continues at coordinate 410,791 of SZYC01000101.1, forward strand.
ATTACAGGTTTAGCACTGATTATTTTTTATTATGATGGATTGATCTACCAGACAAATATTCCAGAAATGCTGTTTTAGATGGAATAATAAAAAGAGAAAGCTTAGTGTTTATCATTATAATTAACATATAAGAATAACGATGCATCTTTATACTTGCTCCACACATTGTCACTATTATTCTGTAGAAATTTTAACAATTTTCATGGGAGGGAACATATTTACTCATGTTCTTCTTTGAATAGTACAGTTCAATAATCAAATTGGTCTTGGTCTTTGAAATTTGAAAAAGTGCCTTGAATTTTGTTTCTCCATCGATCCATCGTCTCTTCTCTCTGGATTTTAAAACATTGTTCTTTGTGTGTGTGTGTGTGTGTGTGTGTGTGCGTGTGCGTGTGTGTGTGTAGACGTCGTCCCCATTCTAACATCAGCAGTTATTGAATGTCAACGTGCCGGACTGAAGAACTCAGCCTTCGGCTTCGCAGCCATGCTGATGAGACCCGAGTACCGAAACCAGATCGACCTCAAGTACAGGAAGAAGATTGAGGCTTTGGTTCGGTGAGTCATCATTTATTGTTAATGTGTTTTCCTGTGATATATTTTTTTTTAATCTTTCACTCATGGTCTTTAACTTCTGCATTATTTGGCTCTAGTTTTTAAATGTTTTATCCTTGTTTTTTTTATGCTCTCAGTCATCCTGACACGTCAGAGATCGAGGAGGAAACGACTCCCTGTCCTTTCTGTGGCTTCCAGCTGCCGCAGAACGACTTGATGTGCATCTCCTGCAAGAACAACATCCCCTACTGCATCGCCACGGTAACGGAAACCTGACCACTCATCTGCATTTCTTTAAAGTTAGACGAATCCATCTAATTACTCCAAATTTCCTCTGTATCAGGGTCGTCACATGCTGAAAGAAGACTGGTCCATCTGTCCCAACTGCGAGTTCCCTGCACTCTATTCTCAGTTCATTCTGTAAGTGACAGAGCCTTGAAAGCACAAAGATAAATCTGAAGTTTATGCAAATTATGTACATTTCTTACCCTCACTGCAGATCAGATAAAGTATTTTGTTCCACTTTTCTGTCTCTAAGGCGGCTCTGATCATAATTAATGTGTATCTGTGACAGGCTGCTGGAGACAGAGTCTGTGTGTCCCATGTGCTCTGGGAATCTGAGCGCCAAACAGGTGAAGAAGATCTCAGATTGCGCCAAATATCTGCACAACGACGACCTGGATCAATGACCGCGCGCGTATCTGACCTCCAAATCAGAAAAGATATATATACATACATATGTAGGTGTCTGTTTGAGCGAAAATGACATGAATTAATGTTTCCTCCAAAGGGTCACGGTGAGAATTTATTCTAAAGAAATTTATCCTGTTGCTTTTGAGACATTTTTGTTTTATTTTCTTTTTGTAGTTCATTTTTTGTCATTTTTGCAGCAGGCGTGTAAAACATGTTCCTGAGCGGAAATATGGATGTTACTACAAAGACTGAAAGGTTAATCTAAAAAACAATAATAATAATAATACCTCAGTGTGACCCAATGGAACATATTTGTAAAAAAATAAAAAACCTCTTTGTGTCTAATTTAAATATGAATAAAGTTTTTTTCTAAATATTGAGTAGTTGACGGTTAATGTTCAGATTTAAAGCAGAAAGGCTCATTTCCCTGTAAACTGTAGGTGTGACAGTTTGAGTGTAAAAGTCTCTGCATCTGATTTTAAAGCTATAAAATGTTTCTGCAGGTCCAGCATTTTACCTGGATCTCCGCTGCCCTCTTTGTATCGAGAAATAAAACTCCCAGCATGTGTTAGCAACATATTCCTCTATTAGAAAACTGGAATTTACAAAATAATATCCAGGAGTAACAAAGACATTTCTGCGTTGCAGTCGTAGTAAACGATAAGAATCTTCCTCGTCATGGTCACATTATTTACACCTGCAGCAACTGAGGGAACGCCCACTGCACCTTATGAGACACACCTGCAGATGTGGACAGACAGGCTCATTACGTGCAACATCTGTTCAATATGGAGACACTGGAAGTTAAAAAAAGCAGCAGTCACTTTGTTGGAGCAAAACAATAGAATCCCAGCCAAGTTCCTCCTCGTCCTGATGCTTGTTAGCGTGTTGATTTAAGTGCAGAGTGGCTGCTCTGCAGTCGGTCAGTGGAGTCATTTCTTTGCTTTGCCTTTGCCCTTCCCAGACTCTTGCTTCTTCTCCTTCGTCGACTCTTTAGTCGTTTTGGTCTTCTTCTGCTGCAAAGAGAAACCAAACAGGTGAATAACCAGAAAGCAGAACAGAAAATCTTCTTCAGGTCTGAACACACTTACTTTGATCATGGCGTCTGCTTTGAGGCCCTCGGCTTCGTCTCCAGACTCCTGGTCATCTGGACCTTCGTCTCCTAAGTCCAGATCCAGTCCTCCTCCTCCTCCTCCTCGGCGGCCCTTCTTCACAACTTGGAGGGAATACGGCATCAGGTGGACCTCCCTGTTGTACGCCCGTGTGAAAGCTGCCTTCACCTGGAAGTACAGATCCATGTTAACTAATGAGCTAATTTGAAGTTGATTAATCTTATCAATCAACTAATGACTAATTTACAATTGGCCATTCTCTTAAAAACTTGAATTTTCTCCAGTTAAGCAGGCCAAACGACTTTCTATATAACATAATGGTCTAAAATAATTTTCATGGCTTCATTAAGAATGACCGGCGGCGCCCTCTGCTGGATGGCGGCCAAACTACAAGACTAAAAAAAAGATATTGTTGGTGAACTAATAATAGAAGTAGATCAATTATTTGTATTCCTACCTAAGAGCAGAAAAATAACGATCAGGATGGAAAAGCATTCAGAAACCGTTTTTTTAAAAATTAGAGTCACTTCAGTCATCCTCGGCTCACCTTGGAGTCCAGTTTGGAGTAGGGGTCAGGCTGCCCGCCCCACACACTGATCTCCATGATGCTGTCTACATCCTCCTTAACGAGCTGGTATTCATCCAGCAGCTGCACGGCCTGCGCCGCTCCCTCCGCTCCGTGGCTCTGCAGCGGATGCAGCAGCACCTGGCGCAGGTAATGCATGTAGTCCAGGTTCACCGCCTGTCTGCTGCTCAGGGTCCTGCAGGAACAGAGAGCATTAAACACCCCAACCCCCAGGGAGCGCGATGGATGAACAAACGGAGCTCACTTTAAGCTCATGTGTGCGGTCAGCTCCTGCACGATGCGGGAATGTTTGTTGGTCGAGGAGTTCTTGCCCAGCCAGCTGGGGAAGACGGGGAACTGAGACATGTAGCCTCTCATGAGCTCGCCTGGCAACACGCTGGCAAAGATGGCCTGAAAACACAAACCAGGCTCAGAAGAATAAACACTGCTGCACTAAACTGATGGAAGCAGCTCAAGCTGGACAACACGGCTGAAAAGTGCATCACGATTCAAGCGTTTCATATCAGTCGATATCATTTATTAGTTTTAAATATCTGAAATACTGAAACCGGTGGCCTGATTCCTCATGTTTGATCCACAGTTTCCTCTCGAGAATTTTTTTTTTTTCATGCCAGGCTTTTTTAAAATTAAGTTTCTCAGCATCTGATTTCTGCAGACTGATTTCTGCAGCTCCACCCAGAGATATTCTGTCTCTCATTAACAAACTCCTCCAGAGATCAGACTGGTAAGTTTGATACATAAATATCATTAATTAGCTTATCGGTTATTATCAGAATATTATTTAATAAGGTAGTCCCTATAGTTTACAACGTAACACTTGAGATGATTCATAGATCGTTGTTACCTGAGTGGGAAGCAGGGACCAGTTTTGACTCGATCGGATCCGTCTGTCCACCAGGTCGCCGTCGGCGATGGAGTCGGCGGTCTTACTGAGCAGCACCAGGTGGGACTTCATGTCTCCGCTGTGAGGAAAGACGAAAGCAGGAACGTCAGCTGGACAGCAGTCTGTGCGGACCGACGCGGCGCGGCGCGCCTCGCTCACCGAGCCGCAGCCGGACGGACGTGCGGGTAGTTCTCCTGGACGAAGAGCGGCGCCAGAGAGTAGTCGTGGAAGAAGAGGTCGGACTTGTCGATGAGGCTCATGCGGGCCGTCTCTTCGCCCGAGGCGAACACCTTCCTGCAGACGTCGAACGGCCCCAGCTTCATGTCCTTGCGGGCGCCGGCCGCGTCGGACTTGCACCGGTCGTACGTCATCACCTTGTCTTTGGCCGACCACATGCTCAGGTTGTGAATCACCTGGAGACACGGGCAAAGTGACGAGACGGAAACATCCCAGACCTCAGAGTGAAACGCTTTGAGCTTCTTACCTGTCGCACGTCCTGGTTGGAGGCCAAGATGATTTCATTGAGAGCCGGAGGAGGAATCTTGATTCCCTCTTTGTAAGCAAGAGACATCATGGCTCCCTGGAGAAAATATAAATAAAATTTATATTTATATTGCGGTTTCCAATTATGAAACGGCACATTTTTATAATTAAGTTCATTTGTATGCATTTATTTTTAACATTAATGGACACGTTGCAGTGTGATGACGGAGGGAACCTTGATCTGCTCCACCCGCGGCCTCTGGAAGCGCAGGTCAAAGCAGTAATTGGCCAACGATCTGATCTTCTGGTGGTTGCGGTCGTTGCACATGCAGATGATGGGAATCTTTGAGTTTCTGATCAGGCCGATCATTTCCTACAAGAGGAACAAAGTGACTGGTCAGAGAAAAATAAGTAAATACAAGTAAATATCCCAACTGGTCGGTTTCCGTCAGGCACACAGTCATTTTCCAAACAATCCTTATTTTCAACCTTTTCATAAACTCCAAAATCCGACCAGATCGTGAGAAACGAGCTCCAGTACCTGGATTCCTCCTCGGTCTTCATTTCCAGCCATGCCGTCCACTTCGTCCATGATGAGGACGTGCTTCCTGCTTACCGTCTGAGACGTTCCTGCAGACGTTTTTTTTTTTTATTATTATCATTATTTTATTTTTAATCCACATCACCCAGCTCTATTTAGACATGGGGACAGGAAATAAAGTCTTCATATTTTTCCAGCTCTATTTCCAAACTCCTCCAAACCTGGAAAATATTCCAGACTTTTCCAGGTTGTGAAGCAACGATGCCACTTTCTGTTATCCGTACTAGCAAATTGTTAGGAAACATTTGGAACAAAATGTTCAATCTTTTACAAATCAGCAGCTGTTTAATAAACAGACATGGACCTTTGTAGAAGTTCTCGATGCTGGTGTTGTTGAGCGACTCTGCCACGACTTCCTTCAGGTTGTTTTTGCTGCGAGTGCAACTGGCGTTCATCTCCACGTAGCTGAAGCCCAGCTCCTTCAATGACAAGCAAACCCACAGATTCAAACAGGAAGTGCGACCACAGTCTGCTGGTTCGACGCCAGTGTTTGCCCTCCGACTGACCTCACAGACCAGGGCAGCTGTGGTGGTCTTCCCCACCCCTGGAGGCCCAGAGAGCAGCGCAGCTTTGTATCCTGATCCGTCATCCTTCCCTCCTCCAAATTTACCAAACCTCGATGCTGGTGAACAGAAAGCACATCTAGAACCGACACGTTTCTGTCAGGCGAGCTGGCGTGAGGTCGGCCGGTTCTTCTGCTACCTGCTGGTTTGTCCGGACCTCCGCTGTGGTGTCTGTGCCAGTTCTGCAGCCAGCGGAGCAGCTTGTTGGCGCAGCTCTGCTCCCCCTGCTGGCCGATCACAGCCTTCAGAGAACGTGGACGGTACTTGTCCACCCACAGGAGACCGGCGGCGTCCCCCTGCGGGGAAGGGGGGGAGGGTCCAGGAGCTGAGGAAGAGGAGGATGTGGAGGGAAGGCCCAGCTCCCTCCGGGCCGTCTGTCTGGAGCCCCGTCCAGTTGGAGTGCTGCTGCCCCTGGCTCTTTGTGTCCGGCCCGTCTTTGAGGGGCTCGGGGTCTGGGGGGACCTGGAGTTCCCCTTGGAAGGGGAGATCTTCTGAGCCTTGGGGGTGACCTTTGAGGTTTCACTTGTTCTGGTTTTTGAGGCTTTGCACTAAAAGATGAAAGAAATGGAGAGAGATCGACTTCATTAGAACCATTTAAAGGTTAAAGCTGGTATCTGCAGACTTGGCTCAAACAGAGCAGGAGGTCACAGTGGGTGAAGAACATTTTATTGTTTTATTCTCAGTACTAATCATTTACAAAAATCACTTTTATGAAAGAAAACACCACATTTTGTGAACTATTGTGCAGCTTTTGGTAATATTTTGGCAAATTTTCACATTAGTTTAGCTGCTATTCTTTAAAGGGCAATTTATGTAAAGTTGACTTTGAGCTTTTCATCATGTTATATTGCTATTCTTTTATTTACTTGATTATGTTATAAAATGGGAATCTGGAAAATACATAATCCTGCCTCTTTAAGCCATATGGTAATAAAAGCCATGCTGATATTTATTACTGCTAATGTGCCAAAGTAAAAGCCTTTATAGTGTTACTGATATAGGAGTTCTGACCTCGGCTTCTGCAGCGATCTCATACTTGGACTTCTTTCCTGGTTTGGTTCTGATCAGCTCCAACAAGCCGTCCTCATCCAGGATGGTGGTGCCTAAACTCTCAGCCTGGAGAGCAAAACCCAGAGAGGAAAACTCAGAACCTTAACATAAATAAAACTGGAATACTTCTGTAATTTATGCTTCATGTTGTTTGATAAATCGGAAGATGTTTTTTTAAATAAACCACAACATCCCGTTGCTTTCAAGTACAAAAACAGTGCAACTTAAAATGATCTCAGCAATTTATTTCCCCTCTGTTTAATAAATGTAGAAAGTGGCTGGCTGACCTTGTCCAGTTTGGACGCTCCGCTGTCTCTGCCCTGCACCAGGTAGTTGGTCTTCTTGCTGACGTTTCCCGTCACTTTGCCTCCGTAACGCTCAATGAGAGCTTTGGCGTCGTCTCTCTCCATCGACTCCAGGACTCCAGTCAGCACGAACACACACCCCTCCAAACAGTTCTCTGCTCCCTAGAAAGATTTTTTTTTAAAGAGAGTAAATTTGTTTTGAAATAAAGAATGACTGAGAAGCAGCCGGTTCCAGTTTACCTCTGGGATTTCCTTGGATCCCAGCGCTCGTGGTCCGTCTCTGTTGAGGTAATTCCTGAAAGCTAGAGTGTGCATCTTCTTCTTCTCCGCATCGTCAGGACTTGTACTTGTGCTCTGGTTGGGAAACAGAATAAAACCTGAGAGCGGCTCAAACGAATGAGTCAGAGTTCATCCTCTTGGGTCGCAGGAAGCAGCGTTACCTCGGGCTTCTTAGGAGACGTTTTCAGCGCCGTTGGTGTCGTTCCTGCTTTGGGTGTGAATTTCATGTTCGAAATCGGTGAAGCACGCGGCTCTTTTTTCGGAGAGATTTTGTTTTTCCTCGGTGAAGTGGGTGTTTTGCTTTTCGCGGCTTCGTCCTTCGCCTCGTCCCGTTTCTTCATCTTGGCCAGCTTGGAGCTGGCTCTGACGGCAGCGGGGCTCTTCTTGGGCGACGGACTGACAGCGTCCTCCAGAGGAGTCCGACTCGCGCTGCTCTTCTTGGGAGTCGTGCTTGAACTTGGTTTTTCCTCAGAGTTTTTGCGAGCCTTGAAAAGGTACAAGAACATATTTACATCTCCTCTATAAGAAGCCAACATGCCTTTTAGTGACCATTGCAGTGCTTTACTTTTTTGGGCTGTGGCTCGGTGTCCAGCATGGCCAACGTTCTGGCAAACTCCTCATCCTCATGGACTTGTTTTTCCACCTGCTTGAAAGAAAAATAGCAAAATCATGAAGATTTTGTCAGACCTCAGTGCAGCATTTGACCCTGCTGACCATGAAACATTGAAACAACTAGAAAGTTTGTTGGACTCACTGGTTCAGTACTGGCTCAAGTCTTACCTATTGATTTTATTGTATCAATAGGTAACCTGTCATGTAACTTCAAACCCAGACTTTCAAAGACACATAAAGACAATTACAAAGTTGGCCTTCCATCACCTGAAGAACATTTTTAGGATTGAAGAGGGCCAATTCTGCATTGTACTGCTGCATCACACAGTAGTACAATTGTGTACTACTGAGTTTTAATCTTCAATATGAAATTTATTAAATTTAGTGAAGGTAATGAGAAAGTGGGAAAAAATTCAAGAGGGTTTGCAAATCGCTACAAATCAACAAAATGCATCAAGCTAGAAATTGTAAATTTGTTGGAATATATTTCTGTTGCCAAAAAAATCCCTACACTGTAGCATCTCCGTACTGATGGAGATGGATGGGCTCAGAGCTGGTTCAGGAGGCGCTTAAAGACGTCGCATCCGAAACAGGAACCTGCAAACTCTGGTTCATGAGAGCAACATGTGCATGCAGCTGCAAAGAGCTGCTCTTTAATTAAAACTATGTCAGGAGAACCTAGGAAGGAAACAGCTTTTCTGACGTCAACACACACACACACCCACACACACACACACTCACACACACACACACACGCACACACTATTCCACTGAATGAAAACGTATTCCAATGATCTCCAAACTGAGAATTCAAGACCCTGATTCAGTTTCCGCTTCATGTGAAAATACCCTGTAGTTGATTTAACCTCTTACCTCCATGTCCTCCTCCATCTGCAGCTGTCGGGCCAATTCCTCGTCGCTTATCAGGTCGTCCAGCTCTTGAGTCGGCTGAAGGGAGACAGGAGTTTCACAAATTTAGTTTCCTGCACAGTAAGAAAATCATTAGAAAAGACGTCATGGAGAATCCGAGGAAATGAAAGTTTGCTTACAGCCTTTCGTTTGGTGCTGGCTACCAGCTTCTTGTCTGAGCGGTGAATCTGTCCGCTGCCGAAGTAGTCGAGTACAGAGGTGGGAGTCTGCTTAGGCTGAGGGGGAGGGGCTAGTTTAGGGGTTGTAGGAACTTTGGGACTCTTTATCTCAGTTTTCCCCCGACTCGAAGGAGGCTTGGCAGGAGACTTGACTCGCTCTTTGGCTTTAGGACTGCAACTGTCTTCTTCTGACTTTTTATTAGCGCCGTTCTGCTTGGACTTCTTCAGACTCTGAAAGTTGTCACTGTCCGAGTCTGCAGGTTCGAGAGGCAAGCAGAGCTTTTCTTTAACGGCCAAATACATTAGGTGGAGCTGGGAATATTTTCATTTGATGGCGTCTGACCTGTTTCAGAGACGTACTGCACAGGATCCTTCTTAGGAGGCGGATCTGCTTTGCTGGTCGCAGCTTTCCCTTTGGAGGATTTCTTAGCCTTCATCACCGGCTCTTCCTCGTCTGAATCTGGACAGACGAAGTGTAATTATAAAGGCAGAAATGGGATACCTGGAAAAAGTTACACCAAGATTTTAACAAGTTACTGTTTTAAAATGGCTAAAATGTTCCACCGTACGTCTCCTACCATCAGGTACAATTAGAGAGTTATAACAATGCACCAAATATAAATCAACTAACAACATTTTGTTTCATGGGTTTTTAATAATGATAAAGGTTGGGGACTTGTGTGATTAATTTTCTATTTTGCTGGTTTCCAACTTGAGCCTCACAATATACCAAATCAGAATTATTGCAGCTTTAGTATGTTTAATATCAAAATAGCAAAAAAAAAAAAAAAAAAAAAGTTTTTGGATGCAGAGTTTAATTTAACTCATGCATTGAGACTCCATGAGCCATTTAGATATTTGGGCTTTTTGGATGGATGTTCGCTGGATCTTAGGTGATGCAGAGTTTAAAGATCAGCAGAGACAAAAGTTACAGTGGAATCGGTCAAAATCTGGTCAGACAAAGAAAAGCCTGAAACTGGTTGTGGCAGGAAATAGCCTAATCGGTGCATCTATCAGCCTACATGTTCATTTATGGCATAAAAGATTAAAATATTTTGCATACCTGATTCTATAACGTGGCGTTTCTTTCTTTTCTTCTCACTGCTTTTGTGTTGCTCTTCATTTTTGGAGCTTTTGACCTGGATGACAAAAATAAAGATATTGTGTAGTGAAGTGGAAAAACAGTTGTTTTTTTACATGGTGGAGGAAAACATCCTCTTGCCTTAGTGCTCTCCTCCTTCTTCTTCTTCTTTGTCACATCTTCTTCTGAGAAGCTCTTCTTCTTCTTCTCGACTGCTTTTCGGTCTACATTTGGGGCAGGCTTCCCTGACACCGGTCCAAAGAACCGCCTGATGTCCTGCACACAAACACAGAGATTCAGACTGAACCACAGCGGGGTTGCAAACTGTTCCAGCTTCTGCAGATCGCAGTGGTTGTGAACACGAGCCTCTGACGCAGAGACCAGAGGCTGGAGGATTAATGGATGCGCTCAGGCGCTCCATTTCAGGCGCTTTCACTTTCTGACTAGGATCCTGCACGTAAACGCATATTTTTTCCTAAACAACAACAACATCAAAAGCACAAACATGTCAACATTTAAACCGCTTTGTTTATTTGTAGTGTGGAATGAATCGAAGCGGTTTAGCTGCAGCTAAAGCGGAGAGCAGCTTCATCCACATGACTTCGCAGGGATTTTTGTCGCCTTGTTGAGAAACTTCCGGGGGTTCTTGCAGCTCCAGGCCTGAGCGAACAGACTAACACGGACACCTACCATCCTGAACTCGCCGCTCTCGCCACCTGGTCGCTGCTTCGGTGCAGAAATGTCCCAAAATCTTTCAGCTGTTGGCGCGAAGCACCGTGGTCGCCAGGAGGTGACGCGCCGATTCAGGATTGGCGTGCGTCACTACGTCATCAGACGTGCCGAGTTTGAGGAATTCAAAGACAAAACAAACTGTGAGATAATAATAATAATAATAATAATAATTTTTTTTAAAACCACGCTTTGGTTTAAATTTAAATCACATTAAGTGATGTTGCTGCACATTAAAATGACCACCATGTTGTAACGAGCATCATCTTCCCAGTTCAAAACTTCAAAAGAAAAAATGAATGAATGAAAACAAACCAGTTCCTTGTAGACCCTGGGCTCCCCTCACCATCCACTCCAGGGCTCTTCTCCTGTCTGCCACATTGCAATACAATAAAACGCATCAATTTCTCTTTGCCACTTTTTCTAAAGACTTTGGTCATTTATTCTTTGTACCCTAAGATTTTTTATATCTGTACTGATCAAAATTCTTCCATGTGTTTCTGACCAGTTCTTTACATGAAGAACCTTGAATCATTTGAGTAACATTTAATTTCCATTTGACGTCAATAAAATATTTTTAATTGACCATGACAGCAGATTATGTGGAGCTTAAGATCTGAGGAAGCTGATTAGTGTCAATAAAACCATCATTCAAAACAAATCCAAGGCAAAACATTAGCTCACACTCAAATATGTAGCACAGTAACATATTTGAAATATTGGGCTACAAATAGATGATGAAATTCATCTGTTGATTTACTAGATCAGCTCTTATATTTAGACAATCACCATCACCTGGTCCACTTGACAGCCTTTCAAAATAGTTGTCCAAATGTTTTTTTCTTTGCAGAAAGACTGGAAAGCTCCACTAGGCCACAAAAACTTGATTTAAAACAAAATGTTTTTCCTTTTGTGAAATATTAAATATATCATTGTAAAACAGATCTGCAATTCATATTAGAGCCAACATGTATTATTTCTTGTCTACACCCTTTTATTCATGTTTATCCTCTTTATAGCTGAATAAAAAACAGAAAACAAATATATAAAGATGTTTGCTTTATTGGTCATAACAGGAAAAGTGAGTATTTATTCAACATCTTGCTCCACCACGGTGGTTTTCTCGCTGACATAAATGCCGTCCAGGAACTTTCTGATGTCCTTCTTTCTGACAGTGGTGGCCTGCTGGATCAACGCCGCTGCAGTGAAACAGGAGAGCCGCAAATCAGAGCAGAAACTTACTTTAAAACATGATGGGTAAAAAAAAAAACTGTACATGGTTATTTCTCAGGGCCTGGTCTGAAGAATGAAAGCAAAGGTTTCATCATGAAAAGGAAAAGTGACGCACAAAGATGGGAAGATTTAGAGTCAAGCGTCCAATGATGAAAAGCATGAGCAGGTGGGTAATAAAGAACAAGGTGCAAATAAAGGGTAAACATCCCGTTTAATAGTTTGAAAAGTGGCTTTAAAATTGAAAAATAAAGATAACTTTTAAGTGGGAGCTTATGATTAGAATTAGAGCCAAATGTATCCATTAAATGTTTTTATGTAGCAGGAGCATTTTGTTAAAATCTTTATGAAAAAAATTCTGCCCTAAGTTCACCTGGAGTTTTATACTGAGTTTTGTCAACATTTCACATATGAGGAGAATGACTTCAAATAGGCTATATAACTGGATAGACTCCTGAATTTCATGATTACTGACGCTTGACAAGTTTAAGGTAGGAAGCATGCAACAGATAGATCTGCAACAGAAAGAAAAGTCCCAGGAAAACAAACAAGACGGGTAGAAAAAGCGAGACGTTCCCATGCAGGGCAGACCGACGGCATCATCTAACCTCTACACCAGCAGATGTTTTCTCTACTGGTCTGCTTCCACTACTGTTCCCTTCTCAGACACGTAAATGCCGTCCAAGAACTTTCTGATATCCTTGTTTTTGACTGTGGTGGCCTGCTGGATCAGAGCAGCTGGAACAGAGGAGGACGAGGATCACATCACAACACCGTCACCTCTACCCAAACATTTCAGATGCATTTTCAACATCTGCAAAAAGAAACTAAACCGACACGTCACAACTATCAACAGAACTTCTTATTGCAGTTCATTTCATCTTGGTGGACAGAACGGCTCTGCAGTTTGATGAGGTCAATGAGACACACCTGAGTTTGACACCAGCTCGATGTCGTTTCCCTCCAGGACCAGCTCGTCCTTCTGGGCTGCTGACAACGCACAGTTAACTCCTGGAAGCAAAACGGAAGATCATTTTTAATGTGCTACCATGGGACCAGATATTTTATTCCACTGAATTATTATCCAATAAAAATTCTAAAGGTGGGTGAGAAAAGAAAGAAATAATATTCTCTCGTTTCATATTAGTTTTGATTGAACAATTGGCTCTGTGGATATTGTGGTTTAAAAACAAAATATTAAAAAAATTATAATTTAATATCTATATACAGTCATTCTATGAGAATGGGGCTTTTACACAAAATGATGCAATTAAAAAAAATCACAATTTAGAGAGCGCTAAGATGTCAAAGACCTTGTTTGAGAGTTGAGAATGTATTGCTACATTAATACATCACTGTATTTTGTAAAAAATATGAATGAAAGGCAACAGACTTATGAAAGTACAAGAGCTTTAGTGCTGTAAAGATTGAACAATTTGCTGATCTGAGATTAACATGAAAGTTTAAACAATCTTTAGCATTTTTTGCAAATGAAAGCGCAAATGTTTGGTTCATAAAATATGTAATAAATAGCATTTATTTCAATAACTCAAAACAAATAGAAGTTTTAAAATTTGCTTGGTAGATATTGAGTGAGCTAACATCACTATGGAACCCAAGCAGCAGATTTGTGGGATAAACAAATTTGAATTTCCCAAAAATTAAATCTTCAAAAACAGATAACTTGATAAAAATCAGTCAATTTACTACACATCTCTAGTTAAAATAACCATGTTTGGATTTTAAAGCTGTGTAGAAGAAAACGTAGTAAGCAGTAATACATTTTTTTCCTCAAAAAACAAAACAAAAAAAGGGAGAAAAACAACCAAAACTGCTACCACTGTTTTATTAGTTTACATTTTACTGCCAGTCTATTTAACCCATTGAATGTGATCATTTTACCTTACAAAAAGTCTGGCCAAACGCCATTTCCACCAAATCAAACTGTGACTTTCCAAGCTGACAGGAAGTGAACATCTCAGATTTTCACATACTCCAGTCTCCACAGTGTGAAGCCAACTCACCAGCCCTCATCCTGACACGGCGGATGTACTTCTCTCCTAGAAAGTTCCTGATTTCCACCAGACTCCCAGACTCCTGAATGACCACGTTGATGGGGAAATGGGCGTACACAGAGCGCATTTTATACCGGAAACCCTGCAGCAGACAACAGGACCAAAGTCAACAATCAAACAGACTGATGTTAATTTAGAACAAAGGCAGCCCAGGTGACCAAGACTCATTTGACTGTAGCCCAATATTGTTTCCCAGAAGGTGAACCTCACCAGAGTGACACCCTTGATCATGTTCTGGACGTGGCTGCAGATGGTGCGCACCGTGGCCAGCTCCTTCCTGTTTCCCCACCATTTCTCCACACGAAGCTGAACAACACAGCACAGAGATCAGTTTTATACAGCCTCACAAGTTAAATTACAGTTAAAAATGCTCAAATGGTTGATAACTTGACAATAAGGGGGCACAACCCAACAAAAAAGTCAAACTGACATCGTGCTCAGCGTTACTTTTTTATCTTGTAATTGAAGCAGGGATGCAGCCCGGCACTCGCTCCATTGCTAACGGTTAAACTTTCTTTGAATATACTCATGCAACAACATTTCAGAAACAGTCAGTCATAGCTACCTTCTTCTGTTTCTTGCCCAGCAGGCTGAGCTCCAGGTTGATGTGGTTGAACTCCCTGGTGAGTTTACCACGGGGCCCTTTGACAATCACTGTCCGCCCCTTTAACCTGACTTCCACTGGCAAACAAAACAAAAGTCAGTTCAAGAACATTACAACACATTTATGCATGTTCATCTGTGCAGCAACAGCTTCTTACCATTGTCAGGCAGGTCGACAGTCTGGCTGCTGAGAATGGTCTTCATTCTACACACATGCACAAAACAAGTGATATATGTGAATCTTGTTTCTAGCACTTTAACTTAACACTCAATAAGTGAGGTCACTCTAAGCCACGGGATGTATGTAAATGTCCTGCTAGCTGTAATGTTAGCATGTGATTTAAGCTAGAATCAAGCCAGTCTGGATTTAGCCACTCTGACTGAGCTAATGCTAACACAGAGCTGCGCTGTTCCACATTCCCGTTTAACAAAAAATACATTTTCTACTCCAGGACAGACACACAAACTACCAGGAGTTGTTCACACCCCACTCTTGTAACTGAAACAGTTTAATCAGCCGTCGCCATTGAAACAAGCAGACCCGTCAGGCCGCAGACGGATAAACTGTGGACAAACTATTCTTTCTCCACAGAAACTAAAAACAGAGCAAAAATATAGCTCATAGTGTGACATTTAACATCCTCGGTGTCTTGATGTAAAAAAATAAATAGAAACGTGTGTTAATAGACTCGGATGGAGTTAGATGAAAACTCCGTAACAATTTCACAGCTATCCTTACCTCGCCGGTAGCAGAGGAAAGGAGGACGGAAGGGCGTCATGACGCAATTGTAGGAGCCCATCAGCAGCCGTTATAATCGATCATCGAACTCTCTATAAGAGAAAGTCCTCTGCAGACAGAGAGGACATGAAGAAGGAGCTGCAGAGCCAGGATGGCCCCGGGCTGCAGGACTTCATATCCGGGGAACTCTCTGAGCTAAAATCCCATTTGGTTAATGTTTTTAGTTGAGTCGACGTTAAATAATTCAGATCCAGCTCAGACATACTAAAACTAAATACGCCCTGGTATAGCCAGCAAAATCACTTAAATTGACAAAAGAAAAAAAAATATTTTTTTATAATTAAAATGCATCATCTTTTATAATTTATGGTGCTGCTCTTCTGAAAAACTTTGAAACCAGAGATGTCTCATATTTCCCAGTCAGTTTTCGTTTCATGAATGCAGCATTAGACAGAAGCAGCTGCTTGTCGAGGTTAGATCGTTTCTAGGGATTTTGCTGTCATGGCGTTGTTAAAACAGACCTGCTGTGTGACGGGTCGCTTTTCCACAAACCACTTAAGGTTAAGTCCCAGATTGATCTTACATGTGAGTGCCCGAGGAAACCTGAATATGGGAAAAATGATTTAAACCGCTTTCTGTCCACAAGGTTAACATCCAGAATCGGGGTCAGTGGGTCTGGAGCTAACATTAGCTAGCAGTCCTTATTTTGTAACTCCGCTGCTCTGCTGCTGACAGCTTATTCAACAAAACAAACTATGTCTGTGGATCCTTAAGCTTCCTATGTGGAGAATAATTAATGTTTGAGTAATTGAGAGGTGATCGGAGTGACTTTTGATTACAGGTGTACACAAGGTGTCTGAACACTTCAGCCAAGTCCTCTGCAGACAGAGAGGACATGAAGAAGGAGCTGCAGAGCCAGGACGGTCCCGGGCTGCAGGACTTCATATCCGGGGAACTGTCTGAGAAAAGCAAGTGGGCCGAGTACAGAGGCAACCTGAAGAGACAGAAGGGGGAGAGGTACAGTATCTTCAAACAACCTTGAAACTTTTCCCAAATTTATGCGATAGACAGAAGCAACTGGCTCATTCATGAAAAGCAGAAGGAACATTACATACTGTTTTTGTACATGTAGTTGTTTGAACTGGACATATTGAAACAGATCAGAGGAGGTGGATATAAATATATGTCACAATCCTCAGATTCCTAACATTTTAAAATAACTTAAAGCATAATCTTTTTAGGTGTTTTTTGCCGTCACAAAATCTCTTCAGTTAAAGTTTGTTGCAGGCGCAACGTGGCAAAATGTGGAAAGATGGTGAATACTTTTGTAATTTACAGAGAATGTATGTTCATTATACTTTATCAACAGATGACTTTAGAGGAGGCAGTTAAATTGATCAAATAGATTTGCATGAAATTGATCATTTCAACCAATTAAAGTTTATCAGACACATGTAAGTGATAGGATCTTTATGTCCGTTCTCTGCCGTTGTTAGGCTGAGGCTTCCTCCATGGCTGAAGACGGAGATCCCTATTGGAAAGAACTACAACAGGCTGAAGAACACACTGAGAGACCTCAACCTGCACACGGTCAGGAACAGACTACCCACATGCTTTGACTTTACAATCAAACCAAAGCATGAAACGTAGCAGGGAAACTTGTTGAAAACGTCTACACAAGGATGCACCTGATTATCGCCACAGTTCAAATTCCGCCAGGATAGGAAACTGTGTGCAATATTTTTATTTATCCTTTTATTGAAACTATTAGATTTACGCAGCAAAGACAGGCGTAAATAATCCTGTGCACGTTCTTCTTTTGCAACAGTGTCTCTGTGTGTTTTCTCAGGTGTGTGAGGAGGCCAGGTGTCCAAACATTGGAGAATGTTGGGGTGGAGGAGAATATGCCACGGCTACTGCCACCATCATGGTGAGCCTCTGCCATCATGTTAAAATGAAGGACGTTAACTTTTCTTTTTAATGTCTGAACATACTCAGACATGTATGGAACACATCATGAATGTGTTCCATACATTCATGAATGTGTTCCATACATGAAGGTCCCTCTCAGATACTTTAAAATGGAGCATGCTGCTCTTTTGAAGACTTTAACAGTTCCGACCACAGAGTGTTTGATCATAAATTACCTGTATAATAATTTATGAGCTCAATATAGTTTCCCCCACAAAGACTTTCTTCATGTTAGTCATTTGAAGCTCAGAACTCTTGAGCAATTAAAAACAGCTGAATTCAGCTAAATTAACTTTTCTTACATTAATGGAGAATCTGTTATTGATGCTACAATTCAGGTGTCTATTCTTTTTTTCGCTGACACATAGATTACTTTTCTTTCCATCTTTCTGCTGGTAGCTGATGGGAGACACATGCACCCGGGGGTGCAGGTTCTGCTCGGTGAAGACGGCCCGTCAGCCGCCTCCTCTGGACCCAGATGAGCCCTTCAACACAGCCAAGGCCATCGCAGCCTGGGGGCTGGACTACGTGGTTCTGACATCTGTTGACCGAGATGGTACAGTTTCTCCCCTCACTCCCGGTGCTGAACCTTTACTGGTCATCACACCTATAAACTCCTTACGTTTTCTGACTAAAACGTCCCGTGTTCTCAGTTCTTTTAAGCCCATTTGTAGAGGATATTTGGAAAAGGTTTCTAGAAAGTTATAGCAGAATTTTCTGCAGTAATTGGGTTTTGAGTACAGAACCTGAAAAAAACCCACAAATTGATGGGTGGATGAAATTTTAGACTTTAATTAGTAATTCTTTTCCCCTATACTTCTACAGACCATAAAAATACATAAATTTCATATTCAATACAATTTAAATGTCCACAAATTTGCTAAATGTACTCACAATGTGCTTTTGAACGATCAATCAGTTTCATTTTCGCTGTTTTTTTTTACAGATATCGCAGATGGAGGAGCAGAACACTTTGCTAAAACAGTTACTAGCCTGAAGGAGAGGTGGATTTTTTTCTTATTTTTAGATTTGTATCATATGGATCTGCCATTAGATCTTTTAAAATTTATTTCACTTCATGAGTGCAAAGTTGACAAGTAAGCGCTCTTGTCTTTTTCATGCAGAAACCCTCACATCCTGGTCGAATGCCTGACCCCTGATTTCCGTGGCGACCTGTCAGCGGTAGAAAAGATTGCCATGTCAGGGCTGGACGTTTACGCTCACAACGTGGAGACGGTGCGAGAGCTGCAACGGTATGCACGCTCTATACCTCTGTAATTCACTATTTCATAATATTAATAAACTTGTGAGTATTATCACAGAAAGATTGGAGGATAATCAAGCAGTTTGTTGAGATTTAATGTGAGCTACATGAATTTTTTAATATCAATCTAAAACACCAACATTGCAGTAAATCATTCTGCCCGTTATGCATGTCAAAACAGCAAATTTTTCTGGATGATAAATTGGCCCTCTAATTATTGCGATAACTGGAAATATTGTTGTTTTGAGACCATTTGCAAGTAAGAGTGATAAACAGCATAACAATTCGATTTCTCCCTCTCAAAGACAAATAAAGTTTAATTTTGTAAAGAACACCAGTTCCAGTTCCCTAACTGGAACTGGAAGATATTTTAAATATCCGAAATAAAACACAACAACCTCAAAAAATTAATAAAACTGAAATTAAAAAGAAAGACCTAAATAAAACAGACTATAATGTCGCTTTAAAACATTTTTACCATCAGAATGGTAATGATCAAGCTCATTTTATGCAATATGGAAGCCTTACTGCCCTTCTGCCTTTTGTATGAGTCGATAATATGATTACAATGAAAGGGAAGACCACAGAAACACCTTGATTGTGTTAAATTCAGATCTCTGCTAGCTAACACAGCCTGACCACCAGGTTGCGCCAGAGGTATTCCTCAGCCTGAAGCGTTTCTCCACTGTCCGCTCCAGGTACGTTCGGGACCCCAGAGCGAACTTCGATCAATCCCTGACTGTCCTGAAACACGCCAAGCAGGTCAAACCCGGCGTCCTCACTAAGACCTCCATCATGCTGGGACTGGGCGAGAGCGACCAGCAGATAGTCAACACTCTGACTGGTTAGTGGCAGCTGCAGATAAACACACACAGGTCCGTGCAAGCGCTTGTCTGACTGCTGCTGTGGTGACGTTGCAGAGCTGAGAGAGGCAGGAGTGGACTGTCTAACCCTCGGTCAGTACATGCAGCCCACAAAGCGCCACCTAAAGGTGAGTCCTCCGCACTGCAGAAGCAGTCAAGTCAGATTTCGTGTTTGCAGATGGATGCATAATTATGAGGACGTGTGATCGGGTTTAGGTGGAGGAATACATCCCCCCTGAAAAGTTTGCTCACTGGGAGAAAGTTGGGAACGAGATGGGATTTGTGTACACAGCCAGCGGGCCACTGGTTCGATCCTCCTACAAAGCAGGTGAGCTGAATTGTTAATGCTCCAAAAATATGAAGGAAAATGAACTTAAAGTGCAGAATTGTTCAGATTAGATTTATTTGAGAATAAAATTGTAAGTGGTAGATCTCTCTGCATGGCTCTGCCTGCTTGTAACATCATTTAAAAAAAAAACAGGTGAGGTCTGTTTTTTTTTTGTGCATGTTGTCCTTTGTGTGTGTGCTGTAATTTGATTTCATTGTCTGGAAGTTCAGTTTCGCTGAGATGTCATATCAGACCAGCTTGTTTTTCCCAGAGAGCTGCAACCTGAGCAGCATTCAGGGTATCTTCAGATGACCTGGAGTAACCCTAATGGAGATTAGGTCTGGTTGTGCAACAAAACAGCTTATCAACAGTTGTTTTTACGACAAATAATACAATATACTTTGCGTTGTAAAATGTTCGCACCACTTGGACTTTTTTACAGTTTGTCTCACTATAGTACCAAACTGTAAAATAGCATACTGTTTTGAGATTTTTATTTGAAAAACACAAAGAAGTGCATAATTTCAAAGTGAAAGGAAAAGAACATTTAGAAAATGTTGGCCATCTTTTATATTTAGTTTCTTTAACTCTTGACGCATCTAAATTATATTCAGTGGTAGAAAAACGAACACTGCACATCGACCTTTTGATTTAAAGGACCCACTTCGGCTTCACTGTTACAAAACTAAAGTTTGTCTAAACTAGCTTCAAAATATCTTATAAACATGGACTGAAATACTTTTATTTTGAAAAGACAAAATTTCATGAAGAAATTTATTTCTATTTTCTGATTTTAGAACAAAATAAATCAAATGTTTACAGAGGGAAAAAGTATTTTGTGGAGTATTGTAAGTCCCTTCCATAAATATGAAAAATAAAAAATATAGGTAGCAAACTAAAAATTATTCCAGTAAATTGTATTTTAAAAGCCTTTTTGCATTAGTGTGTTTCTAATCGAGGCATTTCCTCCCCTTTATTGCATGAAACCCCTACAGAAAACCTGCAAAAACCACCACTTGTTATTCCCTTAATAATTACACAATACTTCTTACAGTGTGTGGTTTTATCAGAGCCACACATGGCTCTGTAGCTGCAGGTTACAGACCCCTGCCTTAGACTGAAGATTAAGAACCGAGTTAATCTCCTTGGCTAACCATTCGTCATCAGCAGCTCAGAGGAGGTTTGGGGGAAATGAGTCTCCATATCTGAACAGTTCCAAGTAATAAATCAGAAAATTAAAAACTATTTTTCCTCCTAACAGGTGAATTCTTCTTGAAGAATCTGCTGAAGAAGAGAAAAGCAGAAATCACAACAGAACAAGAAGCTTCTTGAAGCAGCTCATGCTTTTTTTTTT
>SZYC01000101.1:431844-539378 GCA_010883035.1 Poeciliopsis occidentalis
AAAAAAAACTCTAAATGTGTCTAATATTTATTTATGCGTTCAAAAAGTGGATTTAAAAAAAAAAAAAAAAAAGACCAAAATCCCTGATGGACTGAAGTATTGTGGCAGCAAACCGAACTTGCCCCACAGGAAGGCCGTCAAAAAGCAACTAGAACTTTTTAATCCGCCCTTCTGATGCCAATCACCTAAACAGTTTATAAAATCTGTCCAACGCATTCAATGTCACCTTAAATTCCTGCAAAGTAACTCACATTTACAAAGATTTTTTTTTTTTTTTTTACTTTTGTGTGTATTTACAAACTCAACTGGCGAGCTGGAAAGAAACCCTGCAGTCCAGACACGAAGGAGGAAGACATCAAGACTCAAACAGCAGAAGATGATGTTTTTTTGTTGTTGTTGTTTTCCCAGGGAATTTAATAAGCAAGAATCATTCAGATTAAAACGCTTGTAAAATGTCCACCCCGGTTGGTTTTATTTTTTCTTCTTAAAAATGGCTCCAAAAAAAAAAAAAAGAAAAAAAAAGAAGAAAAAAAAAAAGTGAAGAGCAACAAACGATAGGGGGAAAAAAATGTAAGACCTACATACAGAGCTTTAAATCAATGACTACAGGGTGTTTAAAATCTCCTAGTATGATGGTGTGTATGTGTGTGTGCGTGCTTGTATATTGTGTTTATGTCGAAGGTCCATAATATCTCCAAGAAAGCTGTAAGAGTCAAAAGAGCTTGTGTGTAGAGTTGAAGGTGTGACGATTCAGGCCCGTCCTCTGCAGTCTGGACTTCATCTTTGCCTTTTTACCTGAAAAAAAGCAAAGATGATTTAAATTTATGCCAGCAGGTGGCATAGTTTATCTTGGAAAACATGCTGTATATGAACAGTAAACTACACAAAAATTTATTATACTTATTGCTATTTTCCCAATGCAAATCTGTTAACTTCAAGACATTTACCAAAACTAGATCTCAACCAGAATAGCCAGTATCATAACTGGCTTCTCTTCCAGTGATGACAATATGGGTTATATTTTTTTGGATGCATTTAATTTTTCATACTCAAAAATGCAAACTTCATCCATTTTGAAACGATAAAAAAAGAGACCGACTACAGGAGGTGTTATCTACCAGAAAAAAATGGGGTGTGTTTTTGTTTTCCTTTAATCGCAGGATAAAAAGGTGAGTTCTTCTCTTACCTCTGCAAGTCGATCTGTCTCTTTGTCCCCTCGTCACTCTGCTGCTGCGACTGCTTTGACATTTTGACGTTGATGGAGTCTGTGGTGGTGTCAGACGCTCTCTTCCGGCCTTTGCCTCCTCCGCCTCCTGCTGGTAGCGCTCCGGCTTCCTTCAGCGCTGCTGCAGCGGCGGCTGCCGCTGCTTTGGTGGGACGGCCGCGCCGTCTCACAGGCGACGCCTCTATCCCAGCCTCGGTCACTGGCTTCTGACTCGGCTCGTCCTGAAATGGATATGAAGTTGAAAGAGAACATGGCTGCTGGTGGAGAGGTGAGAGGAGGTTTCTGTGCGAGTTTACCTTCATCTCTTCTTTCTTGATGACCGGGTTCTCGTTGTTCTCCTGCGCTGGACTTTCTGACGAGTCGGTGCTGTTGTGTTAAAACCAAGCAGATGAAATACTGTGTTACTCTTTGCTGTGCAGTGTGAGCAAAAAGATGCTGTGTGTGTGTGTGTGTACCTGTTTTTGTTGTTAGCTGAGACCAGTGGAGACGAGTTGGTGCTGGTGTTACTGGTCGTGTCTGGAGCTGTAGTGGTCTTCTGGATGATCCTCCGACCCGGAACGGTCAGAGTTTTGTTGACAGTCGCCAAAACTGGAGCTGGTTTGGGCTGAGTAAGAAAATAAGTCAATATATATAACAAGATCAGGTTTCAATTCATGTGGTTATTTTTATTCTTGATTTTTATTGCAAACAGACTAGTCTGTGTTTTTAAGTTAAACTGTCATTGGACTGGAACTGTAACGATACTCATGTTGTGAGTTTACCTTTCCAGTTAGCAGCATTTGTCTCATCTCTCCTGTCAGGTACTCCTTGTCGTTTTTAAACTCCTGCTATTAAAAAAAAAAAAGATCAACGGGTTATGCTCAATAAGACCCCAGAGGAGGACATTTTGTTTCAGATTTCGAAATGACAGATTTTGACATTTGTCATTAAAGTCTAAAGAAAACAAAGTTTAAAATAAAATATTTTTCTGCATATAGGGTTCCTACACAGGCCAGGGAACCTGTAAGAGTGAGGAATTTGATTTTAAGTACTTTAAAGGTTTGGGTATTATTCATCTGATTACCCATCCATCCATCAACCCACTCAGTTTTTCAAGTTTCATATGTAAAACCGTTCTACTGTAGAAAAAAAGGAGATAAATTCCGAGACAATTTTTTTAGTTTTACTTCAAAAAGTGGAACAAAGGCCTGAAAGAGTCTGAATGAGAAAAAGTGAGAAAATGTAGCTGGCCACAGCATTTGCTGAACGTGTGTGCGAATGCATGTATTGCCTTGTCTTGTACGAGGAAGAACTTTGAGGGAAGGACAGGCTCTTTCTGACAGTCCAGGTGACAAGCGGTGCTCTTGTTGGCGATGACGAAGAGAGCCACGTCGCACACGATGTAAAGCTTCTGCAACCAGAACGACACAATCACCGATTCACTTCAAAAATACGACAACATCCTTTCTGTTTGCCGCTTTCTACACTGTGTCATGTAGACACGATTGTAAATGCATTTCATTAGGATTTTATGTAACAGACCAACACAAAGTGAAGTGACTCCTCCTGCACAGCGCTGCTTACCTCATTGGCCTTTGCGTCTTCGGGACACTGAGCGTCTTTCGTTTGTTTGATGTTCTCAACCATCTTCCTAAGAAACGCGTGACTGTTGTTCTCATTCTTGGTCATCAGGACTTCCAACATGAACCACAGACACCTAACGAAGGAAAAATGTTAGACAGTGAGTACTAAAAAAATAACTAACTTTTAGATGTACTCAATTAGAAAGGCAGCCTCACTCTTTGATGTCTTTGAGTTGTTCATATTCATGTGGTTTTGTGAAGTCAGGATCGTGGGCCAACAAGTGGATCATAAATGGAACCACGTACTCAGGAAGAAGAGAGACCAGTTTTTCTGACGAGAGAGAGAATCATTTATCTTAGAGCAAATATGTTTGTAATTTATTAGAAAGCTCTAGTGTGATTTCTAGACATGAGTTAGTGGAATCACATCTACTTAAAGCAATCTGATTTCAAAAGGATTTTATTCTTAGATCTTCAATTCACCTGACGCTGTTACAAGAACATGTTTCTGTATGAACACTCACCCTGAGCAAGGGGGTTCTGTTTGATGTATTCCCTGCGGACGGAGATGTTTTTGAGCAGGCACTGTCGGGCGTGGGCACGGCGCTCCTTCACCGGGTCCTTGGCACACAGAGCGAAAACGGCCAGGTACTCCAAGGGCAGCAGCAGTTTGACGAGAGCTAAGTGCAACTTCTGAGCAAAGATCTGACGGACCTGGTAGCACTCATCCTGGCAGAACAAACGAGATAAACACCAGGCGTGAGAACCTAGCAACTTAAAAGATGACTTTCACTAATAAATTCCAGATAAATCAGATAATATTTGAAATAAATAAATGTCCTGTAGGTGAAACTGACATTGATGACAAGGCCACAGAGCTGAAACTGCTCAGGTGTGATGATTTCATGGTAACACGGCTCTTGAGCCAACTTCATGATGGCCGAGCCGGCAGCCAGCCTCAGGCGGGACATGTCCGATTTACTGCGACACAGGAAGCGATGAGGGAATAAACAGTCTCTCTCTTACACGTACACACACATACGAGTAAAAGCGAATCTGTAACAGATAATTCAGAGGTACCTGATCTTCTTCTGCTCCGTGAGGTCGCCCTCACTGACCAACATGGCCGACAGCAGGCGGAGGGTGGAGTTGGCCGATTTGGATTGGTTGTTCTTCATTCCTAGTAACCAGCGTACCAGGAGCTTGATGGCCTGAACCTTCAGGAACAGGGAGAACATCGTTCATCATTTCAGGCCACCAACATGTTTCAGGAAACAACAACAAAAAACTACTAAACCACTAAAATGTTCTTTCTTGCCGTTTCTGCAGTTCCAAAATGTTTTGATGACCTGACAAAATCAGTTTCTTTAGCTGTGTGAAGTAAAGAATTACACAACAAACTAACAGCTATTTAGTACAAAAATAACAGTAAATGAATTTTGAACTTTGGTGGTCTTGGAAGGTTAATATCAAGAACAGAACATACATTTTTTGCTCCTCTTACCTTTGCTAAAACTTCAGGTGAGACTTCCTCATCTGTGGACCACAGCTTCCCGTTCTTATTCCCTACCGACTGAACACACAGAGATGGTCACAAAAATCTCATTTAAAGTTTTCTTTGTTCAAACTGTGGCTCTCAGGAGTTTACACAACTTTGCTAATAAGTTGTTTTGTGTGGTGGAAAGAATCAGAGTATAAAAAATGTGTAATTTCTGGATGTTAAAGTTCAAATGTCAGCTCCACAAACCCTGTCGTTCATCAGCAAATCCTTGACGATGAAGTTAGCCACGATGGATTTCATTGGTGAGGCGAACTGATCTGGAGCCAGCATGGATATATGACCCAGAGACACAAGTGGAGTGATGAGCTGCTCGGGAACGTCTGCGTTGAGACTGCGAGACAATGGCTGTGGGTCAAAGAGGAAGCTGTTAGTTAAGAAATACAGATCCAGGTAGAGAGGGCAGGAGTAAATAAAACACTGGAGATTGTAATTAATCACCAAGAAGTGTTAGACTACCTCAAAAATCTGGGCCAGTTGCACTTCCTTGTTGTTGAAGATGGCATGAATGCAGTGGACAGCCTGCTTGGCCTGGTGAGGCGTGCCCCGCTTGGCTTTCTGATGCAGGATGGGAATCAGAGTTCTGAAGAAAACATTACAAAAAATTACAAGTGGCAAAAGCAATGAAGAAGTACTCAGCCCTTTACAGTAAACACAAAAACCTTCATTCTGCCTGCTGTGTTTGCGATGCAAAGATTTCAGACTCAACTTCCAAGACCAGGAAGTCCTTCATATTTTTTTTAAATATATAAAACTAGAAATTCACTGGAAATTCAGAGCACACATTTTTTTTACAGTGGGAGAAAGGAAAGACAAGGAAGGGAGAAAGAAAGAAAAAGCAAGAAGGAAAAAAATCCAGAAAAATAAAGATTGAGAAAAAGTGTAAGAAAGAGAAGGAAAGAAAAGAACGAGGAAAAAAGAGATTCAGAAGGAAGGGAGGATAGAATCTAAGACAAGGATAGAAAATGAGAACGCAAGGAAGGAGAGACATCATAGTAAAGAATGGAGCTAGAAGAAAAGAAAGAAAAAAGAAGGGGAGGAGACAAAGGACAAAAAGTCAGGAAAGAAGGAAAATGGATGAAGGTCCAACAGAGTATGGGAGGGAAGAGAAAAGAAAAGACAAGACAAGGATGAAAAGAAGAGATGGAAGAACAGAAGAAAGTGAGCAGTCACAAAGAATAACGTCGACATGTTCAGTACTTCTTTTACCAGATGAACATCAAAACATCAGTCTGTGCCTCTTGTGTATCTCTTACGATCTTATCTGCTGCAACTCCGTCTCGATCTTCTGGCCAGTGTTACGGAAAATCTGAATGGCTGCTTCTGCCACTTTGTCGTCCTCCATCTTTAAACACTGGAGCAGAGACTCGTAGGTCTCAGCTGAATGGAATGCTGTGGGGTGTGTGAATGACAAGACCTAGAGGATAAAAAACATTTGAACAATTTTTGATTAATAAAACTTAGCTAAAGGTTTTTTTTATTTGCAGTTTAAGAAAACTTTAAAAGTTAATTGTAGTATTTATACCTTAAGCAGCTCAAGACCAGAGCGGATTGCAGTATCTGGGGTGACGCCTTCCTCCTCGTCATCAGCTGTCCCCTCAATGGACTTATTTAGCAGCTTTACCAAAGCACTGTAGGAAAATGAACAAAATAAAACTTCAAATTATGTTAACATGTCTCATAATTTTATGGGGACCAGGTTAAGTCTGAAACAGCATGGTTTGTATCGTCAGTGTGTGGCCTCTCATAGTATTTTTCCATAAAATAAATGGGGGAAAAAAAACAGAGTGGAGCCTGCAGTCTTCCATCACTACCACTAGGTGGCTCAGTAAATGAGACCGATTTGATAATGGACCAGTGTTACACAATACCAAATACAGACAGCATTACAAAGCACTTGGTTACTCGGTAAACAGAAGCTATCTATTTTAGTTTTCTCAATAAAAAATTTACACATTTTAATGTTTTCAGGCACAATTTAAGAACTCATTTCAATTATGCAACGTCTTCTATTATAAACTACTTATAATCACCTGTTTTATTGATGTTTAAAAGCTTAAATTTGTCCTATGTGTCAAAATATACAAGGAAAGTTTCTGACCTTATGGCTTCAGAGTCGATGTGAACCGGGGCGATCCGCTCCAGCAGGAACTTGACCATCTCTAGGAATGGGTTGGTCGGCTGTTTGGGGAACGTCAGCTTCCGAGTGATCTCCCTCTGCACAAAAACATCTCACGTATAAGCTCCAAACTATCGTTTTCAGATATTAATTTGTTCTAAAGTTCATCAGTCATGAAACAAGTCAGCCTTTTGGTTACTAAGTTGGACCCCAAACTCAAATTCGTAGTCCTAACACTTGATTTGCACCACACCTGTTGATGTAACGACTGAGTTATGTTAAAAATGTCATTTGTGTGTAGATTTAAGTATGCCTCGCGTTCGCTCACCACACAGATCTCCGCCTGCTTGCAGGAGCATGTCGGACTGATGAGCATCTCCAGCTGGATTCTGAGCTTCTCATCCTCACTCAGAACCTGATTAAATTTCTTCATGAAGTCCTGAGCCTTTCCAGCATCCGGCAGATTCTCTGCAAACAGCAACACATTAAAATTATGATTACAAAAGGTCATATCCAGAAATTGAAACAAAAAAAGAAGAAGAGAACACCTATAGTAAATGAGTGGACTGATTTTATATATAGTATTTTGATTTGTAAGAAAAACTTTTTGACCGAGGTCACAAGGAGTACTTTTCGAAAACCACTGGTCAAAATGGCTGAATTATGTTCAAAATGTCAGACCGGATACTATATATGTATTTTTAACATTTATTTTCCTTTTTTAATAACTTTGATGTGGATTATGCCTTATTCAAAATGATGGTGAACAAAACTGTGACATAATAACATCCAGTGTTTTGCAGAAGTAATCCTAAACTAGAAACGAACTGAAAACAAATACACACCCAACTTGTCAGAAATTGTATTTGTAAAAAAAAAAAAAAAAAAAAACCCTAATATTATTATCACACAACACATTATGCATGTCTGTATATTGGTCAATTGTCTAAAATACATTGAAGTGTGTGGTTGTAATGTCAAAAGGAGGTTTTGTAAGGCACAGTGTGTATTTGTGTAAGTTTATGTCCAACTTACTTGCGATACTCATGAGCTTCCCGAGCATCGCGGTGTTATTAGCCTCCGACTAGCGAGGGGAGAAGAAAACATTATCCTACTTAATTTTATACATCCTGAAAACAAAAAGAGAAATACAAAGGAACCATCTACCAACCACTGGCAACTTGTGAAGGTCGAGCAGCTCTTTTACGAGACTTCTGAGCATATTCTGACACTTCCACATTTCGTTTAGAGCCCTGAGAGAAAAGGCCATGAGAAAGAGAAAATCAATTCTCATATGGACTTGCTGCATTATCAAAGAGGTATTTCCCAGACAGTTTACTTGTAATTTTATATCAATATTAACATGCAATATTTGCATGTATGAATGTGTCAATATTTGTGTAGGTTCCAGGTGGATAGAGAAAATGCAGCATATTTACTCACTTTACAGCGTTAGTGTCCAGGCAGGAATAAAGGTAGTAGAGGCATTTCATCTTCTCCTCTGTGTCAAGACTGTGAGGCACCATGTACTGGGCAAAAATCTTCTCCACCAACAACCTGGAAGAGGAAACTTTCAATTCATTCTGTAAACACTGAAAATGAAACAGGTTATTGAATTTAATCCCTAACTATGCGACACGGACGAATTAAAAACTTTCATTTTCCTCACAGAGACAAATCTTTTATTTATGGGGGGAAATTCCACTTTAATGAATCGCCTGCTTTACTTTGTACAGCCAATGGGACATTACTGTTCCATTTCACAAGGCTGAAACACAAAATGATACAAAATGATCTTCGACTGCTGACCGTTATCTCTAGTTCTCTCTTTTGCTCTCTTCTTTTCAGCTCTAACAGGTTTTTCCATAAAATTTGGGAACTGAGATATCCAAAGAACAGCTGATGTATCTGATGAACTGTCTTTGTGCTGCCGTACATTTTGACATCTAGCCTCCCTCTCGCTGCTTCTAGTGGAGTGATAAATGTGGGTTATTGTTTGTCATATTTATATGATTATTAGATTTTCTAATTATTCCTCTGACTGTAAATTTAAGAACAAATCTAGTAGTTTTAAATTAATTGAGATCCACACAGAGCCTTATTTAAATGCCATGTATTTGTAATATTTGTATTACGTTTACATTTATATATACATTTGTATTTGTCGTATATATATCATGATAGGCTGATCATCAAAGTAAAATGCACCGAGATTACAAGTTAATTTAATTTGTTTTTATTTTTAATTAAGCCATGATACTGTAAAATAAGAGGAAGTAGTTTTAAAGCTTTTAACAGAGAGGGGCTATAGCTGCAGAGATGTCAAGTTACTAATTTAAAATGTCTTTTTTATACATATTAACACATGTGCCAAACTAGTTATAAATACATTAATTGTAGTCCATTTGTTCAGTATTAAATTATTTCATGTACAGTGTGTTTGTTCTCACTTGTCATCAATGCTGTTCTGATAGTAGATGTGCAACAGTTTGTCTTTGATCCAGCTGATCTTTTGGGCCGACTCCTTTCCAGCCTCGTGATGCAGACAGTATTTCTTATAAAGCTGAGCCAGGCCCATCATGGCCTCTTTACGCACACGCCACTGCAGGAGGAGGGAAAAGTTAGCATATTGACAAGAAAAATGGTCAAACTAGGATATGAAAATCACAGGAAGGGAGATAATCTTGTATTTGTAATCAACAAAATATTAACACATTGCACATTAGTGATGTTGTGATGTCAGGATGCGAATGATTCGTACAGATCCCCAGGATAAACTGCTGCATTTTATGTAGATTATTATTGTTGATATAAACAACTAAATCAAAAATGAGTAACAGCTGTGTTACTACTACAATGAATGAATCATTAAGTGGTTTAAATTTCCTACCCTCTTGTCCAGCGTCCTTTCCCGCACGAAGCCCAACAGCTGGTCATTGACCAAGTTCAGGTCTTTCTTTCCAGCATTGATGATGGTGACGATGACATCATGTCTGATGGCTTCCTCTGGGTCGTGAGAACGCACTTTCAAATATTCTGGACAAAAAAACATAAACATGTGAGGTAGGTCATTACTTTCATTTGAACCAGTAAGCAGGAAGACGATGGAGCCAACAACAACCCCAACGAATCATAGTTAATACGCACCTGTGAGGTCTTTCGCCAGGTCAGGGTGATTCATAAGGCAGTGGCTTGCGAATTTTACACACTCTAATCTGACCGGTACGTGGATGTCGTTGAACCTACAGAAGAATTTAATCTCTTATTATTAAAATAACTAAAGAAGATTCAGTTAAAAGAGAAGAGGGTAAAAAATAAAGAAATCTGCACAAATATAAAAATGACTTATTTATTCTGTTAGGAGGGAATATAACAGGAAAGTGTTGCATGTCAATTAAGTTCCTCCATTCCTCTTACAATTCACTGTTTGCGAATCTAACTTCATATATATAAATCTCTTTAACAAAACAGAATTAAAACAGTTTGAGAACATTTTTGTTTGATATCATGTCAAAAAATGTTTAAAGCATGAAGAAAAAAAAACAGAAAAGAGCTGAAGCTTTTCTCCAACATAATTTAAGTTAAAATAAAAGGAGTTCATGCTGGGAAACAACCAGGTTTCTGTTCCCATAATGCATCAGGAGTACTCACCGTCCTAAGAAGCACTGCCAAAGCGGTCTGTTCTGTGATGCTAGCTCTGAGTCTTTGGCACCAAATAACTTCGCTAGCAAACGTACAACAGCCAGACGCTCCTCTCCGTCATTGCTCTGTAACAGAATTGCACGCCGTTCTTTAATATTTTTAAAACTTGATTTTGGTTCCACATTGCAAACAGCATAAAAAAAACTATTGCTAGATAATATATTTACTATATATTGTGCAGTTCTAGTAAGAATGTCAGATGAGGTCAAAATTGTCTGAACTATCTGGGCTTCATACAAATAAAACATTGAAAAAGGGAATCCCTATAGTGAAGTACGGTCAGGGGACAATTAGCACAAAATTATACAGAAGAAAGTTGGGTGACGTATTGATTTTTTACATTTATTTTTGTGTTGTTTATGCTTTTTTAATTATGAACAAACGTCCAGAAAACTGCATGTCTGCTGAAAAACTGAGCTCATTTAAATCAGGGCTAAAAACTCTTATTTTGGTTTACCTTTGATTAATAATTAAGAAATTATTTGCAATGCAACTACTTCTCTTTCATTTGCCATGGTAACATTAGGATATTTATTTATTTATTTATTTACTTATTATGTTTTGCTTTTACCACTTTGAATTGACTTGTTGATGAAATGTGCCATACAAATAAATTTGGCCAGTATTTACTCTGGAACAATAAAATAAGGATATGTTTATGAACATATCCTTCAAACAAAGTGTTCACCACCACAGATAGATAAAAAACCTTTTACAAAGAAAATAAGTTCTGGATTAAAGAGTAACAATATGAAATACAGTTACTCTTACAGAATCACAGTCTATCAAAAATCAGTATAATTCAAAGAAACTACAATAAAATCAGAAGGGAAATTATACATCTGTAAGGTTCATGTTGGTCAGAGCTGAGGTATTGTTGTTGTTTTTTGGAGTGCTGTGCAGTTTTCACCTTTAGCTTGAACTCCAGCTGAGGCATGACGGAGGTCAGCAGCATGGGGTCGATGGCAAACAGCTCCTGGATGAGGTCGAAGACGTGCTCTGATAGGTCACTGACCGAGGACTTTCCCATCACTAAAACCTGATTGAAGAACTGTGGGAGAGCATGAAAGCACAGAGCGAGAGAATCGGATGAATACTTTGATAACGCACTCTACAGCGTCATTTGAAAAAGAGAATTACAAAAGAAAACCAAGAAAAACACCCAAAAATAAGCAACTTCTTCTCACGTTTGCGATGCACGCCTCAATGGTTTGGACCGTTCTCTTCAGGAGAGTCTTGGCGAGGTCGTACGCTTGCTTGTTCAGATTCTGAGTCAGCAAAAAGAGGAATAACTATAGCAAGAAGTGTGTTTGCTTAAATTTATAACCAGATTTTCTAGCTTTTTGTTTGCATGTTAGAGCTGCATTTAGTTTTCATTACAAGACTTCTATCATAAAAAGAATAAGACACGTTTTAGAGAAAAACCAGAGAGCCGGTAAAAACATTTTTTATGGTTAGAATGGAAAACTAAACTATTACAAAAATATTAAAGAAATAAACTAAAAATATACCAGTGCCTCTGATTTGCCTGTATAACATAGTTCATGTTCTATTCAGTATTTAGGTATTTTAATGTTATTTGAATTCTGACATACATAAGTAATTCTTTCCAATTTAATGCAGAAAAGTATGCAATATGTCACAGAGTGCGATGGTGTAACTGCAGACTCACCTTGTGTGCAGGTATGAGGTTTATTAGGATTGTATCCAGCAGCTCCTGTGTGACTCCGTCTCCCTCCATGATGATAGAACTCATCAGATCCATCATGTGCATCTGCACTTTCTGGTTGTGGCTGTTGCTGATAAGCAGAGGGAGACACCAGGTCTGACTCGTCAGTGTCATTAATATCATAACAAGGCCCGCTACCTCATACCTCTCCAGTTTATCAGTTAATAATGTTACAATATAAAGTTTACAGCACACACTGATAAGCCAAAATGTTCAAAACAACCTCTTTCATCAAATATAAAATATTTTTTGTGCTGCCACAGCAGCTGCTTTTGGTCAAAATGGTGCAAACCAGCTGCTTTGAAATCATCCTGGGAAAAACGTGAAATTTTATTAATCAGGGAAATGGGAGGTGTTGTTTAATATGTATTTAAAAAACCCAAAAACTTCTTAATGTTTTCCTCCTTTAGTTTAAAAAAAGTACATTATTGTGCAGTGTGCATTTCTAGTTTGATGATTTTGGGTTACATGAATACAACAACAACAAAAAAAAGACTTAACACCATTGTTCAACATCGATTGAAGATTCCCGAGGGTAAAAAGTGATTTGTGAAAATATAAAAAATAAGGGAGATTCTCAGTTTTGTTCAAAAACAAATAAATAAACCTCATCTCACACTCCGGTACCCAGTAGTGTACACTGTCTTGTCTTCAAGTTGACAGATGCAACCAACTTACTTTATGACAGAGAAGAGCGTTTTGAAGAGCTGGATGAAAATCTCGTTACAGTCCTCCAGTTCAAAGCAAATATTGTATGATTTTACCCACGCAAGATTCTGTTGCACAACACAAACAAATACGTTAAGAAGTAATAACTTTCACAATCCAAATGAAACATATTTACTTTGACACAATCTGTGGCACTGGAATGATGAAAGGTATAAGTGCAGCCAAGGTGAGAGATTTACCTCCAACAGGTAAAAGTATCGGTTGAACTGAGGGCTCTTGGTGTCTTCTAGTCCTTTTAGCTGTCTGGTGATGAACAGAAAAATGTCCTGGAGGAAAAAAACATTTTTAGCTTCTCATTAAATCCTGTGGTTTTATAGGGAGCAGGAAGGCTTTACAACGTGGTTAAAAGAAGGTGCACAGATGTGCTACAGAACAGTAAAACCTGAACTTTCCTTGGGCCATCTGGCAAATGTGCTCAATTATCTAGTAAACAATGCATGAAGGTTTTAATTATACCCCACCACACATAAACAGCCGTCATTGCAACAAGCAGACTTGGATTGATTTACACGAATGAATGATTCAAGAAGATAATTTGGACCTTCAGCTTGTCGTGGGAGGTGTAGGGAGCTTCAGGAGCATATATCCTGAAGATATCAGCCAGACAACAGGCCACCAGCAGCCGAACATCTTTATTAGGGTTCCTTAGGAAGAACTCAGAGGCAAGATGGAGTGCCAGACCCAGATACTGCTGCTTCTCCTCTTCAGAGTCTTGATCCATGTCCATGTAGGTCTTTACCACCATCTGTTAAGCACATTGACAAGGACAGCCATATGAGAGTCGGTCTAGCCAAGGCTCTTTAAGAGTATTTATGAAATATTTGATTTGTGCCAAAACAACTGAAACACAGAAGGTTAGAATGCCACTGATGAGTGACTCTTCAACTGTAAAGTAGAAGCTCAATCAGTAACTGTCAAATTATTAATAACATTTTTAAGGTATTTGTTAGCTGATTTATCGGGTACTTTATATAAAAAACCCACAACAAAAACCCAGAGTGACAGGAGAGATATTTAAGCACTTTGGGAATCCTGTGACCAGCTCATTGTTAGTTAGCAGCTCATTCAGAGCTTCCTGTTGGTGCTTTGGTTAAGGCCCATTTTTACAGTACTGAACAACATTTGGTTAGATTTGATCTTCTCTAGTTCAAAATTATAAAAACTCAGTGACCAAAATCGAACAAAATGATTTGGCTGCTGTGGATCATCAACTTCAGTGACGTCCAAGTTAATAATTTTAGTCAACATTAATTTTATTATTTTCTAAACTCTAAAGGTTTACAGTACATGGTAACACGTCCCCTCTCTGCTGTCTGCAGCTGAGCGAATGTGTGTCCATGCAGATGTGACTTAAGTCAGCCAATTTCAGCTTCAGTCGCCTGGCTCTCTGTCTGCGCTGCCATTCTAAAAACAAACACGGCCGACAAGCCTCAAAATTGCCTTACGACTTTATACATTAAAGTTTGGATATTTTTTTCATTTTCAAAATGATCTCAAGTTTGGAGGCATTTCTAAATAAAAAACAAATATGTGTGGGTGTTTTCCAGCAGGGAGAGAGGGAAAAATAACATGCATGAATTATCTACCTTAACTTTTAAAGCAGCTCTCTGTGGTTTTTCCTGCATGTTTGACTAAATCTGCCTGGCTGTGTTAACGTGCAGAAGAACAAGTAGTTTTACTTCAATTTTAATCACATTTAGTCGTGCATACAGAGGGAAAATATAACTAAATTCAAAATTAACCAAGACAAATTCTTAGATCATGAACACTGTTGAATAATGCTATCCATTTTAAAGTTGGTCTATTTCAATTCAACTAAAATCTGTAAAACAAACATTTTTACCCCCTCTTTGGAGCTGCACTGATTAAACAGACATTTAGCCTTCATTTAATCTCATATTTGATTTTCTGAATAAAATGTGTTTTTTTGTTTTGTTTGTGAATGTACAAATAAGGGTTTTATTCTATTTCTTGTTGTCAGGCCGGAGCCGACACTTCATTCATATAATCCATTTTTAAGTGCATTGTAGTACATTAAAAAGTGAAAAGGAAAGGAGGGAAAAACCAAACACATTGTGTTTCTAATCAAGAGTTATTTAGTTTGAAAAAACTTTTTCAAACTTTTTTCATAAAAAAAAAAAAAAAAAAAAGAACAAAATCTGACTGATATGACAGAAATAGACAAACTAAGTTTGGGTTTGTCTCATCGCTGCCCAGAGGTTTCATTCACACCAGTCCACTGAAATACAATCGTTAGAAACAAATGCTTCGAGCTGCAACTTCCTCTGTGAGTGAGCTGAAACATGGCTGTGAAGCTCCCAACTGCCTGTTGGTGGGGGATGGGCCGACAGCTCCAACAGACTGCAGAGCAGCACACTCACTCCTACACACAGGCATTATATCCACACACACTCCTATCCTCTCAGTAAAGCTCTCAGAACAGAAACTCTCCTGTGGAGCCTTTTGAGCTGGAGAGTTTATCCGTCTGTTGTCTAAAGCCATTGCTCTGTTTTAGGAGCAAACCAACGTTTCAGTGAGCTGATCAGCTAAATGTTTATCCATACTCAAACCACAAAGCCACTTCATGCAAGCAGCTCTGATAACATCAGAGGAACTGTAACAACACACACTTTCCTGTGAAAGAAATAGGCTAAAGTGTAACACGGCATCCCTTTTATCTCTCAGCAGGTACCATTTGGTCCATTTGAACCTCACAAATAGAATCGATGCAATTTTTCCATGAAATTATAAGACTTTCGTGTTTCTCTTTAGGTATCCAGTGCAGAGACTTCCCCTCAATCTGAGCAGGATCAGACTTTTGATTTGAGGACTTTTTGACATCCTCAACAACAGAGGTGTCCAGTCAGCTCATAGAAAAAAAAGCAGTGTGTAAACCCTTAGTGCTCACCGATTACTCGTTTTTGTGCAACTAATGACTATTAGGTTACAAGTGTGCACTCAGTTTTCCTAATATTTCTGTAAGAGAAAGACATGTGTTACTTCTAAGAACTTTCCAATCTCTGCATCTGGTTGGTCTTTGACCTGCCTGCATTTCTCTTTAAGAGCTGTGATAGAAGAAAACGCAGTGTTCATGAAAACGCAGTGTTCATAACTCTGCCCCAACTTGTGCGTGGGGCAGAGTTGGGTGTTTATTACAAGCAGACAAAATGATAATGGAGTTTTTAACCATTTGAAATTTGCAATTAGAGCTAGCAGAATTACTAAAACAACAGCTTGTGTGTATTCCTCTGAAATTGTACCTTCACTAGCCACTTTATTAGGCACACTGAGTGGATTTAGACATCTAGACATGATGATCATGATTTGCTAAAGGCTAAACTGAATGAGTTTGAATGTGGTGTGGTTGATACAACTGATGCTTAAAACACAACACGTCTAACCTCGAGGTGTTGCAGATTTCAGAAAACGGAGCTTAAAACTCAACACAAGCTCACCAAAATTGGGCAGAAATGATTAGTCTTAAAGTCATCTGAACATTCCAATTTTAGGGGCAGAATTTGGTGTAAAACAACACAAAAGCATGGATCCAGTCTGTGTCGTGTCAGTTGTTCAACTACAACCAGAATGAGAATTTTCATCTCTCATGACCACCTCTTCTGATGGCTGCTTCCATCAGGACGGTGAACCACAGTACATTATCTCAAATGTGTTTCTTGAACATGGCAATAAGTTCACTAGACTTCATCAACACAGACTTTCACAATTGCTAGATCTCAGAGACGTCCCTGAGGTGGTGGAGAGTCTGACTTATATTCTAGGTGCAGCAAGTCTTTGATCCAAAATTCTCAATTCGGTCCAAAGTTTCTGTGGAATAATTCGGACACTTTCACTCATCCATTAAGGCTTTTCTGAAGGCAAGATGCTCCAATCAAGAATTAGTAAGTTGCAAAGTTAAAAAGAAAAATCTTCCAATATTTTCAAATCCACCATGCTCAACAACAGAATGCTTAGCTTTGCTCTGGTCAGCCTTCTTGCTATGTTACGTTGAATTGGTCTGTGCAGTTGGAGCTCTGGGCTGAGGATGTTGTAACAACCAAGTAGAGGGCGGCTCATTTATTTAGGTTCCAACTACCACTACTATGACAAATGAAGTTTGTCTTTGTATTTAATGCATTTAAACACAATGTTAACATATTCACAGGTAGATATTTCACAGTACAATTTCTGTCACTGGTTTAATGAGGTGTAAGCAGACAAAAAAAGAGAAAGTTTCTAGTTTGAATATTAACTGTGTATTTAACACACGCTGACTGCAGCCATACTGGATTTGAAAATCCAAACTGCTTGGCAATCTCTGCCTTTCCTGGTTGATTTTCCAACTTTATGCTACATTCTTGTATTTCTGAGTGGGATCTTGGAAAATTCATCTATGCATCTCCTTCATTCAGTAACAACTGAACATATCATGTATGTTCACTGACAGGAAAAGTTCTTTTGTTTCTCACTGGAAACAAAAATGGTCAATGGTCAGAATCTGATCAGATTTTGTTTTTCAAAATTGCAGTAATGACCCATCTGACCTGATGAACCTTTCCTTCAAATAGGCTCAGTCAGCCACAACCCCAGAGCATCAACATATTTTCTCCACAGCTAACTTCCCATCCTGCTGTTTGCAAATTTGAAGTGAACTGTGGAATGATGCTTTGCGTAGATTGAATGCTGATTGGCTAAAAACACACAGACTAAAGGTAAAAATTAGTCTGTCAAAATGTAAATTAAGTGGAAAATTTCTGGAAAGATTATTTACACCAAGTTGAACTTTGTCAATTATGACATCATTAATTTATTTAACAGAATAAATTTGCATGCCTAAGCTAGACAATCATCTACTTTAGTATTTTGAATTATATTAGCTGTTAATCTAGCCAGATCAGTGGTTTTAATGTTATGCCTGTTACTGAACCAGCAACCTCTGCTCTATTGAGCAGAGGTTGCATTTATACACATTTTTTAGCTGTGTATAAATGGATATATGAACAAATTAATATATGTGAGGACAATATGCAAAATTTATTTACAAGTGAAATAGAGCAACCATCATCATCTGGTTAAAAAAAAGAAAGAATTACAAAACTTTATGAAACACAAAAATAAAAGAACCAGATAGATGACAGTTTCAAATCTTTATCTTATTTGGATTATGAAAGCTTCAATTGCATCACCTAGTGAAGAGTTGCACTAAACTTATTCTCCTCTGAGAAACTAAAGCATACTGAAGATCTTAGAGTATGAACCTCCAGCTACTGGCAAACAACATGTACAAAAATATTTGCTTAAAAACTTTCAGGCATCTACTCCTGTTGAATAAAAAAAACAATATACTTGTAATTAACTGTGTTTTAGCTCCCAAATTGACAAATCAACAACTTAAAACACCTAAACACCCCACAGAACATGTTCTGCTCTTGCCATTGTAGTTTTCTAAAAGCTTGTGTTGAACATAATCAGGAAAGAAATGTGACAATGCTGTGGAATGTACTTTAGTGTACAGTGGTGATGGATGTTTGCAATGGGTTTCCAACAAACCTTGACCTCAGCTATGAAGCTGTCGCTAGATATGCCAGAAATTAAACCAACTTTTTCCATTT
Source organism: Poeciliopsis occidentalis (assembly GCA_010883035.1). NCBI lineage: Eukaryota > Metazoa > Chordata > Actinopteri > Cyprinodontiformes > Poeciliidae > Poeciliopsis > Poeciliopsis occidentalis. The sequence goes on from SZYC01000101.1 coordinate 450,078, forward strand.
CAGCTATTTGCTACAGCTGCTGTGTTTGCAATAAAACAACTTGGCTATAAAGCAATATAGTTCCTTGAAAACATCAGCAAATTATGTTAACCTCAATAAGATGACTTAATATATAGAACATGTTCTGATATACAATCAACAACTTGACCAAATACAGAACGTGGATGAACAGCACTTCTATAAATAACAAATGCTGTAATTACCCCCAGAAAATTCATAGTTCCCCCAGTAATTCATAGGTGAGAGAGAGCAAGACTTGAATCAGATAAGGCCAACCGTACTACGGCAAAGTATTTTTGTTTTATTATGAGCTTTCCAGCCATAAAATGTAATGTCAGTTTAATAATTAAAATAAACAAGGAGCTTTTCGCTAAATAATTTGCAGGCACAATGTCAGTCTATGCATTAAGCCTGCACAACATTGCATTATCAGTGTGCACAATATTCATACTGCAGGACTGTTTGAACCACAATAATTGTTGGCTGGCTAACATATTCCAAGTGTAGTCAACTTGCATTTTTCATGCTAAAATCATTTGTTGCCTACTTCAGAACAGCATTCATTTTCTAAAGGAATGTTGGAAATAAAAAAAATACATTAATATATTGATATATATATTTTTAGTAGAAAACTAGCATATGCTGATTAGTGACTAAAGAAATAAAGAATACCAGTTTTATATGTTCATATGTTCAAAATCAGACTTTTACATACACTTCCTTAGTATTTGGTGCTATTGCCCTCTTTTACAGCATGACTTTGGTCAAATGTTTTGTTTTTCCTTCCACAAGCTTCTCACAATAGTTTGATGGAGTTCATGCCCATTCCTCTTGACCGAACTGCTACAAGTGAGTCAGGTTTCCAGGCTGCCTCACTTCCACACACCTTTTCTCATCCGACCACAACTTCTCATGCCAAAACATTGACTTTATTGTTCTGAAGCCCCACAACATGATGCTGTCACCCCCATATGTTACAGCTGGAATGGTGTTCCCAGGCTTACAAGAGAAAGCCTTTTTCATTCAAATGTAACGAATGTCATTATGACCCAACTATCATTTAATCAGACATGTTTCTAGTGCTTTTTCTTTTGGAGTAATGGCTTCCTCCTCACTGACTGAACTTCCAGGTCATGTTGATACAGAACACATTCCACTGCAGATGATAGCACTGTAATATCAGCTTCAGCAGCAGCTTCAGAATGGCTTCATGTTCTGGGGTCAATTTGCATGTTTTGGACCAAAATACGTTCATCACTGGGACACACAGCAGTATGATGGTTGGAGATTCCCATCATGTCCATACTTGCGTGTAATTGTTTGAACAGATGAACCTGACACCTTCAAGCTTTGGTAAATGCAAAGAATGAACCAAACTTGTGCAGCCAAATAACAATGTCTTGTTTGATTTGTTTAGACCTTCCCATCATGTCAAACAAGAAAGCAGTTTGTTCAAGGTGTGGGGTTAAAATACGTGCACCCGGGTGTCTCCAATGAACTTAAAGTGCCTATTAACCTATTATGACATCAAGATGTGAGTTTTTCCTTATTGATTCATATCAGTAAGGTTATACTACCTTGTACACCACAGTTCGTAATTATTCTGTACAACTAGCTTCTGATTTTAAATAAATTCATAAATAAATCTCTGACATCATTACTGTGGCATTCAGCAAATAGAAATATTCTTGGTAGTTATAACTGATTTAAATGAGAAGTTTGGTCTGATTTAATTTCGGGTATGAGGGGGAGATGGGGGTAGGGTAAGTGTCTTGTTGTTCTGTGTATGTAAATTTCTGGTTTCAACTGTTTTAGAAATGCCGATGGTAAAACGAAGAACTGGAAATTCCTTCTCATGATGCAAAACATCACCACTTTGAATCAGGTCACATATTATTGACTAGCATACAACTTGATTATTGATCAGTCTGCATATTCATCACTAACAAAAACAACTGAAACTCTCAAAAGAAGAGTGAGTAATAACAAATAATAACTAAGGTTTACAAAGTTAGGGAAGTGTTGGTATTGTGCCAGAGGCTGGATGTGTTATACTGGAATTTGAAGTAGCTTTTGAACAGTATGAAACCTTATCAACATACCTTCAACCGTTTGACCACCTCATCGTTGCTTATTTTGTCCGTAATCTCCTTCACTCCAGGAGGATAGACGATCTTTCCGTCCCCCGCAGGCTTCTGCTGTTGCGGGAACTCCATGCTTGTTGATGTTCGGTCCACACGGTCTTCTACTGGCCTCTATGGGTCAGAAAACTTAAGTTCAGCACAACCATGCTAGTGCACCCAACAAAACTTCGCTTTTCGCACAAATCCCCTGCGATAATCATCACTTTTCCTCACTATACCGGACACATCCGCACTTGTATCTCACACAGCTTTTCAATCTAGCACATTTATTTGATCAAAAGCTATCACTGAACCGGCATTGGGCATATTATTAGCTTCAATGCTAAGATAGCATAGCTAAACATCAGCTGAATATTTTACCTTAATGTTTTATACAGCGCCACAGAGACATGGAAACTCGTTTGGCTGCTATTTCAAGAATATCGTATGTATCTGAAGAGCCATGTTGCAAAAGTCGTTTACGAAAAAGACAGTCGGTGTATAGCCACTGCCATACAACAGTAGTTAGCATTTTGCGGGAAGGAAGTGATATTAGCCGCGCTAACTGGTTAGCCTACTCAACTAGCATAGGCCTCAAACTATCCAGGTACCCATCACATCTACGTCCACAGACAATCACAGAGGAAGTCAAGTATCCCTATGTCTTTCTTCAAAACACAGACATTTGTGGTTGGTCCTGGGATTTACAACTAATGCAACTACTTTGAGAAGTTTAAAAATACAGCAATTTTACTTGTTACAATCTTTTTCAACTTCTAAGCATCGGTCCGAACAGCCGCTAGTTTACAGACAGGGCTCCTGCCGCTGGTGCTACCGTCGCCCCTGAGCCTCCTCAATCATCAACAACTTGCCCCAACGGATGGCTCTGAAAAGCCCAACTATTGCAGAATTTATCTATTTTTAGATAAAAAGCTAAGACCCAAAACCCGGAATACGCCTCCAGCGCCTCTCTTCAGCATTTACCTTCCAATCGGGCCGTTTTAATTCATTAGTCTGACTCAGAGGTTTAGTTTTCGGCACAAAGCTCTCCGTCCGTGTTCAATGTGCAAAGACTGGGTGCCCAGCGCCCCCTCACGGTCCCAAAGCAGTACTGCAACTCCGATGGCGGGAGTCGGAAACAAATAACAGGCGCCATAATCGCGGGTCTGGATTCTTTTTTGATGTGTGTCTTTCTGTTTACATAAGATTATTATGTCAAAATGAACGTATTCCAGTCACAACTAAGACGAGTTCCTGGTAAATCGTTCACGCCAGTGTTGCTACTACTAAAACTATTGAGTCAAGTGGCATTAAAATTATGTTTTGTGAAAACAGCGGCATCCACTGGTAACAGCCATTTTTAATACGATGGGGTGCGCATCATTTTCGCACCCCGGATGCCCTATTTATATCCACCCTCGAGATTGGCGGTGTGAAGTTTAAAATAAATTGTCTAGAAACTAAAAGAAAAAAGAGATACTGTCTCAGATTATCAGTATGTTGAAACCATGTTTTAAGTGGTAAGTTGGTGTCATGCAAACATACAACTAATTTTGACGAATCGTTTTAATATTTGCCAAACGTTAACAATAATAGACACAAATTAACAAAATCTGCAAACCAAAATAAAACACTACTCATAAAAACCTATGTATATTTTTCTGTATTCATCATAATGAAGAACCTGTAAGCTATTTTGTTTGGTAAAATATTTTAAAGAAGGATTAGATTCTTAAATCTTGTTTCCAGGATAAAAAGAATGAAACGCCCCCGGTTTACTCCCCGGCTCACTGTTATTGAGTGCACCCAGTGACGTGATTTGTCATGTACTTGCAACTCCTATATACTGCTTTTATAGTTATGGAGTGCATAATTTGCTTTTGCGGTAATAATCTTTTTTTTTTTTTTAAACATAATGTGCTCTTTGTTTTAGAAGTGCTCTTAAATGGGTTCCTAAATTGTTCACTGACTATCTTTTCCCACTTCCACTGATGGACACATTTGTCAATGTAGTTTTTAGAGAGCGTTTTAGAGGCTTCGTGGTCTTTTGAGCGACGACAGGAAAGAAAAGAAAAGCGAGAAGTCCAGCTTTTATTTTGAAGTCACTATTTCCAGGCAATCCTTCCAGGCAGTAGCCAAGAAGTTGTCGTTTCCGACGGAGCTACTTCCACCACTTGGAGTGCTGTTGGGGACCAAAATTTCTGCACTCCAGTGGATATGATAGTAGCATGTTTTTAGCTTGGAGCCACTCTCTTGTGACTCTCTCGTTAGCTATGCTAGCAGCTAATGATAGCAGTCGGCGGCAGTAGCTCGGCTAAGGGATGCCTCGGAAAAAGAAAAACGGCCAGAGCCCAGCCAGGCAGCCCCACGGGCCACCCGAGGGAGGACGACCCGCGGGCTACCCAGCACCTCAGAGATATGACTTCCATCAGAGCAGCGCCGAAAAGGAGAATATCCTTAAAAGAATGCAGGAGATGTTTTCACATCTGGACCCAGAGGTCATACACATCGTGCTCTCTGAGTGTGACTTTAAAGGTACCAAAAACACACGACACCTTCGCTGTCCGACCTGCTGGGTCAGGTTGGAACTAGGCTAACCAGTTAGCTTGCTGACTACGACCTGTCTTAGTCAGCAAGCTAAGATGGGTTAAAGCGCACAAACACAACATTATTAACTGGAGCTTTCTCATGACAGCACCAGGTCAGTGATGTAATAAATTACAGCCTAAACTTCAGCTGCAGAAAGTTCAATAAACCCATGCTCCCTCTTCCACCTGTTGCCACTAAAAGCTACATAAATACTAACGCGTCACTAGAATATGAATGACGCTTCTTGTTTGTTTCTTTGACAGTCCGCCAAAAACAATATTTAGTGTTTGTTAAGCAGAATTTACTTATAACTATTATAGCCAAGGTTTTATGGGGCCTTGGTCATAATTGGGATCTTCAGATCATTGTTGTTGTTGATTATAACAACAACACAGAACTCAGTTTAACATTGCCTGTTCTTGACTTGTGGATTGTACATTTAATTAGAGACAAACATCAGAATTTTGTGGCAGATTTCTGTTTTCTATAAACACTTTGATACTGATCTGAGCCATTTAAAATGTATTATTCTTTTTTTTACATTATTTGGTATATTTGGAGAAAAAGTGACATAGGTATTCCAGGTAAAGACAATATGGACACAATATTTTGTGACATAGCAATCATAACACATTATCAATACTACAAACAGGACACTGACTCTTCTTGTCGTAGTAAAAAGAGCTGTTGTGCTGAAGGTTAATTAACTGATTGGAAGAGCAGGTCATTTCTGACCAGCAAGTCAGTGATCAGGGCAAAGTTCACCTGCAAATCTCCCTGCACATTTCTGCATTTAATATCTGCATTCTGCATCTTGTACTGTTAAAAGCAACAGGAAATCCTTATATTCTATGTAGAATAAAATGTAATTTTTTTATTCCTGCAAAGTGACTGACTGCATGTTGCAGTTTTATTTTATCAGTAGCACTCAGGATGAAAGATTTAGGAAGGCAATTGGTTGAAATAAATTGCAGCAATAAGGTTATTTTCTAACACTAATTTGGTGGCAGGTACGTTTGGTGTATAGTGTTTTAAAATACATTTGATAGAGTAGGGAATAAGAGCACAAGTTTTATTGTTTATGTTATTTAGCAACTATAGTCAACATTTACTCCTTCCCTAATATTTGTATCCATGTCTGCCTTAGTTGAAAATGCAATGGACTCTCTGCTGGAGCTGTCTGGTGCAGCTGAGGGCGTGACCCCACAACTTCCTCCTGTCTCTGGCTTCGAGCGCACTGCTGCAGCGTTGCTCAGCCCACATAATTTTTCCCAACCGAATCCTGATGGAAATCCCTTCGGGACAGCACATTGCTCCTCCTCTCCTCCGTCTACAAACCTGCTGACGGAGGACCTGGATCTGCTCATTGATCGAGAGCTTGAAACGCTAACCAAGCAGCGAGATGTCAAGGACGAGGCGCCTGGCAGCGTATCATCGTCTATCCCTTTATTCCCTCCTCCTGTTCCTCAGCAGGCACTCCCAGAGCTGCTTCAGAGTAGCATGGAAGCTGCATCCAAAGAGCGCTTTCCCACCCAGCTGTCCCTGTCGGGCAGACAGGTGGAGGATCGCCCTGGAGTTTCCTCGCCCCTGAACCAGCTCAGTACGTGGGGAGATGAAGTCCTAGAGACACAGAAGGATGTGCTGGATTTTACACACCTGACAACAGAAAACTCCAGAGACACATCTAAGCCTCTATTGGACCTAGCAGCATCGGGACGTCCCTCTGCTTTCCAGGTGTATAAAAAGCAGGAAACATCTAAGACTGCTCCAGAATGGACCGCGCCCACATACTCGGATTCATTTACCACCGGAGCCAGATCCAAAGTGAGTCTACTAAATAGCAACCCACATGGCTATGGGTCATCATCCTGGAACTTGGGTGCACCAGAGTTCTGCCGTCAGGTCGAAGGAAGCCAGAGGCCGGCCTTTATCACCCCTGTGGCTCAGGGACCCTCCTGTTGGCTCAGTCCTTCCAGACTTGCCTCCCCCTGGCTGAACACGGGCCCCATCAATCAGTCAACTCTCAAACCTTCTGCGGTCCCCAAGCCTTGGGCCCTTCCAGCGACCCCACAGGCCCCTGCTCTTCACAGCAGACTGCAGTTGCAAGGAAAGGTGCTTGTGCTGCTTCGTGGTGCTCCAGGTTCTGGCAAGTCAACTCTGGCAAGGTAAACATGCTGTGATATTCTGACTGTTGTCACCATAGTTGTACGTGTTTGTATTTTTTTTAATTACTGCTATTGACTCATGACTCAGATATCAGAGCTGTTAACTAAAACTATGTCGGTGTATTGTCTTGCCTCCTCTGCTCTGTACCAATTAATCAGATTCTCACATTGTAACTGCAGTTAAGTGTAGAGTTCTTGCTTTTTTGGCACCTCAGATGAGAGTTAAAAAATATGATAGATTTATTTATTTTAATCGACAAGTTCAACTTGCTATCAGCAAACATAAAGCTGCTTATCTTCACCTTTGTTCTGGCTTTCTGAAACAAAACCTATTCTTCAGAAAACCCAGTGTAAAAATTGATGACAAGAAGAAATTATCTTCTAGAACCATCAGGGTTCAAGAAGGGACATTTATTCAGCCAGACGTAATCTACAGGTAGAACAATGCTGTGAGACAATCCAGGAATTTACTGACTCAAGTGTTTGATGACCTCACCGTGTTTACCTTCTTGAGTATTTAAGGTTGTATTAGCTGGTAAAGAAGAAGGTGTTTACCTTAACCTTTATTTTTTCTGGCATAAAAAACACCCCAAATAATTAAAGGAAAAAACATTTTATTGCATAAAATGCTATAAGACAGGGATGTATCTAAGCTAAAAAAAAACCTTCTCTCATCAACATGTGAAAAGCCCAGCCCTTTCTGCTAGGTTTAACATCAATACAGTGTCGAGCTAATCTCTTTAATTTTTGGATTAACTGATTAATAATTAGGCATTCAAAAGTGCTTAACACAAATTTTTTTCAGACAATTTAAAGCAGGTAATGATGAAACTATGAAGTTCTGGGTAGAACATATTTTCAGACAAAGGATTAGCATTTTAAGCTTAAAATGTATATATTTTTTGCACAGTTTTGGCTTTTACTGAACCGATGTTTGAACCCAGCCTTACTCAGATGTGACTAAGATTGATATTTTCAGCAAAACACACACCAATTTAGCTGCCTAATTGGACAGATGAATTGGTGAATTTCTGCTGCAGTAGTCACTTGAATGTTGCATCATTCAAAGTGACTACTGCATGTACATCTTTGCAGAGCCTTGTTGGAGCATAACCCAGGCGGAGTCGTGCTTAGCACTGATGACTATTTCAGCCGCGGTGGAAGGTACCAATTTGACCCCATGGTCCTGGGGGAGGCCCACGAGTGGAACCATAAACGAGGTCAACATTCACATGCACGTTAATATAAAGTACAACTGTTTGTACGTCTTTTGATTGAATGTGAGTGTTTTGTTTTTTTCTGTTTTGCAAATGGAAATTGTTTCACAGCCAGGGAGAGTTTTGAGCGTGGCATCCACCCTATCATCATTGATAACACCAACATGCAGGGATGGGAGATGAAACCCTACGTGGTTCAGGTCAGTTAGCTCACACAGAAGTTAGTAAAACAGTTCTTTTAATCACAAACAGTCACTGCACTGTGACAAAGAGGTTACATAAGGTGGGAGAGTTGATTATTGAAAGAAAAGCTTATAAATTATGGATTACCTCCAACTGTGTTGTAAACTGCAGATAAGCAGCAGTGTGCTGTTTGCTTTAGGCGCTGAAACATGGCTATAAGGTGTTGTTCAAAGAGCCGGACACTTGGTGGAAGTCCAAGCCCAGAGAGCTGGAGAGGTAAGAGACAGCAGGTCGTTTGTCATTTAGTTTATTTTGAACAACGTCAGGTTTCTTTCAGTGTATTATAAGCCTGGTGGGCCACCAGGCTTTACTTGTGCCCTCACCAGGCTTAGCATTGTTAATTTATTAGTTTTTATTTTTCTAATGATTGCCCTTTTTTAAACTTTTTAGTTGGTGTTTAGGTATTACTCCTCAAGTCTTTCTAAAATGCATAACCATCAAATGATATTTTCAAATTTCTTGTCAACTTTAAACATTTTTAACTCAAAAACATGGCGGGAGGCTGGATGACTGACCGAGCACCCTGAGCTCTGGGCTTAGCAATTTTTCTGGGGGAAACACTGAATGTTCTGTAATTTTGCTATCTGTGTGTCTTAATTTGCAGGCGTACTGCCCATAACGTACCTGTTGAAACAATTCGCCGGATGCTGAATGGATATGATCGTTTTGTCACCGTTCAGTCCATTATGAGCTCACACATGCCTGAGTTTAAACCGGCTCTTCTGCAGGAGAACTGCCTCTCACTGTGAGTGATTATTCAAAACATTTCACTGTTTGGCTTGAAAGTAATGTTACGTTGAAGTTACATTCTTTCATTGTGGATTTGAACATGAGTTAATAATTTGTTAATTATTGTTCCCTCAGAATAATAAGGAACAAGTATTTTGACGTAAGATCTACTGTTGGGGAAAAAAAAGCACTTTGCACATTATAGCCACACATTTCAAGACATTTTATGTGACAAGCCTAGTCAATGTAGCATTGGAATTGATCGTTTTAAACATGATTTAATTGAAACCAATTGTTCCTCTTTAGTTCTGGTTTTATGTCTTTTTGGAAGATGAACCTCCACTCCAGGCTTCCAGCATTGGAGTTTACATGGTGTGCTCAAAGTGAAGTGTAGAATTAGTTTTCTGTCAAACGATGCCTTACATGTCGTACTGATATGACATTTCGGTTTCCCATGTGTTTGCTTTGTCCCAATAAATAGCTTGTAGCTAAACTGCAGGCAGGGTTTCTTATGGCTTTCTTTAAGCTCTTCCATTAAGTCCAAACTCATATGCATGGCAAATATTTTCCCGCCGGAGCTGTGGATCTCCAGAGTCACCATGGACCCCATGGCAGGGTCCAAGGGTTCAAGGGGTCCAAGGCTCTTCTTGTCCATGCTGTCATGTCTTGTCAGGCTTATGTTTGGCCATCCCTTCTTCATTTTCAGATAGTAACTGAACCCTATGAGACTTTCAAGCTTTGGGTAATTTTTAGAACCGAATCCGGCTTTGAACTTCCCCACATCTGTTCTCTGACCTGTATGCCATGTTCCTCAGTCTTTATGATGCTGTTTGTTCACTAATGTTCTCGAAAAAACCCTGAGGCCTTAATTGATCGACTGGATTTATACTGAGATTAAATTACAACAACATGGACTTTATGTAATGACTAAGATTTATAAGGATAATTGATCATACATTTATCTGGGATGACTAGAGTAAAAACAATGCAATATAAATGCCCAACTTTTCTCACAAATCATTGTTAAATAGTTTATTACATAAAGTCCCAATAAAATAGATTGAAAACAAATGTGAAAAAGCTTAAAGCTGCACTAGGTATATTATGAACAATATGTTTTTTTTTTTTTTTTACATATTTGTTAAAACTGTCATTGTGTCAAAGCAGTGCAGCATAAGACACATATTTTTCTGAAAAAAAAGAGATCCTCTGCCTCCCCCTGTGGTCCTATTACCATCTGCCAAAATACACAACTTGGTCAGAAATAACCAGTCAGAGCCAGGAGGAGGACCTTAGCGCAGTCAATCATGCTCATGTACGCTGCTCACATCCTCCCTCTTGCTCTTTGCCACATTACAACTTCTTTCTGATAGCAGAGCCTGTCATGAATGCTCAGGATCATTAATATGGCCATCGATAACAGCAAATAAACAGTTTTCCTGGAACGTTAAGTTGTTTTTGTGCTGTATTTAGCACATATTTAGCACACTGAGCAGCAGATAGACGAGCATGCATGACAGTGCTAAGACCCGCTTCTTGGCTCTGATTGGTTGCTTTCTACAGACAGCACAGATGATGGTAGAACTGGGAAAAGAAGCTTGATGTATTTATTTTTTCACGGAGTATTTTTCTCACACTGTCATGACATTATGATTTTAATAAATATGTAAAAAAACAATATCTCAGTTATAAAAGTTAGACACCACAGCTTTAAGGGGTAAGAAGACTAAAGACATCTTTTTTTTAGCAGATAAATTGTAAATCTCATTTAATCTTTTTAAAACTTGCAGCATATTAATGTACATTTGTGTTCATACAGCAACAACATCCCATGCTCTTTTTTGTAGGCCTGTTTCTGCAGACACGCCCTGTCCAGACCTGGTAGATCGGTCCAGACTGAATGAGGAATGTAAAAGTTCCCGCCCTCAGCTTTATTCCTCTCTCCCTGACGTGTCGTCCATCAGTGGCTCTGAAGACGCTGGGATGCCTGACGACGCTTCTTGTGAATCCACTGAGTCGCTCGACCTCCAGCTGCGAGGAAAACAAGCCAGTAGGCCAGACGCTTTTGATGCAGAGGATATTTATTCAGGTCAAGTGGATTCTGAAATGAATCCCACTAAAAAAGAAGGGAGAATCCCAGATTGCATTGTGGAATCTGTGATGAATGAAGACCACGCTGATGAAGTTCCTGTGGCGTTCTCTGAATCCATTGCACAAAGAGTGAAGAGGGAAAGATCAAAAAGGTCTGGTTTTGACCAGGCAGAAGCTGCGGACCTTGTTAAAGATACCAACTCATCAGACAAGGACACTTCAACAGATGAGCAAACAGAGAAGGAGACGGTGGGGAAAGGAGAAGAGAAGAGGAACTCTGCAATACTTCATTTTGTTGGAGACTGGCCTTCAGAGTCTCTTCAGCAACGACCAGTGAAGACAGGAGAGAGGCATACAGCAACACTAGGAAAGGAAATAGGTGATGATGAAAAATCAAAGATTGTAACATCAGGCCCGGATATAACCGAGTTGCAGAAGCTTTTTGACCTTATTCAGACCGGTGTAGTCACAGATCAGATGAGTTCATCTTGCTCACTCTCTCCCAGCTCCGGGGAAGAGTTTGATAAACAGGATGAAGGTGGCAAGGTGGAAGAAGTTAACAAAACCAAAGAGAGGCATGAAAACCGGAGCAAAGCTGGCTTACCTGACTGCGTCCAGGACTGGAAGGCAAACGAGTCACGTAACGGCACAGGTTGTTGTGAAGGAGTCGAGAATGAAAACAAAGTGAATACCAACACCGAAAGGATCTCTGATTCTTCAGAAACGGGAAAAGAACTACTGGAGTCAACAGATGTAAGCAACGATCAAGTTGGAAACAAAAACACAGACCTGAAAGAAAATCGCAGATCCCAGGGAGCTGAGTCGAATGTGAAATACGTTAGTGAGGGTCCTGAAAGTCCGGCGTCTGAGTCATTTGCAGAAGCAGAAAGTTGTGGCAGCAGTCAGGAGAAAAAGCAGCGACAGGGTCGGAGATCCGGGAAGCAGTGCAAGTTGGCCCTCACTTTTTCTCATAACTCTTCCATGAATGATTCAGACTGTTCAAACACTGCAGCTGAAAATACGGACACCAAAAAAATCTCAAATTCTGATGCCAAAGCAATCAGTTCTGATCTGAAACCGGATTTGGACCTGCTTTGTCCATCCCAACTTGAGCTACCAACCGCCTTCGCATCAGTAGAAAGGAGCTGCTTCTGTCAGACAGAACCGCAGGACTTTGCTCTTCTCTGGCGTCTCAACCGTCGCCACGGCTCTGATGGCGCTGTCATGGCTGCCAGTGGACACTCCGACAATGTCCAGGTGTTGGAAGGAAACTCTTCTCGTTTTGTGCCGTGGCTGTCCTCCACAGCATCTTCTGTGAACTCATCCAGCCTCCTGGAGGTGCCATACCGGGTGGTGCACGAGAAGGGCACCCAGCTGGAGGAGAAGGAGCTTGGGGTGACTCAGAACCGGCTGGAGAGCTTACGCATTCTCAGCCGCCATTTTAAACTCGTTAGTTTTGATACATTAGAGGATCTGTATGACAAGTGCAGTCAGGACTTGGAATGGACCACCAACCTCCTGCTGGACTCCGGAGAGAGGTTCTTCCGGGATGAAGATTGTGATGACATCCAAACATCTAGCCAAGCTGGAGCTTTCAGTGAGGTTTCAGACACTGATGAATGTCTGGAACCAGTCAGGGAGTGTGAGTCTAAAGGAGAACAAACTGGGGCTAAAGAAGCAGCACAGGAGTTGACTCATGAGGCAGAAAGGCCATCAAACGAAGGTAACAAAAACGCTGACATGCCTTCTGGAGGGGAATCAGTTTCAGTTATAGATGATGAGCAATCAGAACCAACTTCTGAACAAGAACCAGTTCCTCAAACAGAACCTCCCCCTCCTGAAGCAGTCGAACTGGAGCGCAGCTCCAACACCGACCTCTTGATCGCAGATGCTGATGTTGAAGACGGAGCCTGGGGCAGGAGTGTAGACATCTTAGACTTTGAAACTGAAACCTCCGACGATATCGCAAGCATGGATGAGATCAACCGGCTTCTGCAGGCTGAGCTGGAAGAGATGGAAAGAGAACAAAGTCAGAGGAAAGCAGAGCGGCAAAGCCAACATCTGAACATCCAAACCGTGGAGCTGAAACTCTCCACAGAGCTGGCTCTGCAGCTAACGGAGCTGTTCGGTCCTGTCGGAATAGACCCAGGTAATTTACATGCAGGGAGCTCACTGTGCTTACTTGAAACTGAAATAACCTTTTAAAGTGCAGGATCAGAGTACCTGCTTCATGCAGTGGCATGCAAAAGCATTTGAAATATGTTAATAAAAATATGAAAAATGTGGTGTGCATTTGTACTCTGGTAAACATTCAAGAAGCCTATATTAACTCTGTAGGAACTGCAGAGATCCACAGCTCAGGTAATAGAATCTGTTGGCAGTACAAATAATAATACACTCAATAAATTTGTCTCACTTTGAAGAGTGGCAAGAAGAAAGTGATTAGTTAAACATGTGGAAGAACCTTCTCTGGTCAGATGAGAGCAAGACTGAACTTAGGCCTACATGTAAAACTGACACAGTGCAGCACCTGCAACTAGAGCTGCACAATATTTCAAATTTCAGTTGTCATTGTACTGTCAAAGGAAATGTAATCCATTATTATAAGTGGCATAGTATCCATTCACACTCTGCACACCAAAACTAAAGTTGGCCATTTGGGTGGCTTATGACTGAGCGACCAGCTGTGTAATTATCGTTGCAGAGATAAACTTAAAAAAATGGATTGAATGCTTTCTTATTTTTCTAAAACAAGACATCTAGTTGTAGATATCTAGTTGATATAATCCCAAATGCTTTCCTGATCTCATTCAGCTTGACTTTGTAAACAGCATGCCTAAAGTGAAACATGGTGGTGGCAGCATCATTCTGTGCAAATGCCGATGGAAATATAGATGGAGCTACAGACAAGGAAACTTAGTTGCTGCAAAATAATGGAAATGAGCTTCCTATCAGTTCCAGCTACCATAACAAACAGTTACAATTAAATGGTTTAGTTAAACTATATTTATGTGTTAGAATAGCCCAGTCAACACCCAGATCTACATACTGTTGAGAATGATTTTCAGAGACACTCTACATTCAGTCTGACTGAGCATGATCTATTTTGCAAAGATGAATCTCAAAAATATCAATAAAAGCTGTAAATTTACTGTGGTCATTGGAGTGAAAGGTGGTCAGTTAAAGTTTTAACTCAAGGGGAGATGAAAACAAATGCACACTTCTGTCATATTTTTAATTGCATAATTATAAAAACCATGTATACTACAACTATGTGCAGTATTCTGTGTATCCGCCACTTTAAACCCCAATGCATCTTATTGGTTGTCCGTTAGGCACATGTTCAGCGGATGACTTTGCTGTGCTGATGGACCTCAATCTGGCTAAACTTCTCCACCAAAAGTGGAAAGAAACTATTCAGGTTAGATTGAATCTTGCAGAAAAAAAAACAAAAACACCAGAACTTCTGTCAAGATCTACCATTGTGCATCTGTTTCTCTTTTAATAAAAGTACTTTATTTTTCAGGAAAGGCAAAGACAAGCAGCTCTATCTTTCCAGCTGCTTGAGGAAAGTAAGTAGCTGAAACAAACAAACTCCAAACACAAAAAATGTACCTGCTAGTATTTTGCAGGCTAAGTTTATATTTTTTTTATTGCTCTTGAATGTGGATTTTTAATTGTTCCAAAAGAGCAAACGCATCCAGGTAGTTCCCTGACAAGCAAAAATGGCGACATGTCACTGGCCGGCCAGCCAGACTCCAGCGCTCGGATCCCGTTTATGGATCACTGGAATGTGTCCCGTCCACACGTCTCTCTTAGAGACATCATCAAGGAGGAGCAAGCTCTGCAGGCAAACATGCAGAAGGTATCACAACACCACAAAGGTGTTTATAAAACGTGACCCTATGGTTGTTCCTTCTCATTTCCATTAACTCTGTCTGGCCGCCTTTCTTTCAGACCAGACAGAGTCGCGTTGACCTTCACCGCTGGGATGGAGCAGCGTTGTTGAAAGAGAAGCAACTATACCAACTTTTCCCCACAATCGACAAGCATTTTCTGCAGGACATCTTCAGAGATCACAAGTATGAAAAGAATATGTTCATTCTGTTTACATCATGTAAACAGTCATCTCTTTCTCTTTAAAAGACATAGTCATTGTTCAACTGCTTTTATTTTCTTTGCCATTTATTCTTGTGTAGGTCTGCAACTGACAATTACTTTACTAACCAATTTTTCTATTAATTATTCTGATAATTGATTAATTGGACAAAATAAATTGGCACATTCTGCAGATTTTTTATTTCACCATTTAAGCCTTTTTTGTATAATATTGCAAATATTATACAATAAAAATGAAAATGCCGAAATAAGTAAATCATTTTTAAAAATAAGAACCTGAAAGTTTTATTGCATAAAGTGCAGTAACCTAACATTTATCTAATACACTTGGTTATTTGTAGCATCTGTAGCTGACATGTGAAAAGTCCCAATTACTGCTCTGAGTGTGTTGTTCTTTCAGCAAATGCCCTTTGCTACTTCAGTCAATGAATTATCAGTTATTAGATTAGTTGGTAATTATTTCAATAATCCATCCATTAACATTAATTGTTTCAAGGAAGTGAAAGCTAAAATCCCTGATGCTTTTTACAACCGTAGAGGACAAACAGCATTTCCGGTATTCTGGTACTGCTCCATAACTGGTGAAGTCATGTATTTTTTGTGTTTTTAATTTTTTCGTTCCTTTGCACAGTTACAGTCTCACCCAGACTGAGCTGTTTCTGCGCTCTCTTCTCAACGAGGAGGAACCTGTGAAGACGGTTGTTGCACTGGAAGCTCCTCGGTCGGACCAGCACAGAGCAGCCAGCAAGGAAAAGGAAAAGGTGCAAAGTCTTTCTGTTTAAAAGTTTTTATGAGCATCTTTCGCTTTTTTTTTTATTTTGATTTGGCTCTTTAGAGATTTGTCAGAAAACAAACAAAACCCCTGAAGTAAACAATATATATTTATAGTAATTTGTCTTGTTTAAATTTATAGAATTTCATTATAAGCTACTTTACATCTATTCATTCTTTGAATTATACGATAGAAAGCTTCATTATTGACAACAAAATGTGCTCCCTTCTGTTTTTACTTCATCCATACAGAAGCAGAAGTCGTTGGAGTCTGCTGTCCTCAACTATCAGGACACAGATGATCCAGAGTACGAAGACTTCAGGGCTGAGGCCAACCTTCAGAGGAGGCGACAGCTTGAGAACTTTGCAAAGGCTGCAGAAGCTTTCAGGCAAGGTCGCAAAGAAGTGGCTTCGTTTTACGCACAGCAGGTAAAAACAGGAGGCCAAAAACGGATTCATGAACAATACCTTGCAACAGTTTGTATACATTTTATATTTTTTTATTTATTTTAAAATTTACTTTTGTGGGATTTTTTTTTATTATGTCACAACACAAATGAAAATGTTGGTTTCATTGAACTATCCACTGAAGAGTAACATTTGTATGTACTTCCTGTTTTTTATCTGCTCTTGCCTTAGGGACACTTGCACGGCCAGCGGATGCGTGAGGCCAATCACAGAGCAGCGGTGCAGATATTTGAAAGAGTCAACTCATCACTTCTGCCCAGAAACATCCTGGACCTTCATGGACTGCATGTGAACGAGGCCTTAGAGCATCTGGCTCAAGTCCTGGAGGATAAAACTGCAGGTTAGACCAGTGTTTTGAGAGTTGGATGGGATTTTCAGCTGACAGTAGAAATGTGTAGTAGAGTGTGAATGATCTGAAATATTGCATTCGTTTTTCTTTAGGAAAAACCATTTTAGAAAAGTAAATATGAAAATGTATCATGTACGTTTTAGCTTTTAAATAGTGCAAAGATTGCAGGAGTAGCAATCTGTACAAAAAGGTACTGAGAGAATTTGAATGATTTATTGCATTTGCATGAAATACAGTTTTAAAAAAAATGATACAGTTACGACTACGTTGTGGTGCGAGCATGCTCCTGTTAACTGTATTTGTGTGTTTTGTTTCTCTTTGGCCTCTTTGTGAACAGAGTGCGAGCAGGGTCTGTGTCAACCTCAGCTCTCTGTCATCACAGGAAGAGGGAACCACAGCCAGGGGGGAGTGGCCCGCATCCGGCCCGCTGTCATAGACTACCTCACCAACAAGCACTACAGGTACGGATAAACTCACACGACACACACACAAAATCACGCAAAAGGAAGAGAGACGTTCGTCTTCACCCATAGCTTCTCCCGTGTGTGTTTCTGTCAGGTTCAGTGAGCCAAAGCCAGGCCTCGTGTTGGTCTCTTTGAAGTGAAAAGACCCGGTTTCTACTGCTGCGAATGAATCAGGACTCTCTTCATCTCTTGCTCTCGTTTTTCAGTGCTGCAGTTTTTATAAAAGGGTAAAAGCCCAGTAAATATTTGTATTCCTTTGATTCAAATATTCCTCTTCATCAGACCTGCATCTACTAAAAATACAAAAAGTCATATATTTACTGAAAATAAATTTAATCCATGTCACCTTATGTGAAGGGACTCCATTGGTATCAAACAGAAATAAGTTACTATCTGCCAGTAAAATGATCGAAATTTATATTTTATTATACATTTTCTATGGTGTATTTTTACCTCCTATGTTTTACATAATCGGGTTTTGAAGTTTTCAGACTCTGCAGAGTCGTGTTTGAGCTCGACTGTTCATGTTTTGCCTATCTTTAAATCAGTTATGATGCTTTGTGCATAATGGAGGCCTCCTTTGCAGTGTTGATGTAAGACGTTATTTGAGACAAAGTTAATGCCTTAAACTTTTTCTTTTTTTAACATGTTTTTTACAAAGTCAAAGGGTTTAAAGAAGATGCAGCTTTTCTTCTTGATTACAGTTTTACAGACACCACATAATATGTTTTAAGCCTCATAGATTTGGCTCTATGAAACAGATCGAGCAATCTCTGCTGTTGCTTCTGAAGGCAGCTGCCTCCTTAACAGAACGTTTTTTTGTAACCCGTTGTATTTGTGAGAAAGGTTAGCTGCTAACACTCAAACTCAGGTGATCCGGTGTGTCGGCCGTTTTCAGCTCATTCCTTGTAGCTTTTAAAATGTCTCTTGCCAAATGTCATGCCAGCTGTCTTCCAGAGGATGCTATTTTTAGTTTTAAAAAGTTACATTGACTTCTTATTTTTCTAAAAGCAGTTCACTTTGGGGTTTGTATATATTATTGTAAGCACACTAAATCTAAAGACGAATGTATTTTTTAGCCAATGTGTCTATACAATTTTACAGAGCATGATGCTTGTAAAATAAATCTATTTGTTTACATGTACTTGTATGTGTTGTCATTTCGGGATGTGTTTGATTGTAGTCTTCTTTCAGAGGGTTTCTGTTAAACAACAGGGCCTTTGTTGGTTCTCCTTGTCAAGACGTGTAATCTTTTAAAATCTAGCCTTTAAAAATATATTTTTTTTTTCAGCAAAATCATTAGTCCTATAGGTGTTGGACTAATGAGCACATCAGAAAAATATTGACTTTATTGTTTGTTTCATTTTAATGTCATACCGATATTTCTGAAAGAAATGTTTGAAAGGACTTTCACAAGTTGTGTGTAGCGACTACTGCATGAACTCACAGGAAAATGACACTTTCTTGTGATTTTAACTTGTATGTGTAATTTTCATTGATGCTTTTCGTACACACTTTAAGTAAAAGTGTTAATTAACTTTAGGACTTGATATGCGGACTTTATATAGAAATACAGCACTCTTTGTGAAATGCCTCAATAATCCAGCAGATGGCAGTATTTCACCTTTACAAATCCAACAAAGTAAAGTAATAAATATAGAAATTTTGTAAATCAGTTTTATTTCAATGACAATTTCATAGTCTAATTGTAATACAACTTGTCTCACACTTTGAAACATGTAACTGAGACGAGAATTATTAAAGAGGAAAATCGCCACCCGGAAATGCATTTTCAGTCCTATTTTGATTATTTACTGGACCTTTTACACATAGCGCTGCTTTATCTTACTGGAACAACAAACTATTTATTATGTAGCATTAAAGGGTTGGATTCCACTTATACTATATAATTTGACATGACAGGGCTTTTTTCCCTCATAGTTTGCAGCTTCTTGCACTGTTAAAATTTACCGCTGGCATTAACAGACCCAGTTTGATCACTGATGCTAAGATGGAAACACACAAGTGGCCTGACATCAGTAACTCAAATATCTATTTTTCTCCACTCACTTTTTCCTCTGGTTAACCAGATGTTTTTAAAGTAGATTTTCTAACACCTGTAAAGTGTGACTCATTGAAGAACTCCATCTAAAATGGAAAACGAAGTGGTTTTATTTTAGACTCAAGACCTCAAGTTTCTCTTATTTATTATATGCTTGCATGCTGGAATAATTATGACATTTTATTGGAGTCTTGGCCACAACACATTAAATCCCAGAGAAATAGAAGGAATGTGATAGAATAAAATTTAAATCAAGTTTGAAACTATATTTCTGTTTTATTTACATTTTAGTGAAATAAACATGTTAAAAGTTACTTGAACTTTTCTCAATAATCAATTAAAAAAATCATTGTTGACATTACAGCAATTCAAACCTTATTATTGGCAGAAGATATTTCGCATGTCTTTATTGATATTTCTATTATTTATCTTTGGTAATAAGTCAGAAGAAACGTGTTGGTATGAAAAGATTATGTTCAACAAAAGTTTGATCTGCCAGGTGTATGAATAATTTCAGTCTTATCCGTATGTAGCTCTTTTCAAACTTAACTCATGCCAAAAAAGCTCTAAAATTTTTAAGCCTTTGCAAATATAATAATGCAGCAATAAGTGTCAGACTTTACTGTATTTCCACAGTGATCTCTGTTCAGAGAAGTCAGCGGCGATCTATCCGCTCTAAAAATGCAGGATGTTGAACAAAAAGTAAACTCCTGAAATTAAATGATAAGTTTTGCTTATGTCTTTGAGGGTTTTTGGCAACATGTAGACAAAAAGGATTCTTTCATGCGAGATATTTATAAAAATATTAGCTCTGCTAGTCAGTGGTGGGATGTTTGCTTCACTTGCACTGCTTCTTTTTGTGTCTTAACATCTTAGTGTGCACCAGCTGTCAGAAGCACAACCAAAAAGATCCAAACTGTGAAGAGAGATTATAAACGCAGCCGTATTGTATGAAACACAGCTGCTGTGGGGGAGGCGAGCAGCAGATCTGTCACACCTCCACACTCCAACAAGCGGATGTGTTTTACTTTGCCTTTTCTCGCACTTTCTGACTTCCCTCCTCTACCTATGACCGATTGTCTATCAGCGGCTGCTTTTGTATTTTACATCTGTGATGGCCTAATCATCAGCCTCTTTTCTTTCCCGTGTTGCTGTGAGGTTCAACTTGTTGTAGCTCAGTTATAACAGATACTTTTGTTGGAGTTTACAGTCGGTCTTTTCAACACGGTAACGTCTTACAGGCAGCAGCCGACATCCGCCCATTAAAGATTGGGGTGGCTGACAAGGTAGGCCCAAACATCCACTGTTCTTTTGTTGCCTTTTTTTGATTACCGTCTTTTACATTTGGTCTCAATGAAGCAATATGTTCTTGATACCTTTATCGCAACAAGTTTGATGTGTGTTTTTTCTTTTAATCGGGCAATTAAACTTGTTTCAGTTTGTTGATTTAAGTGAAAAAAGAAAAGGATTTTATGCTAAAAAGGTAAATTGTTTGTTCTAATCCTAATCTGATCAAACAAAGGTTCTCAAATGAGATCATTGAGCTGAAATGTGGAAAATCCACTGATTAATGTGTCCCATCTGCGCGATGGCAAATCTTTCCATCTCGATGACATGGATGGTGGTTTTGAGGGGTTTTTTTTCTTTCTGTTTCACAAAAGTGCAGCAATATGGTAAAGTCAGCTCAGAAATCATAAGCGATCAGCAGATCGCTTATGGTATTTCTGAAATACCATAAATGATCTACCTGTAGGCCGATGATTTCTGTCCCTACTTCAAATTGCAACAGCCTGACATGTGGATGTGGCATAGGCAGCAGAATGAACAATGGGAGGTTTTTGTGTAAAAGAGACACAACAAAATAGGTGCAGACAGTGAAACACATGTGATCTTGATGAGGAGGTTCAGAGGAAAAGCACCTGTGTACGTTTTCGGGTTCAAACTGTTGATTCTGGGTCACACCCAAGCAAACATGTCTTTATTTCCGTATAAAAGTCCCTTATGTTGTCACAGATTATCTAATTTGGAAGAGGTGCTGCTCACACATTCATGGTAGATTGGGTGTTTGAAAATGTTTTTACGTTCGAGAAACTCAAAAAACCATCAAGTGGTCTCTAAAACAAACTTTCTAGCTGTTGTGAATGTCTTGCAATTCGTCATGTTTCTAACATATCTCTCCTGTTCCCAGAAGACTGTCCCAATTCATTGATAAACATCAGGACCGGCAGATTGATGGTCAATGAGAGGACCGAAGAGAAATACCCTGAGCTGACCATGCTGCTGCTGAGAGCAAGAGAAAGGAAGTGAGATGAGCCAAGATGGCCTAAAGAACCAAGAGGTTGCGTAAATCATCCGCTGGAGAGGTGTGAGCTGCATACGAGACCTTTGAGACAACATCGATCAGTTCAGTTCACTGAGAGCAACTCTACTTGTGTCATCGGTGAATGTCTGAGCTTTGTCTGTGATGAAAACTGCCAGCAGTGTACGAAAGCACAGCCCACACTTGAGGACCTTACATCCTGCTAACCAGACAGAAAAGCCTTGACTTTTTCTTTGAAGACTCAAGACAACCTGAGAGGTTTGTTAATCAACGGCAGCCATGAACGGCCTGACTGAACTGTCCGTGAAGTGTGTCCTGGTCGGGGACTGCGCGGTTGGCAAGACGGCTCTGCTGGTCCGCTTCACCTCTGAGACGTTCCCGGATTCATACAAGCCCACCGTGTTTGAAAACACGGGTGTTGAGGTGTACATGGATGGGGTCCAAATCAGCCTCGGGCTGTGGGACACGGCGGGCAACGACAACTTCAAGCAGATCCGGCCGAGATCGTACCAGCAGGCTGATGTCGTCCTTCTGTGCTACTCAGTGGCCAACCCCAACTCCCTGGCCAACATCCAGCGCAAGTGGATCGCAGAGGTCCGAGAGAACCTGCCCAGGGTGCCAGTGCTGGTGGTGGCCACTCAGACGGACCTGAGGGAGGTGGGAGTTCATCGGAGCAGCTGCATCTCGCCGGCGGAGGGGAAACGTATGGCCCAGGAGGTGCACGCTAAGGGCTACCTGGAGTGCTCTTCCTTGAGTAACCGCGGCGTGCAGCAGGTGTTTGAGTACGCTGTGAGGACAGTTTTTAACAAGCACAAGAAACGGGAAAGGAGACGCATGTTCAGCATGAACCAGTGCAAAGTGTTTTGACCTTTGACTTTGATCTTGCTGCCGTTTTATGTTCCAGATATGCTGTTCAAACTCAGTCAGCCACGACGACATGTAAGGACCCAAACATGACTTCCTGACATACGAGGCTGTACTTCACTAATACCCCCCCAAAACTCAAACATATTTCAACTGAGAACACTGAAAATAAATATTACGTCACTGACCAAGAAACCAGCATGTGGGGTGGACACATTTCTTCAGGGATCATAAATGTTTGTTCTTGTAGTATGGCAAACAGAACATTGTTTTTTGTATTTAAAGAGAAAAGGTTGTTTTTGTCTCAGTCTAGGATTTACTTTTAGCAAGTGAACTTTTTTATTGAAATTTTAAGGAAATATGCTTCTCTACTACCACAAATACATTAATGCAGCATTTTTTGGGCATGGTTTCATGAAGTCGGAGCATTCCAGATGTTTCTAAACCAGGTTTAATGAAATTTAATGTCCCTTACCATTACTTTGTGATTGCGTGAGCAACAGAGTGTGAAATGATTTTAATTACGTTGGAAATACATTTCAGCTAAGAAATCTAAATGTACCCTTTGTGGAGTACATTTTATAATTTTGTTTCAAGAGAAATGTTTTGTCAGGTGGCCTAAAAATAAAATGTTTTTCATAAATACATCACAAAGCCCAAAATTATTCATGCCCTGGCAAACTCGGGTTTAAAGTAATGTTTTGTTTTTTCGAACACGTTTCGTCTGAATCGAAGCAATTGTATCGTTTTGGAGGGGCCTAGTCAAAGTTCTGACTTGTCCTCAGAATCTAAGGGGGAGCTAAAGATTAGGGTGATGGCAAAGAGGCCCACCGGCCTCAGAGATCAGCAGCTTATACTAGAGATAATTCATCAAAATACCAAAGGAGACATGCAAAGAGCTGGTCAGCAATTATAAAAAGGATATTACACTTAATAAAAGTATTTTTTTTAAATTGAAAATAATATATAGAATTTACAGAACACCATTTTTAAATAAAATATTGAAATGGGAGAAAAATGTTTTGAATTGATACTCCTTTTCCGTTGTTTTGTTTTCTTTCGAGAAATGTCCGTCTCATTTCCGATCATTGACAAACTTCTTGGTTGAAGAAAAATAATTTCAAATGTAAACATGCTGGAGGTGCTAATAGTTTTGAGCTGTAAATTAAAAAAATATTATGTTCTTAAAAATAATTTTATATAAGTTCTGAACCAGCTGAAGAATAAAGGGAAAAAAATTGTTTCTTTTTAGAAATATTTATTTATACAGTTATTTTTGAAAACAACATGAAAAAAACACAAGCATAAGATTTGTGACCTTTAATTTTCTTTCTAATATTCAAATTTCTTCATCTCTTCATGAAACAAGAAACAAGCTGAAGCTTAGCGTCAATGAGCACAATTTTTAGTTTTTGTTTGTAGACTGTGTAAGGTTTGAGTAAATGCCTGAATTGATGTTCCTGCTATACATTACAATAATTCCAATGTACAACAATGAAAAGAAAATAATTTGTGGGTTTTCTGTGAAGTCTCTGTGTCTTGGTTTGTTTTTTTGGATGTTCTTGGATTGAATTTCAACATGTAGGAACCAAACACTGTAAGATTTAATTCGTTATTGTAAACACTTGGTTCAGTATTTTCTTGTGCCAACCTTTTTTATGATATGAATTTATTTGTGCTGCAAGTCTTTAACATTGGAATATAACATGCGTTGTGGATTTTAAGCAGTTTTATAATCTTTAAATAAAACTTGTGTTGTTCTGAATTAGTGTTACAAATTTTGCATTTTTATGTTTCCTCTCAGACTATAAAATAGAAAATCCTATTCTGTATTTACTTGCTTTTGAAAAACAATCCTCTCCCAATAAAAGTGATAATAGTTCAGTGAAACATTACAAAAAAGGGGGATTGAAACATGTTGCTAACATCATATTTTCTGATATGTTTACATAGTTGGCAGCTCAACGGCAAAGAAATGAAATTATTGCTCTTTTTTCTCCATATCATAAAATATTCAAGCGTCATAAACATGATTAAACTGCATCTCAGCATTAAGACATTTTTCATCTCCTTAAACACACATAGAGTCAGGAAAAGTATAACAGGGAGGTTTAGATTAGAGATAAGTTTTATCTTTTTAGATATGCAGCTCAAATCAAGTACTGGGGTTCTGTCAATAAGGTATAATGGATGTTCAGGTATGTCATGTGTAAAAATGCATGCAAATGTTGCAATGTTCTTAAGTAAAATTTATGAAAGTCAATTACTGCTAAAAGTGTCGTTTTCAGAACAAAACAGACTCATAAAAAACGGAGTCGACCAGGAAAAGGGCTCAGAGAAACCATTCCTTCCCCCTCATGTCTTCTCCCGCTCTTTCTCTGCCTGCCTCTGCGTCTTCATGTGGTGTTCAGAGCTGCTGAGGATGAGAGGCACCATCAAGACTTTTCAAGGATACGCTTAAAAACACCTAACCACATCCCAGTCCACACATGAACTCTCACGTACAAACATTACACACACAAAAAAAGACATTGCAACCCTCAGCTTCATTTTTGTTATTTCTCACAAATTTCTTCTCTTAGTTGTTTGTGCAGGGCCGCTTACAAGTGCTTCAGTACAGTTACACAACATTCACAAAACCTGGATCATCTGAACAGAGACATTTAAAACTAACAGATCTCAATGCTGTAATGGTAGCTTTAATGTTTTACTTACAATCCACAATATTATTAATTATGGCTCCGCAATTGTTTCTGCTTCATCTCTTTCTGAATAAGAAAAAAGAAGCGCTCGACTTTAAAGTTCAGTGTGTTTGGCTCACTGCTGTGGTCACGTCTTTTATGTCTCATTATTCTCTCTGCCACAGCTACCACAATGCATCATCCCTTTATCTCTCTGTCTGAGTGTCTTTTTCTCACACACATACACACATGTACACACTCTCACAGGCATTGTACTGAACTGTGGGTGTCGAGCCACTTTACGGTTAGCGATAGTTCCTGTGCTGACATCTGAAGGGCCTCTGGGGATCTATGCGAGGGGCTGGTGAGTCGGTCTTTTCTTCATCAGATCCGACATTTTGACAGAACAGCAGCAGCCACAACACAGATGCAGCAAATAACTTTGACAATATTTGCCTTTCATTCTCTGCTGCGGGACTACAGGACCTCAGTGAGCCGTCAATTTAGAGAACGCCAACCAGACTTATTTGAGACCTCAATTACCATGGTGATGAGGTCCAATCAGCTCTGTGGGTTGACTTGATTGGTACTTTACCCACAGTCAATATGTTGACAGTGTTTTAACAATTAAACAAACTTTTAACAATTTGTAAAATTTTAAAAAAAGATTTTTTTTTACACATTTTTTTGTTTCATATCTAGATGTGGTGACTGGACATGCGAAACAGCATAAGTTACAGTTTCTAGGCTTTCTAATTTTTTTTTAACTTTATAATTTGAGTACATCCAAATGTTAAAACAGAACATATGAACTTCATTTAAAAAAAATCATAAAACTAGCATTTTATTGAACACCTCACCAAGATTTTCTGAAATGTATCTGCAACACTACAGACTGATTAAATAAATGAAAGTATTATTGAAAAGTCATTTAATTTCTGGAACCTTGTCCCCAAATGAAACACATTATGTAGATTAATTGCACAAAAATGACGTTTTAAAATACTTTGTTTCTCTTACTGTAATTATGATGATTTTTCACTTACAATTAATGAAAACCTGGTATTCAAAATGAGAATATTTACTTCCATTTTCTTACACCCTTGCCCCTGGTGGTTCTGGTGCCTATCTCCAGCGAATGTTTTGGGTGAGAGGCGGGGTTCACCAGGGCAACAACATTTACTATTCTCAATAATGAAAAGTATGTTTAATACCTGCTTAAAGTTTGTCAAGTTTCAGAATGTACTTTTAATCAGACAGTCCACTTTGTTGGGGTTAGGTGTGAAAGCTCAGCTGAACTATGATTCAAGCCAAACAAGTGAAGTCGTGTCTAGAGTAAAACATTGGTGGAGTTTGCTTACTGAGTGATTGCAAACTGACCATTCAACAAGCTGATATCTTGGTTCGTTGTGGAAATGCCCTGAACAACAAGTAGCCTGACACATGAATTTCCCCACTGTGGGAAAATAAAGGTTTTTCTTTTCTATTTTGCTAAAAACTTCACTCAGATTGAGTAACGAAAACTTAACCATCTTGATTATGTTAATTAGGACTTGGTGCCAAACACTTGAAAATGGATAACAAAGTTCAGACTAAAAACAATGCATTGTATAATATATTTTATGTCTTTGATCAAAAGATAAATGTTAAAAATTAATAGCATCAGCTTGTGTCAGAGACTTAACTAAAAAGCTAATGCTAGCTTGAGTGAGCGCACTTATTTCCTGATGCAAACTAAACCTAACCCACTGATATTAACATTAGTACACAGCATAATTTTACCATCCGTTTCTTTTTTCCACCTGGGGAAGAGGTTGAGCATCGTCTGGGTTTCTATGCAAAGCCCTTTCTAGCCTCTTTCACATTTTGTGATATAATGTTTTATTAAAACACTCCCTATTGGGGATCGAGAAATAACTCAGCAGTTTTTCTTGTGTAGGCGACTTCAGCCCTCACAGAATCATGCAGCCTTCGTTTAGGAAGAGGATAGCCTGAAATAAAACAGAAGAAAACAACTCTGGTTATCACAAGAAATTGCTGAGCACACAGTCATCTGTGGAGAAGTGCTTTGCACATCCTCAGATGAAGACATTTACGTCACATGTTTGCAACTGTTTCCGTAGCAGGGAAAACCTTTGGTTTCTCGTAGATATGTGCGATATAAAACAATCCTGTCAAACACTGACCAGTAAGATGACCAGTGACTATAGAGCTTCGCTTTAAGAAATGCATGGCCTGCTGTTAAACACTGAAAGAGAAACAATCTTAGCAGATTAAACAAAGTTGTCTAGATGACAAGGTATAATATCCTCAATACACTGTATATAACCACTGATGTTATCAGCCGGTAAGGCCTAATTGAATCTCAATATTTAGTTCTCATTTTGCTACTTTGTTAGCATTTATTACCAGAAACACAAAATAAAAAACTGGCGATATTCATGTTGCTGTTGGATCAGTTTGTCTGCTCTCATTTAAAAACATTGGAGATGAAAAGGTACAACATTCAGAGACACAGCTTTGATGAGAGTTAATAAAGGCTTCATTTCAACTTTAATGCATAATATTGTCAGTAAATGCTAGTAGCATTGGTGAGATTTAAAGTTCAATTTGCTCCCATTTTTTTTGTCCAGACTAAATTTCTGTTAACATGGAGCTTGAAAAGAGTGACGTTTTCATATATCACTCTGTTGAAGCAACTTGTAGCCTGCCTCAAAATAGGGCTGAATTTAATATAATACATTAAAAAACAAGATTTTCTATGAACTAAACAAATTGGTAACACATCTTTGATGAATCTTTCAACTTGCTAAAAGTGATGTTTACCTAATACATTCTTCTTTTCACCGTGCTTGTGTGTGCACATTCACAAGGCTACCAGCACCCAGACAAGTTCTGGTTCCTTTTCTGTTGTGCAAAAACTAGAAGCGCTTCGTCTTGTTGTGTTTGTTGTATCATGCTTCTCATCGATCAGCACACAGACTTATATTGCAACAATCACTTAACACTTTTTTCTTGATAGATCATCTTGTTTCAGACACAAAAACATGCAAAATATCTGCATATTTTCTTTCCGATCATAAAACAAACACACAAACAAACAAGATAAAACAGGATATGGTTTGCAGAAATTAATTTTTGCCACTGACTTACACTATGGCTTATTTTTCCTTACAAACACATACACACTCATGCACACACTCTCTAAGATGCACACAGGAAACACCTGTCCTGTGTGAGCTCAGTACCACAGAAACTGAGTGACACAGTAACATCTCAATGTGCAGTTTCTCTGCGGAATCGGAGCACAATGTCAGTAACATTTGCCAGTATTTTGTAATGCTGCAGATTTCTCCTCTTTTTCTCTTGTAAATAAACTAATTTCAGGTTTTAAACAAGTGCTGAGGCTTCAGTGGTAACATATTAATTATAGAGGACATGTAAAGTCAATTCTGGGACAGTTGTGTCCTAGAGCTGGTAGAAAATGTACATATTTTCTACCGCTTGCGTGTCAAATTGGAGAAAAACAAAACTAGAACAAATAGTTAACTGTTTTTTTTTTATTATTAAATTTGAAAAAACAACAACAAAAAAAAGACAGACTTCATACAGAAAATTTTGTTTTTAATTTAGTTTCTGAAATTTCAAACAAAAGCTTTAGATCACAGAATTTCATTGAGTTAAAGAAACAACAAAACACATTAGAAGCTCAAAGACTCCCTCAAACCACACTCATTTTACTGTATATTGTCTAAAGATAACCTTTTAAGTTATATAACTTAAAACAGCAGCAGGTCTATACATGCAAAATTAGCTTAAAACTAAGCTGGCAGAATGGATTGCTGGAGGACCACTAGTTGGCCCTCCTAAGAATGAACAAAGCCTCATGCGTTTCCTCTCTTGGTTTTACTCTTTGTTCAGGTTACACGTTTATCTTTCTGCTCAAATTTGGTCAAATTCTAAAAGGCCACATTTAGAAATTGATAATTTGTAAGCATTTCCATTTTATTCCGGAAAAGAATAAAAATTGTATCATATAGTAAAATTAAGCCATCAAATATTACTTAAACCCTTTTATTTTTTTTCAAAAACAAACAAATGAATAAAATCTTAATCTGAAGACAAAAAATATAAGCAAAACTATTATTTTGAATGATTCTTAGATATTCTGTTTTTGCAAGATGTCTGATAGGATCAGTAAGCTTTTCCTTTTTATATAATCTGCTGACAGAAGGAAATTAAAAATCTTCTTGTGATTACTCAACAAATTGCAAGCAGACTGATTACATTGGAACAGCTGATCATTAATTGAGAAACTATCCTCAGAGATATCTGTGTGAACGTGTGTGTGTGTGTGTGCGTGTGTGTGTGTGTGTTCATTTTGAATGACAGGACATAATGTTGCTAACCGTGTAACGCAGTCCGGCTGCGTGTGTGTGTGTCGTACAGCTTGTGGTCATGTACACAAGTGGAAGAAGACGTTGGGCATCACATTTCACCTGGAGACATTGTGCAATGTGATATCAAAGCATGTGTGTGCGTGTGTGTGTGATGTCCCAGGTCCTGTTCCGCAGCAGCAATTACATATAGAGAGACAGATGCGATCTGCGACTAACAGCCAGCCAAGCATTCAGAGCCTCTGACAGGATGTCAACCTTCAGGAACGTTCTGCGGTCTCGTAGGGTTCTGTCTCACTGGTGCAGAACCGAGATCCAAACTGAGTGACGCTCTGGGTCTGGGCCTGGCAGGTCTTGGTGACCGGTGTGCTAAATAATTGATCACATTTCGAGAGAGGAGCAAAAAAAATGAGGAGGACAGCAGTGATGGTTTGGATAAGTCTTTTGGTGCAAGGTTAGTTTTGCTGCAAGATTGATCTTATTATTGATTGCCATATTTTTCTCTAGATTGTTGTTCTAGATTCAGAAATGAAAAGGCCTCTCTGACATATTTCATTTTCTAAGTTTTACCTCTTCATGTGTGCTCAGTGTCCCATGGTGCTCAGGGTCATTATGCCCGCAAGCTTCTGAATGACCTGATGGAGGACTATTCCAACGCTCTGAGACCTGTGGAGGACACAGACAAGGCCCTCAATGTCTCCCTTCAAATCACGCTGTCACAGATCAAAGATATGGTGAGTACAGAGAAAACTCAAGAAGATGTCATCCACAAACAGAAAACCACAGGTATGACCCCAAAAATGTAAGAATTTGAACTGGATATAGCACTTCAGGATTTTCTCAATTTTTTGAGACAAAACTGTAACTTAGTAAAATGAGTTGTTGCAGACTCTAGGACCTGGAAGATCGCAAGTTTGATTACAGTTTCTGTCTGCAGCATGTCCTCAGGCAAGTCACTGAACCTCAGTTTGATTATAAATGTGCAAATGTTCATATAAACATAACAAAAAGAGATGAAAAAGTGGCATCACCCTGTGATAATGCAATTTTCACTTTACATCATTAGAAATAGCTATGTCTAATGATACAAATAATTAACTTGGGTGTCGCGGATCAATTCTTCCTGTAGATTATTGTTACAGCTGGACAAAATATTTCATTTCTTCTGCAAGTAAACTCTATTTATGATGTTTCACATTTGTTTGTTGTTTCACTAATAAACATAAGAGTGTGTTTAGAAGAAAGATTTTTTTATTTTTTGTTTTCATTTTTATTTTCGAAGATACTAGGTGTACCAAGCGTCTTGACTGGTGACTGCTGGAAATGGGCACCATCGACCATATAGGGATAAGCTGGGATGGATGGATGAAGTCACTAAGAGTTATCAAAATATAATAATTTTTTTTTTATATGAAATAATAAAAAAGACTGAGGAGAATAAATAAATGTTAAACATAAATACATATGGCTATGGCTGCAATAAGATAATTAAAAATCAGACAAAATCAAAAAATAATAAATGAAAGATTTATATTCTCTTCAGCACATAATTCAAACGCCCTCAAAACTTTAAAGTTGGTAACATCTCTCAAAGGAAAGGAAATACTTTTCTTTGAGGATGTGGGTGCATCAAAAGTTTCTTACATTTACGTTTTTGAATAATGCAGAGACTGGAATGTACTAAACATAAAACTTGTTTTGTCTGCAGCATAGTAGATTGTAGCTGAAACATATATATTTACTGTACTGTTCTTTGTCTGTTGGTAAGCATTTAGTCAATCAGTTTAGGTTGTGGTTTACTGTCTGAATTGTGTTTGCTTTCTAGATTTAGATGTCTTAAAATGTCTGTTTTTAATGGAAAAGTCTGTGTGATAGGATGAAAGGAACCAGGTGCTCACCACCTACCTGTGGATAAGGCAGGTCTGGCACGACGCCTACTTGAAGTGGGACAAAGAGGACTACGACGACTTAGAGATGATCAACATTCCCAGTGATCTGGTTTGGAAACCTGACATTGTTCTCTACAACAAGTCCGTAATTTGAAGCAAAAAAGATGAAATAGTGACTAAAATCAGAAAATTCTCATCCATAAATGTGTCCTTTGTTTTCATTCTATAAATGCAGAGCAGATGAGGAGTCCTCAGAGTCGCCCAGCACTAATGTGAAGCTTCGTTATAACGGAGAGATCGTGTGGGACTCTCCAGCCATCACAAAGAGCTCATGTGTGGTGGACGTCTCCTACTTCCCTTTTGACTGGCAGTCGTGCAATCTCACCTTTGGCTCCTGGACCTACAATGGCAACCAGGTATGTGGAAACAGGACACTCAAAAAGTGGAGGACATTAAAAAAAAAGATTTTGGAGATCAGATAATATAAATGTGACCATATTATTACCATGAAATAATCTCTGTCCATTCTGGGAGCACACTAAGAAATGGGATAATTTTCCATGCAGGTGGACATCAGTTTGGGCATGGACAGCGGCGACCTGTCCGACTTTGTGGAGAACGTGGAGTGGGAGTGTCACGGCATGCCTGCAGTCAGGAATGTCATGATGTATGGTTGCTGCTCGGACCCATACACAGAAATCACCTACACTTTGCTCCTAAAGCGCCGCTCCTCCTTCTACATCTTCAACCTGCTCCTGCCCTGCTTCCTCATCTCGTTCCTGGCTCCGCTGGGATTCTACTTGCCAGCCGACTCTGGAGAGAAGGTGTCCCTGGGGGTCACGGTGCTGCTGGCGCTCACCGTGTTCCAGCTGCTGGTGGCTGAGAGCATGCCTCCTGCTGAAAGCATGCCCTACATAGGTCTGAACCAGTTTTTGTCCATTTTTTCCTGTCTTGAGGTCGACATGTTGCTCATTTGGGAGTTAGCAACATGTAGAACTGCGTTATGTTGTTAAATGAAAAATAATTTTTCAGCTGTTTGTGATTAATTTTTCTCTTTAAAGATTCTGCTTTTTTCCAGAAAAAATTGGTGTCGGGATTAACACCAATTAATCCCGACACCATTTGGTTTAACTGGCACATTTTAGATATGGATTGTTAAATTAAACTAAGGAAAAGTTAGAAAAAAGAAAAATCTGACACACACATGTGCTTATACATATGTACATATGAAGAAACTCATCACAAAGCGAAACACATACGTTACACACAAAAATTTGAAAGCCTTTTTGTGTTGATCATTTTCCACATGGGGTTAAAGAAAACATGACATTGAAACTTAGAGTATCACATCAAATCTATAAAAGCACTATATTTAAAAAGACAAATGTGTTTATTACCTGCTTAAAGGTTGTTATTTTCAAAGGGTAATTTTAATCTAACAAGACTCAATACTGCTAATCTTTAAAAATATATTTGGATTTCTTTTAATATGACTGTAGATACGTATATGTATATGTTTTCACTCTGTTGAGATTCCCAAGGCTTTTTGAAGAGGAACAGGACAAATTCTTTGCTGTACTTAATGAACTGTTGTCAAAACTCCATGGTGTTTATTATGGCAGACAATAGTTTTTCCCAGCAGGCCTCCCAAAGACCCCAATGGATTCTGTTGATTGTTTTAGAGACATTTGACATCTTTGTACTTTGGAACTTTTTGTTTTGTTATTCTTTCTAGTATCAATAGTAATGCTGAAATTTAGTTGAAACTGTTGAAACTAATGTAGCAATTTTACTTCAAGAGTTTTTTTAAAATCCTCTTTCTTTGACAAAAATATTGATATAATTGAGATTCACAGTAGATTTGCAAATATAGTCTTTAACTTCTGGATATTGTGGAGTATTATGCTTCCTAAATGTGTCATTTTCTCCGTCCTGTTCTGAAGGGAAGTATTACATTGCCACCATGACTATGATCACAGCCTCCACGTCTCTCACCATCTTCATCATGAACATCCATTTCTGTGGTGCAGAAGCCAAACCGGTTCCTCAGTGGGCGAAAGTGCTAATCATCGACTACATGTCGAAAATCTTTTTCGTCTATGAAGTGGGGGAGAACTGCACGACACCGGAGAGCGAGAGGACCCCGCTGTACCCAGAGGAACCTATGAGTGACAAGGGTTGTTTCTATGATGACATCTGCCATAACGGCCTCTACCATCACGACGGCGAGACGTTGCTGTACAGGTACAGCAACGGCCAAGCTGTGCATCATCACAACAAGCATTACAAAAGCCATGCGAATGGCAACGGCAACGGTAGACATCACTATCACAACAACCCCAACATCCATGCTTCAACTTTGGAGCGAGGCGAAATGAAACAAGAGCTTAGTCAACATTACCACCACATCAGACCGGACCAACTGGACTATCAGGCTCCTCTGCACCTCCGAAACCTTCAACACCTGAATGGGGGGGTTAAGGAGCAAAATCTCTACACTTCAGAGAAAATTCAGCTCCCATCTTTCCCCTGCTGCTGTCCCTGCTTCCAACATAAACAGGTGACGATTTCTTTTTAAAGGATATCAACATTCTGTATTGGGGGTTTGCTTTAACTCCACTGTGTTTTTCTTCAAGGTGGTAAAAAACATCCAGTACATTGCCAACTGCTTCCGAGAGCAGAGAGCCACATGTGCAAAGGTAGCAGAGTGGAAGAAAGTTGCCAAGGTGATGGATAGATTTTTTATGTGGATCTTCTTCATCATGGTCTTTCTCATGAGCATCCTCATCATTGCCAAGGCATCCTGACAAAGTCCTCCAGCATTACTGGCCCTCAGTGTTACTACTGTCAACAACGTCAGCATCTTATAAAACTGCACTGCTCTCAAAAAGACAATGAGTGTAGTTGGAAAGACAAATTTTTCCCTCTCGTCATGTTGCGGCACACAGATTTAACCACTTACTTCACCTGAAGCCTCCTCCAGTCCTCTTGGGTAGTTAAAGTCAGGTGTGCTCGCATGTGTCGCAACGCACTGGAGCGGTAAGACAATCCTCGCTCTTCCCTCGAACATGCATGGACTCTGCATTATTGACGAAGTAACAGTCAGACATCCAGCTGTAGGCATTGTGTTTCTGACATTAAGCAATCAGATGCTGTTTCCAACTTTGATCTGTGTGCAGTCAGATCCAATAAATTAGAAGATTATTGAAAAGTCCATTTATTTCAGTTAATTAGCAAAATATTATTTTGGGTAAATAAAAGGTTGATATTTTTCAAGCCTTTATTTTCTACTTGCATCTACTGAGAACACAATATTTATGATTAAAGTATTACATCAGACCAATAAAAAAACATATTTTAAAATGTGGGCTGAATGGAAAGTATGTTTAAGGTTGATATTTTCAAAAGGTAAAACAAGCCCCTTCTGAATACATTTTAATATTTATTTTATTGAATATGACTGTACTGTCAACTCAACAAACACTGGATTAGCTGTGTGCATGATCAAAAATGGTGGCAAGGTCACTGAGGCAATCTGTTTTTAGTGAAACACCGAACTTAGCAGGAGTATTCATATTTATTGTTTGTTATGTATTTGAAAATTCAGTCTAGTTTTTGAAATTTTAAGGTGATACTCAAAAAGATTTAATACATTTTCACCAAGTTCTATCTGATTTATTACTTTAAATTAAAATCTACCTCTCAGTGCACACACTTTTTATGTTTGGATAAACTCCTTCAAAGGGTTCAATCAAAAATGGAAGTGTATGATATTGTTCTATGAAGTGTTGTTTTACTCGTTGTCTTGCCATGCGAACGCACAGGAATGAATATATTTGCAAACACCTGTTGCAAAGGAAGACTGATGCTCACAGACACCTCCCATCCAATCTGACTGAGTTCCATCCGTCCATTCATCCATTTTCTTCCGATCATCCGGGGTCGGGTTGTGGGGGTAGCAGCTTCAGAAAGGAGGCCCAGACTTCCCTCTCCCCAGCCACTTGTTCCAGCTCTTCCGGGAGAATCCCAAGGCCAGCCAAGAGACATCGTCCCGAGAGACATAGACCCAGCGTGTCCTGGGTCTTCCCCGGGGGCCTCCTCATTGTGGGACGTGCCCAGAACGCCTCTGACTGAGTTGTAAACCTAAACTACAATCTAACTGTTATAATTTGTGTCTTAAAATGAACTCCAACAATAAATGAGAGGAACAAAAACAGAACATAATAAAAGAGAATAATAATTCAACATCAGACAGAATCATCTTACGTAATGAAAAGCAAATTGCAGCCAGAAAACACAATCATCTCTAATATCAGAGGAATACAAACTTAATATTTTAGGCCCAAGCTGGAGCTCATTATTAGGCCTATAAATAGGCGTCCTCGTTTCAGACTGAATGAACATGCATCTTCCTGCAACCAGTGAAGGTCTCTTTCTATGTCATGTTTTAAAAGATCAAATACTCAGAACGTACAAGAATATAAATTATTAAAGATGAAAACCACAAAATTCTCTTATCTGGTTAATAACTAAATGACTTCTTTAACAACAGCTTGTCTAACCACCAAGCATCATAACAAAAAGTGTCAGTAATCACTATCTTAAAAACTTTGTCTCCATCTAGTGGAGACAAATCTGGCTTTGGTAGCCATACTTTTTAAATGTCTTATTGTCAGGATGCATCTACAAACGTTAGCAGATTTTATTAACTTTTTCAAAGTAGCACAAAATAGTGCAGTGGAAAGAAAATTATAAATAGTGTTAATGGTTACTTTATAAGTTAAAAAAAGGTTCAGAAACAAGGTATTTGTGGATATTCAGACCACTTTTATTTTGATTTAGCCCAAAATTTACTCCTGAAGTCATGTATTTGGTAAGTAGCACCACCTGGTTTCACTGCTTTCTTCTCATTTACAAAACTCTCATTGTGAAAAACATCTTCTTGTCAGCAGTCGCTTCCTAATATCATGAGTTGAAAGTTATGATCCAGGACTTTAATTAATTGCCAATCCTGCACTTGTTACTTTTTTTTCTGTTTTTCTGGTTTCAACTATTTTAATAATTTATTTTAGTCCTTTAAAACATTTTATGATTAAAAATTGCTTGTTCTTTCTTTTGCCATTGCTATTTTGTGGTAGGAAGTTCCATTAAGATTTATGTTTCTAATATATACAACAACCAGTTTAATTTATGTCCAGGCATTGCACAACAGTGGTATGTGTGCTGATTCTGGGTGTCTGATCCTTGAAAATCTATCTGCGCGTTGATTTTAGTGTTTCCTTCTCAGCTGACCAATCAGTTTACCTTTTTGATAAAGCAATCTATCGATCACACCCACTAGAATCAATAGGACTTTGATCACCATCAGCAAACACTTACAAAAACAAAGGATAACAAAACCAAACCCTGTACGTATCAATCAGACTTTTGCTGGACTGTGACTTCTTGCTGTTTTGTGAGTTTTCAGAAACTTGCTGTGTTGGATATTTTGGAGACAGACTATTGAGTCACATGTTCTCCAGATTGATTCCAAAAAATCTGCTGATGATGATGGGCATAGTTCACAGTGACTTTCACAATACATAAGATTAAGATACACCTAGTGGCGGCACCTAAATGTCTGCGGAAAATTCTTCTGTCCTCAGTTTGTGGACGAAAATGATCAGGCACAACATGATGCAGTTTTCCATAAGCGCTGCTGGTAAGATCTATTTTTCTTTCTCTTTTTCTCAATCTGAAAACTCTGTTGAACTCTATTCTTTTTATCTCATAAGGCAAGAAGTCAACTCCTTCTTCCACAACCATCAGAATGGTTTTACTGGGGAGGACAGGAAGTGGCAAAAGCTCCACAGCTAACTCCATCGTTGGTCGGAAGGTCTTAGACTTTAAGCTCAGCAGTCCCTCGATCGGCCAGCGCTGCCACAGGGCCAATGGAGAGTTTCGTGGGCGACAGCTGCTGATTCTAGACACTCCTGGTGTGCTGGACACTCATCAGACTCAGCTGGAAGTCCAGCGGGAGCTGAGGAGGAGCGTCAGCCTCCTCTTCCCCGGACCTCATGCTTTCCTGATTGTCATTCAGATCGGAAGATTCACTCAGGAGGAGAAAGAGGCAGTGCGACACATCAAGGAGGCAATGGGGTCCCATGCTTTGAACTTCTCTGTGGTGGTTTTCACCCACGGAGACCATCTGGAGGAGGGGATGTCGGTGAAGAATTACATGATAGACCAGTCTAGTGACCTGGCTGAGCTGGTGGCTGCATGTGGTGACAGGTACTGTGTCTTCAATAACCAGAACCTTAGCAACAAGGAGCAGGTAGGCGAGCTGATGATGTTGGTGGACAGCATGATGCTGAATAACGGAGAGAGTTACTACACCAGCAGAATGCTTCAGAAAACAGAAGAAGATCTGGGTTATCAGCTGGAAGAGGATAGGAAGGTGCTCACTGAAAAGAATGAGCTGCAGAAACAGAAGCAGGAGAACGCCCTGCAGGAGTGGTACGAGAAAGAGCTGGAGATGGTTCAACAGAAAACCAAGAAGGAGTTGGAAGAGCTGAGGACAAAACTGGAGCTGGAAAAAGAGAAGGAGGAGAAGCAGGCGAAAGAACGGGAGAAGGCCCTCAGGGAGGAGATTGAGAAGAAGAAGATGCAAGAGATCTCAAGACTGACAGACATGGAGAAGAAGAGGAGGGAAAATATTCAGGAGAGGCTCGATCAAGTAACCAAAATGTTGGAGGAGCAAATTGAGAGGGAGAAGAAGATGAGACGATACATGGAGGAGAAGATCCATAAGGACAGAGCAGAACATGAAAGGAAAGAGAGGGAGAGAGAGCTTCAGCACATCCAGATGGAGCAGGCGCTCAGACAGCGAGAGGAGATGACGAGAGACGCCCTGGAGGGAGAGCTGGACAACCTCTGCCAGAGGCTGGAGGAGCTGACCAGGAAGGAGGAGGAGAGGAAGAGGCAGATGCAAGATCTTCTCAGAAAAGAGCGTCAGGAGAGTCAGAGGGAACTGGACCTGCAGATGGAGCAGCTGAGGGTGGAGAAACGCCGAACCGAGGCCTTTAAACGGGAGCTGAAGTTCCTGAAGATCAAGATTGAGCAGCAGAAAGAGTGTGAAGAACGCTTGAAAAAACTCCTGGATGAAAACCTGCTGAAGGAAAGGGAAAAATGCAACAAGGAAATTTCCTCGCTGAAGAGGCTGTGTGGCCAAAAGTGTAGCGAGATGCTGGAGAAGAGTTCTGAAGAGAACCCTCACAGAGCGCCCGGTCTGCTGGGATACGTGCAGGAAATGGGACTGCTGGGTTTGAACGCAGCTCTGGAGAAGGTCGGAACTCCGTGCTGCATTCAATAACAGCTTACAGCTATGTTAATGTAAATAATTGCATGTGCTGTTTGCTGTGATGGTAAAATGTACAGCCTGTGAAAAATCAGCTGCCAGACGTTTTGCAGATTAAGAGGCTGATTAAACGAAAATGACTCAAACTCCTTCAGATTGGATGATTTCTGAAGTGTGATCATCAGTCTTTGTCGCTAAATATTCTCAGATTTGGTTCTTGACTTTGACTAGGCTCTTCTAACATGCCCACACTGTGACCTAAACCAATCCACTGTGGCCTTGAACATGTTAAAATTGTCCCATATATTTCTCCGCAAATTGTCCCATATATTTCTCCGCAAACCAATCCACTGTGGCCTTGAACATGTTAAAATTGTCCCATATATTTCTCCGCATACACTCTAACCAGCTTCCTTGTCTCTACAAGACAAAAAGGGACCCCTCAGCATGATGGTTCCACCACCATGTTTCACCATAGGGATGATGAGCTGAGTGTGATCTGCACTCTTCCACCACATGTAGTGAGTTTTGTTTCAGTTTAATTTTATTTTGAGGTGTAAAAATAAAGGGGTCTCAGTACAAATACAGCCCCATTTTTTCTTTGTCTCCCACAAACGCTCTCATGAAAATCATCAAAGTGTAAACGAGAAAAAAGATGAAGCACAAAAAGCTTAAGGCATGTGAATACTATTCAAGACTCAGCTAACTTCCTGTATTTGACAGAACCAATCACCCAGAGTCAGGAAGGTGACTACCCACGTGAGAGTAATTTCATTCCAACAAATGGATGTGATTCCTGTGAGCGTCCTAAATCAGCAAATGCACAAACTCTCAGAAATGATGGAGATAATCTGATTATGATGGACTCCCTGTGTCCATCATTTAAATCTGTACTCAAACCAAACCCTGTTGCTATTATTTAAAGAACACGCATCTCCCCAGGACTGATAATGTTTTTTTTAAAACAAACTCTCGGCATTGCTGCCTGTTTATTCTAGGAACAATAAAATCAGCTTTAATCTGCACTGCATCCCCAGATATGTTTTAATGTCTGAAAATGTGTTTGTATACACAAGGCCAGAAACACAGGATGGAGACCAGTATTCGACCAGAAATCTGGGCCAGAATTCATCTGGGCCAGAATTGATCTGGCTGAGACTTGATTTGCTGATCCTGTGGGTACAAGCTGGAAGTGTGACACTCAGACAGTGTGTCATATTCCCTCAAGTAATAAAACACATAGAGTCTGTATGGGTTTTTCTCCGTGCAGCACATCAAACAAGAAAATAAAGAAAATGTTGCACATTTTGATGGTTTTCCTTGCAGCAGTTATTCCATGAAACCTCTAATTTCTCTTACCTAATTTTTTTTTTCAAACAATATTTTCCAATTTTGTAATTTACTCCATCATTGTGCTTTGGAGACAAGATGAGCACACTGATAACTCTGCCAAATCAAATGTACTTTATTATTTACATTTGGTCATCTTCAATATTTATCGCTAAAATAAACTGTTTATCAATAATTTGATATATATATTCTTCAGCCTGAAGCATTTACAATTTATAATCATATACATTTTAATTTCAGAGCTTACAGTCTAATAAAACATCAGCTATATAGAAATACACAGTCTTTTTCAATTAATTAGGATATTATTGAAAAGTTACTTTATTTTAAAATCTCTGTGAAAGACAGTATATAGATTGATTACACACATAATCATGTTTTTACTAATGATGAGTTTCCCTTGTAACTAATGAAAACACAACATATTAGAATATTTAATCAGACTTATAAGATATCATCTTTAGTACAGGAATGTGTGTCTAAAGATGACTTGCTTAAAGATTGTTATTTGTAAACACCAGTCTTTATTGCTTTTCACAAACAATATCGTTTGTGGTTATATAAACTGCTCAAATAAATGTATTTGTTTCTAATTGTTCTGTCTTGAACTATTCACTTCAGGTAAATACCCAAATAATCCAAAAGAAATGGCTGGAATTTCTAATATTTAGTTTCATCCAGATTTCTGATTTGCAGGGTATGACAGCCTGAACTGTCTGAGGAATAAATAAATCTAAGGAGATTTTTATTCTTTGCCATCTTTTCACAAATCAGCAGCAAAAGGAGAAGTTCTGATTTGAAAATGAGTGGGAAAATATACAAGGGGACAGCCTGTATATTTCATTGCCAAAATAGCTCACTGGTTTTCTGTCTCATGTGACCACCTTTCTCGGAGCCGTTTGGGCAGTCAGCTGGTAGTGCCTGGCTGTCCCCTGTAGATCTGCCGTGCGCTCACAACAGCAGCAGCAGCTCAGATTAGTCTGGACTCATCATGCTGCGCCATTCCCTTGTAACTGCGTGCAGCTTTTAACCTATTACTATAGGTCTTGCAGTTTGCCATGCGGTCCTTTTTGGCTCTGGACGATGAATAACACCACCGGCTTGGCGCTGGTTGGATCGGGCAGCCGGGAAGACCCGCCGGCGCACAGAGCTCTCACTGGA
Organism: Poeciliopsis occidentalis; assembly: GCA_010883035.1. Classification (NCBI taxonomy): domain Eukaryota; kingdom Metazoa; phylum Chordata; class Actinopteri; order Cyprinodontiformes; family Poeciliidae; genus Poeciliopsis; species Poeciliopsis occidentalis. The sequence continues at coordinate 491,466 of SZYC01000101.1, forward strand.
TGCGTCCTGGTGCTGCTCATCATTTGGACGCTTGTGGGCAACATGACCGTGTGTGCGGCCGTGTATCGCTACCGTCACCTGCGCGCCAAGGTGACCAACATCTTCATCGTGTCCCTGGCTTTGTCGGATCTTCTGGTCGCGGTGCTGGTGATGCCGTGGAAAGCCGCGGCTGAAGTGGCCGGCTTCTGGCCGTTCGGCGGCTTCTGTAAGACATGGCTGGCCTGCGACATCATGTGCTCCACGGCCTCCATCCTCAACCTGTGCGTGATCAGCCTGGATCGATACTGGGCAATCTCCAGCCCGTTTTGCTACGAGCGGAGCATGAACAAGAGGGTGGCCTTCGTGATGATCGGGGTGACGTGGACAGTGTCCGTTGTGATCTCCTTTGTTCCCGTGCAGCTGGACTGGCACCGGGCGGAAATCAGTGACCCCGGCGGGCGCGTTATCCCACGCGTGGAGAGCACCGAGGGGAGCTGTGACTCAAGTCTGAGCCGCACTTACGCAATCTCTTCCTCCCTCATCAGCTTCTACATCCCCGTTGTGATTATGATCGTCACCTACACCCGGATCTACCGGATTGCCCAGACGCAGATCCGGGTGATATCTTCCTTGGAGCGCGCGGCGGAGCACGCCCAGAGCTGCCGGTCGCACGTGCCCGAGCTGTTCCCCCACATGTGCACGGACATCGGTGCCAGCTCCTACCAGTCCCGCATCAGCATCCACCCTGATTCCCAGTGCCCCAATCAGTCACACCGGGAGCTCAGGGTCTCCATCAGGAAAGAGACCAAAGTGCTGAAGACTCTGAGCATCATAATGGGAGTTTTCGTTTGCTGCTGGCTGCCCTTTTTCATCCTGAACTGCGCTCTACCCTTCTGCCCCGGTCCAGGGGCCCCTGGAGCCCACCGCGGCCCCTGCTGTGTCAGCGAGAAAACCTTCGATGTGTTCGTGTGGATCGGGTGGAGTAACTCTTCCCTAAACCCGGTTATTTATGCGTTCAACGCGGACTTCAGAGACGCCTTCCTTCGCCTGCTGCGCTGCCGCGGAGGAGGCTTTCTGTCGGCGGTGAGTACAGCGGTGGAGACCATGCTGGCGAACAACGAGCCCGGGCGGCAGAGGCGGGACAGCACCCTGAAGGCAAAGTTGAGCGTGTCCACGAACACGCGGGGGAGTCAGGACAGCGGAAACACCACGGTGGCCGTGTTTTATCACGGAGGGGCCACGATGGAACAAGGGACGGACACGGAGGAAAGATATGACAAAGACCGACTGACACAGATACCCAGATAATTTTAAATTCTCCAGCCACGCTGACCTTCCTTTAGTCTGTTTTTAGTCGACATGAAATCATCAAACAAGTTCTTTAAGGAAATGAAAATCACTTATTTTCACTTGGTAGCCTAGAAGTTTGGGGAACTAAAAGTGTTACAATTCGAATAGCCAAAAACAAGTAGTTGCAATATAAAATAAATGAAACTGGAAACAAACACGCGAATAACTATCACTAAGACTTTTATGTATGAGCTGTGATAATCATGCAAAAAAAAAAAAAAAAACAGCAGAATTTTTTTTGTTTTCAATCTATTTTCTATGTGACAAAACACTTACATTTTCTAACATTGTTCACTTTTATGAGAAAAAGAAACTAACCTTAGCCTTCAGCCTACATATTCACCCACCCTTCAGCTCTTTGCTGATTACTCCTTCAGAAAATACAGTGAAACTAAACATAAACCAAATGAGAGCCATCTATGAACTCAATGAAATGCAAACCCACGCAAAAAATATGTCAATATACAGAAGAAGGAACATTAAAACAAAGCTCCTACATTGGTATAACTTATTTTTGAGCTTACAGGATGGAAATCTTCTAGAAGCAATACAATAAAAACATAATTTTTATGATTGTTGAATTAGTTACTGGTTTGACTTTTTCCAAATGACAAAATATACAGAGTAATTGTCAAACTTTTAGGTTAAATATAATAAGGGATTCATTATGTCCAAATTAATGGGCATATGAACCCAATAGCTTCAGTCTGCCAACCGGGTTTCTTCGGTCGGCCAGCAGGTGGCAGAATTTACAGACGCCAGAACAAAAGTATATCATCCAACAAGTAAAAAAAAAAAAAAAAAGACTTGAATAACTGTGACCTACATTCACAAGACGATTAGTTATTACAATGTGTCAGCAATAAAAATATATTTACAAAGAAAACAGTTCAAAAAAGCTCTTAATATTAGTTTTATGATGATACCTTTATTATTTTATTGTCATGTCCAGCAGTAATTTATTTTATTTGTTCGCTTTTACCATCAAAGACCAACAGTGCTCCAATCAATGACCCCTTTGAAATTCTCCTATTGTTCTCTGGACAAATCTACAAAATGGAGCATTGAAGTTGACCCACCATTATTCCACCTCTAATCTACCTGAGGAGGTTCTAATAAACCTATAACTCTCATGAGTTGTTAGGGATAACATGAGGCTACAAAGCAAACATAGTGAGTGTGCCCAGAACTCAGACACTGCATCATCCTCCAAGGCCTATTTAATCTGAGAAATAAGTTGACCAGCATTGTCTGACGCAGATAACACCAGGCTGAGGATGGTACGTGACAAATTTAGTTTTATTCAAAGCAGTAAACATATTTTGACAGCATGCATCACATTGGTGACACAGAATTCAGCCCTGGTGAAACTCTGTAAAAGAAGACCTTTGCTGATGAAGATGGTTCGTCATAAGCCACCCCTCTTGATTCCACAGTCCCAGCTGCATGATCCGAATGCTCACATGGCCTGTGATCTGAGCGTTATGATGTGAAAGGACGAAGTGACCTGTGGGGCGTTTGTGGCTTGTCGTTTATAATGAAACAACAATGTGAGAAGAGGCTAACATCATTTGTTTTAGATTGGCTTGCTGTGCAGTCAGACAGGTGGGCCACATTCTAATGGGTTCTCTGAGCGTTCATGTAACCATGAAGCAATTAAAGGAATAATGAGTAAATAATGACATGTTATTTTAATAAATAATGACTTCAGATTATGAAAAATGGATTTCACATTATTTCATTAGCCATTCAATACATAATACATTGAAGTAACTACAAATTATTTTATTCCCCAAACTGCATATATATAACATATATTTATGTTATATTTATCTTATAACATAAATATTCACCTGATCAGTTAATCTTTTATTGCATCACCACGCTTTTGACCATGATGTAATTTCATAAATAGGCCAAGGTATTTTCATTCTGTGATCTTCATATTTGGACCGGGGTTTTCAAAAGCATTTATTTAAGTGACATTTGGTGGCCAAGCAGGACCAGATGCTCAAACTGGATCATTGTCCTAAAGTTCATGCTCTTCTTATGCCTGACTTTCTCTAGTATCACTGCTCAGAAACTGCAAATACCGTCCACTTAAACTTTTCGTTCAGCCATGAAGAGTAATGGCACAGAAAGCGAGAGATAATAAGCTTAACTCACACATAGAGAGCCATTAAGGACGTGTCATATTTCCAGCAGTTTAATCCATCAGGTGTCACATTCATTTGATTAAATCTAAGAATAAAACTTTGAAGAAAAAACTTTAAGCACCTTTGCTTAGTCTGAAAATCAGACATCTTAAAGTTTATGTTTTAAAACTGACGACATTTTTAATTCTGGATATAGTCACACTGTATACGGTATCTTGACATTTTGATATATTTTGGACTTTCATTTGTAGGTAATGTTTCTCCAGGTATTTTTATGGATGAACAGTACAATGTATGAATTAGCAGTTTTCTAAGCTACTTTATTGTTTAAGTTCTTTCCTTTAAGTTTGGGGTTGGTAATTCTGGTCCTTTTGGGTCAATATCATTCATGTCTTCAGGTATTTGATTACTTGAATACACAAATGAAAATAAAAATAGCTTTTGTCAGCTCCTGCTTTAATGCCATAGAAATACTTCAGGTGTTTAATACAGGTGGACTGAAATTTCTTCAGTACTTCCAGCAGGTCCTAAAACAATCTTATAATCATGTGAATACTAATTTAAGGGCCCAGTTGATTTTGTCCACATCCTCTCTCATCACATTGGTGTAGGTGGATTAGTGAGTGAAGTGATTATCTGGCTGTTTGATCCCATCTCTTAAAACCCCACACTGTTCCTGACACAGTTCTGTGAAAAAGCATTGATATATCTTGAACATCAAATTTAGGACATTTCAAGGATAAATGTATTTTGTTGTGACTTTATGTGAACAGGACATAGTGCTGTGTGTCAGTCTGAAGTCTTTTGCAGCCTTTAGCAGGTTTTCCTCCAGGACTGCACCAATCAACTCTGACCACTTCTCCTGTCTCTGCTCAGAGGAATCTATTTCAATGTTTGTCTGACCTCTCAAGTTTTTGTATTGTATTTAGGCCTATCACAACGCACACCACAGTGCTCAGACAGTTATTAAGATACATATTTGAGATATGTGTAAATATTATGTCTGCAATTATTTATTATTATTATTATTATTATTATTTAGTAATCAATAATTCTATTTATTGTTCTGGTGGCCAATTGATTAATATGATAAAAGAGAGGGTCCATTCTGCAGATTTTTCATTTAACCACTGAAGCCTTTTTATACAATAGTAGAACTATTAAAAATACAACTAAACAAAGAACCCAATAGTTTTTACAAAATAAGAAAATATACATATGATTGGTTAAAATGCAACAACATAATATTTCTTGAGTAAATCTGAACTGGGTGAAGCTAAAACACTTGAGGGTTTTTAGCTGAAACATACTTACAGAAAAAGGTGATTTCACCTTAAATTCAAATGTATATATTTTTGGTACAGCTTGGCATAATTATATCTAGTTTTTTTTTAAAGTAAATGGCCTCTGAATACTCTGAATTTAGTAATCAACAATTACTTGATTACTAAATTAGTTAATTTTTTTTCAGTAATCAGTTAAACAAGATAAATTGTTGAATTAATTGTTTCAGCCCTAGTAAACTTCTGTCCACTTTATGGTCCTCCATTATTTTTTGTTGCTCTGTTGTGAAACATTTCAATAAACTGGAAAGATGTTTGTTCACTAAATGCAAAAATGTTCAAGTTGTATGAAAATTTTTGAATTTGCAAGGCACAACATTCAGAGAGGAATAAATAAATTCCTGTGGAGTCTGATGTGTGTTGTAAAAGTTGCTGAATATGTGATTAAATAAGTGAGAAAAAATTGTAAAGTACTTTCAAAATAAAATAAGGTTGAAAGAGAAACATAGACCATTGACTATAATGATTGAGCATCAAAGTTGGCTATTATTTGGAAAGATATTGATTTAAAAATTTGTTATGTATTGCAGTTCTGTGCAAGTTCAGTTACTTGGATGCACTTGAATGTTATTGTTAATTTGAGTTTTTAACTATAAAACACTTTTATGCTGAGAACTCTGAGATGACTGTGGCTCAGTGGGTGGAGTGGTTGTTTTGAAATTGGACAAACGTGGGTTTAAGTCCATGCTTATAACTGGTACCAGGGCAACTCAACCTCTACTGTTCCTCATATTGGTGCATGAATGTTTGTGAGTGGGAATGGCTGAATGGAGTGTCATTATAAACAGTTTTGAACTATCAGTGTGACCAGAACAGTGTTAAAAAAAAAATCAGTTCATTTAGCTTTCCCAGCAGAACATTGAAACCTTTTGATGCCATCTACTCATGAGCTTTTTCGTAGCTTGTGTTCACCGGTGAATTAAAGCTTACCTTTGCATTCCCGTCCCACTCATGCAGCAGGACGCATTGCAGGTAATTTCTTTTTCTGAATTTATAGAAATGGGATTATATAAGTGACTCACATGGGCACCCATCTGTTGAGCCATTTAGTAGCTGCACTGTGCACTCTGTTTACCCTCCTCCTATACCCTGAGAGAAACCGGCATGAATAATTTGTACCTTAAGGTTGTTCCTGTGGAAGCTGTCCTGGCCAGTGAGAACATAGAAGCTTTTATGCTGACAACACTCAAAAACACAAGAAGTGATGCCACTAAGAGGCTTCTGCTAGAAAGTGGAGCGCAGGAGGGCAGCACTCTCAGGCTGCCCACAGATCAACTTTCTACTAGTTAACAGAGGTTCATTTTTCTTTGTTCGACCTTTTTGTTCTGGTAAAATATGAAAGATGGTTCTATAGTTGAAATAGAACAGAAATTTAAAATGTAATGTTTCTTGATTTTCTGGTATTTGTACTTACTTATTATGTTACTATTAGGACAGACAAAAAAAAAAATCACATTACCTTTCACTAAATGCTTTTGTTTCAACTCAAAATAGCCAAAAATAAGTTATTAAACTTATAAATTTACCACACAAGCTAAAGAATAAAATTTATTTTTACATAAAGAAAAAATCTTTATGGTTTTCCTGAATGCCTCCAGACCGTAGGGATGTTACCCAAACATGACAAGATTTTATCTGTAAATGCAGTCAAAAAAGTGAATTTCCTGACCAAGCAAAAAAAATGCTTGCTCCTGCTTAGGCGTTGAGAAACAGCAATTCCTCTGATTTTTCAAACCAAAGTTCACAGATATTGATTTTTACAGGTTTTATTCTTAAGAGGGTATATTCTAAATTTCTCATGGACATTGTTCAGTGCTATGATTCTCAAATAAAAATTGACTAGTTCATGATTAAAATCATAAAAGTTGGTTTAAAGATACCTTTGGCTTAAATGAGTGTTGATGTAGTTTGGGGCACAGTTGGGCAGGTTTTATTTTTCTGAAACGTGTTCAAGGTTTCCCCCAGAAAACATTGGTTGGTTGCATTTTAACCAATCATATGCTCGTGTCCCTAGGGCAATCATCCAGCTGCCTGCCATGTTGTTGAGGTAAAACATGTTCACAGTTGACAGAAAATTTTAAAAAAATTACTTAATAGTTATGAGTTATTGGAAGACTGAAAGATTAATCCTAAACAACAAACATAAAGTCTTTAAAAAGGGCAATTATTTAAAAAAAACCCTCAAATAAATTAACAATGCTGTCTGGTGGGGGCACAAGTAAAGCCTGGTGACCCACCAGGGTTATTATATACTGAGGGAAACCCTGGTGTTAGTATTGAGAAGACAATGACTAAACGGAGCAATGGAAATGATGGCACTAGGTGGCAACTACCATCACAATTTCATTAGGATTTCTGTTTAACTATCTTCCTATTTCAACTGTTGCAGCAACAATTAGTTGGGAGATTTGAAGTCTATTTTTTATAAAGAGAGTTATTTCTGCCAGGCACTGGGGATTATGATTTTTTGTTCTGTGTAATAGAGGAGTGAGAAAAAACTGTGCACTAATGTTGAGCACATCTACTCACGTGGCTTTCACTGTGTAATGGGCCTGTAACCTACATCCTTCAGCTGCAGGCATGCATTGTGTGTAAGAATGGTAACCATACCAAAGAGGATTAGTTAAAAAAAAAAGGTCAAATGCAATTTAAAAGTGTGCAGATGTTGCATGTAGGTTACCTAGAGGCAACGTCCTTACAGAAAGGAAGCATCTACTATCAAAATAGCACTGTGCAAATAAAAGTGGAAATAATGATGAGTAATGGCTTAAAACAAAAACATATTTCTATTGTTACAAACTAGTTAAAGACAGAACTTATGTCAATTCATTTCTTCACAAAACAATCTTTCTAAGCCTGTCTTAAGAAGCTCCTGGAAGTTATTATGTAGGTGATCTGAGATTTATTAAAGCTCTCAGAGAGGAAATGGTAAACTTATTTGTGTAAACAAATTAATAAATATTTAGTCCATTCATCCAAACCATACAGACAAATTCAAAGTCAATCACTTTACAATTTCTATTGTTTGTATGACATTGACTTTGCACCAGTCCCTCATTCTGAGCATGATACAAGTAGCATCAGTAGAGTTATCATGACTTCATTGTGACTATATAATAAGAAAACCTCTGTTAAGTTTTGTGATTCTCTGAAGAGAGGATGCAGTCAAAATTAGTTCCATGGGATTTTTTTTCTATCTACAGAGAGCTGGAAAAATATAAAAGGATCAGGAGGGGCTTACAACACTTTATTGGTTTTAAGATTAGGGTTTCTACATGGTCCAGCTGGGTGCCGCTGGCTGTCGGCTCTCATTTCTACTACTGCCTGAGGAAGCTGAATTATTAGTGCGAGTCATCAGAAAGCCTGCCATCCCACTCTAACAGTGTCCTTCTACCTTACTAAAAATAGCCGACACAGGAACACACTCGGAGGGAAAGAGCAGAGTTTGTGAACCATGGATAGTACATTCAAGTGGGAAGTGGCAGCAGCTGTCAGACTTTCATTCACTCAAGTTGAACAAAACAGTTCTGGCTGATAAAGAAGTACCAGAATTATGAGCAAAAATACTTCAGAAAAAGTGTATGGCATAATATTAATGAAACAATACAGAACACACAACATGAATAAATGTGTAAACCCAAAATTTACCATCACAGTCACTGATGCTGGCATTTAGACAATAATATTCTCTCAGTTGGAGAAAATTGATTCCTGTTTGTTGATTAATCACCAATGGCAGGTCTGTCATCTGAACAGGTGGCCTAATAATTTTCATTGTTTCCACTGAGATATGTCACACCAAATACTTTGGTTCTGACTGTTTTTGGTGTCAAATCAACGTTACACAAATATACATCAACTTGACATGGTCATAAAAGTTATTATTATTGGACTTCTAATTAACTATTTAAAAAAATACAATTATTTATTTGTGGAATCATCATATAATAAACTAAAACTTAATGCTTGCATTTCTGAAATGACCCTGAGCTCAAGCCTACCTATAGAATAAGTGGACCGTTCGTAAAAGCCAGATTGATACCAGAAAACCAACAAGTTTAAATTAACTGCACAATTTCTGGTGAGTAGACTTTAGAAATATTCAGCCAGAATAATCAAGGTTTTAAGGGTTAATTAGTCACATATTGTAAATGTACATATATCTGTATAATTTTAAAAACTGATTGCAGTTGTTTGTGATATGACCGTTTATATTTGGAGGAAGGCATGATGAAAATTATTATGGTTTTCTTACAGCGTGATCATAAGACTATGATCATATATAAATATTGGGTTTGTATTCACTGAACAGTAAAAATCCCACAATGGACAGTGACACAGCAGGGAAAATTAATACTGATATTATTTCACTCATCACATTAATCAGTCAACCTGTGTATCAATAAGCTTTACTAACAGACCATGACACTTTATCTAAAATGATCAGTGATGAAGGCGCTTGGGTTCAGGTCAGCAGGGTGCCAGTACTACTGTGTAGATGCGTGGATATGGCCGCCGGTCCCACCGAAACACCTCTGCAGCAGCAGGGTGTCCGACTTCTACACTTCTGCTTACTTCAAAGACAAGTCACAAGAAAGCATGGGTGGTGAGTTCCCAACTTGTTCTTATTGAGGGATTATACAGAAAGCTTGCAGACAAGTGAGGACCACACCACACGTTGTAATGAGGGATTAGGGAAGCAATGTCACTGTTAGCCATTTGGAAGCAAGAAACACAAGCTTATGATTATTTCATCTGACTTGAGGAAAAACTGGCTTTTTCTGTGGTTTTCTTTTCTTTTTGTTACATTTTTTTGATTTAGCAGCTGGTTAGCAGCTGGTTTTTGTTATTTTTCATCCTTTTCATTCTATTTAATTTCTTTTTCTTGTCATCATGGTTGACTTACTCTACATGTTGATAATTCTGCATCTTTTTACAGCTGTTCTAAGCAGGTGGTTATTTTGTGTCTTGTCTTCGTCTGCCCTATGTTACTTATCTATTTTAAATATTCTCATGTCTGCAGTGATTTCTTTTAAACTAGTTAAGCTGACATTCTTTTGAGGCTGTTTCTGTCTCATTTTTGTAATTTGTTGCTTATTTAACAACATTATTTGGGTAACTTTGAAGATGTGAATTCTTGGCAATTGCTCCACTAATTAAAATAATGATCTTATGTAATACTCAGAAAGTTTTTCAAAAGATAAATACACAAAAAAACCTTGAATTTTTAGAGCCTTTAGTTCAGTTCCTAAAACACCTTCATACAAGCATATGTTTCACTTACAAATTGAATTTGTCTGTCTTTAGTTAAACCTCCTGGTGTTTGTTGACCTCTGCTGGTGGCTCAAAACTTCCTCTGATCTGATGAACATGAACACAGCTTGAAAGACTTAACATTTTTATATGCTTTGTATGGAATTAAAGCCAGGAATGGGTGCCTTTCTAAAACACAAGTTTACAAATGATGATTCTTGGAAAGGTGAATGTTCTAGAAACAGTTTGTGATTTTGATTTGCCGGTTAGTTCACTATCTAAAACAATAACATTGTTGTGAACATTGGAAAATTGAAATATCAGATTCTATGAATTGTTAAGAAAAATGCATACTTCTATTTTATGAGTAAGTTAATGCACTCCCTCCCCAGTATTGTTTTCAGAGTGGATATTTTGTTAAACCATCTTTTAATGAGATTACATCTGCAAATCTTTTTTGGGGTTTGCCTGTACTTGTTATGGAGAGCAACTGAAGCATTTTCTCCATACCTCCCCAGCTATGGAAACTTTTGATTGCTGCTCTAATTAATGCTCTTCTTATCCAGCCTGTGAGGAAAGCCCTGTCTTGGTGTTCTTGCAGCTCTGTCATGGACTTCACTTTTATTACACAATGGATTGAACTATGTTTTGAGATCAGCAAAGCTTGTCATTGTCATGTTTGGGGTTAGTTTTTGGACCCATTTCAAGAAAACTCTTGGAGACCAAATTAAGGTTTATTAATTTGAGTAAATAATGGAGGCGCGACTTTGGCAAGGTCAGTTCATCTGAGGGAAAATGAAGGTGATGTTCTGAGAATGAGTGGAGCTGGTTTACCAAGTTAAGGAGAGGTGGCACAGAAAGGGGATTGGTGGTACCATCAGGGATCAGCGCTCAGATTTTTATGACATTGCATTGTAGCTCGCTCTTGTACATTAGAGAAAACAGCTGCCTCAGGCACACCCACTCACTGGAAGCAGATGTCACACCCAGCGCTGTAAGAGTGGGAATACTTTTTATAGAGTTGTTTTTGCGAAAGGATTTTGGAAACTTTTTGGGACAAACTGACCTCCTTTCCTTGCGTGCAAAACACAAAGTTGGACCAAAATATGACATGTGAAATAGGCTGTTTGGACAGATAAGAACAATTTGTGATTTACTGGCTTATTTGGTAGTTCTGAAATGGAGCAGATGTTGAGATCTGGAGTTTCCAAATATTCCTAAGAAATTTCAACACTCATTCAGTTGAGGGGCTGCCAGGATCTTGACGTAAAATCAAGAGCAATATGTGATTGGTCAAAACTTTCCAACACACATCAGTTAAGATGAAATTGTATAAAAAAGGTTGATCTTAATAATTTGGGGATATTTTGGGACTTTTGATTTTGTAAGAAGAATCCGTGGTAGAAGTGTCAATAAATCTCCAGAACCCGTCATAGCTGGCATTAAAAGAATCACGTCTCGGAGTGTTATTTGTTTACCTAAATATTGAAGAGTTTAGCACCTTTCCCTCTCTTTCAAATCGTGACACCCGACTTGCTGATTGAGCCGATTCAGAGTTACAGGGGACAGAAAGTGACGCTTCGGGCTGACTGTGGACGGGAGGCTGTTTGGGCCCACTCAGAAAAGAGGTAAGATTTTTTAAAATCTCTTTTACTTGTTAAATACAGAACGGTTTCCTGTCTGCTGGCTGTCTGAAGTGCTAAAAAGTGTGATGAAGTTCTTTTCTGCTTGCCATGGACGAGTTATATTTGCTTCAATTTGTTGACAACGTTCTAGTTGCGTCACCAACACTGGGTGATTGCCATCACAATCGATGTTTCAGTTGTTTTCTAGCTCATGCGCACAAGGAAACAGGTATAAATCTTTATATCTTTTATTTTACTCTATGTAAGCCTTGTTGTCTTGGAGAAAAAGTTACGCATTGTTTTCATTTTAATGGTTAAAATTAAATGGTGGTTGTTTCACAAACTTTAAATCATTCTATTCTGCAGACATGCTTAGCCATACACTCTTAGTTTTGGGGATTTTTCTGATCTTGGAGCATGGATCACCTATTGATGCCTTTCCACAAGAAGGTAAAGTGTGGCTCATGAGAATAAACATTTCTTCAAACATTTATTTTCTTTACATCTTTTAAAATCTGACTTTATTTTCAGGAACTGGAGCAATTGACCTCCCACGAGGTATTATAGAAGACACCGGGAACATCACCAGAACAAGCTTTGAACAGCTGCAGAAAATGAGCGACAGATTCAAATTTGCTGCATGGAGCTGTAAAGAAATTCTGGATAACCACAATGAACGAGAAGGTACGAATGCTTAGCTTGTTGATGTACAGTTGTGGTCAAAAGTTTACATACACTTGTAAAAAACATAATGTCATGGCTGTCTTGAGTTCCCAATATGTTCTACAACTCTTATTTTTCTGTGATAGAGTGATCGGAACACATACTTATTTGTCACAAAAAACAGTCATAAAGTTTGGTTCTTTCATAAATTTATTATGGGTCTGCTGAAAATGTCACCAAATTTGCTGGGTCAAAAATATACATACAGCAACATTAGTATTTGGTTACATGTCCGTTGGCCATTTTCACAGCAACTAGGCGCTTTTGGTAGCCATCCACAAGCTCCTGGCAAGCTTCAGGTCGAATGTTTGACCACTCTTCTTGACAGAATTGGTGCAGTTCAGCTAAATGTGATGGTTTTCTTGCATGAACCCGTTTCTTTAGTACTGTCCACATGTTCTCAATGGGGTTTAAGTCAGGACTTTGGGAAGGCCATTCTAAAACCTTTATTCTAGCCTGGTTTATCCATTCCTTTACCACTTTTGATGTGTGTTTTGGGTCATTGTCCTGTTGGAACACCCAACTGCGCCCAAGACCCAACCTTCGGGCTGATGGTCTTAAGTTTTCCTGCAGAATTTGGAGGTAATCCTCCTTCTTCATTATCCCATTTACTTTCTGCAAAGAACCAGTTCCACTGGCAGCAAAACAGCCCCACAGCATAATACTACCACCACCATGCTTGACAGTAGGCATGGTGCTCCTGGGATTAAAGGCCTCACCTTTTCTCCTCCAAACATATTGCTGGGTGTTGTGGCCAAACAGCTCAATTTTTGTTTCGTCTGACCACAGAACTTTTCTCCAGAAGGTTTTATCTTTGTCCATGTGATCAGCAGCAAACTTCAGCCGAGTCTTAAGGTGCCTTTTCTGGAGCAAGGGCTTCTTTCTTGCACGGCAGCCTCTCAGTCCATGGCGATGTAAAACACGCTTGACTGTGGAGACTGACACCTGTGTTCCATCAGCTTCCAAATCCTTGCAGACCTGCTTTTTGGTGATTCTTGGTTGACCATTGACCATCCTGACCATTCTCCTCTCGGCAGCCTGCGATAGCTTGCATTTTCTTCCTGATCGTGGCAGTGACACAACTGTTCCATGCACTTTATACTTGCGAATAATTGTCTGCACAGTTGCTCTTGGAACATGTAGCTGCTTTGAAATGGCTCCAAGTGACTTCCCTGACTTGTTCAAGTCAATAATTCGCTTTTTCAGATCCACACTGAGTTCCTTTGACTTTCCCATTGTAGCTTTTGTGGCTGAGTCTGATCACTGGGTCAAATGAGCCCTATTTCAATGGGCTCATGAGAAGTGAACAGCTGTAGTCAATCAGAATCACTTACAAGAAGTGAAGAGGCCATGACATTAAGCTAATTTGATTGACACAACTCTCTACATCACCAAAATTGACAATTTATGTTGCTGTATGTATATTTTTGACCCAGCAAATTTGGTGACATTTTCAGCAGACTCATAATAAATTTATGAAAGAACCAAACTTTATGACTGTTTTTTGTGACAAACAAGTATGTGTTCCGATCACTCTATCACAGAAAAATAAGAGTTGTAGAACTTATTGGGAACTCAAGACAGCCATGACATTATGTTTTTTACAAGTGTATGTAAACTTTTGACCACAACTGTATAGTCCTTAATTGTTGCTTGACAAGTATGCAGTATTTTGTCTTTGTACGACCCATAAAATCCTCCTATGCAATAATGATTCCAGAATCCAGGTTACTACGACATTGCTGCTATAGATATGTCTGTCTGGCACGTTCCCAATAACTTCCCAACGGAGCACTGGAAGCAAGCAGCCATTCTCCGCTATCACACTGAAAACAACTTCCTTTGTCTTTATGGGGGAAACCTCTTCACCCTGTTTAAGGTAAGGCACAAGAGCTGAAACTGAAATTGTTTCTGATGTTCACAGATCTACTAGTCAATGTGCATTACTGATAAAGTTATCACATTCTTGCAGCGATTTCCAGTAAGGTACAACGCTGGCTCATGTGCCAACAAAGGACCAGCAATTCCCATGTCTGAATCTGCTGCTATTCAGATGATGCACGATGTAACAATCCTGTGCTTTTGTATGTCCAGTACTGCATAGGAGGAGGAGGATATTTCCACCCAGAGCAGTGTGGAGACTTTCCATCTTTTGACTGGGACAGGCTGGGAAGAGAACAGGGCTGGAGTGCTTCCAACGAGATGATTGAGTCTGCAGTCCTTCTGTTTTACCGCTGAGGAGGTGCATCGACCGGTGAGCTGTACTTAAACAACTCACCAGTAGATGGCACTGCACTACAGAGTATTTAAAATAGTATAGCTGGAAGTTTGGGCCAATTTAAACAGGTGGCAGGGAGAAAATTAAAGAGAAAACAAAGTATTAGAGGCTTATAGATGGAAATGAGAATATAATGCTCCAATTAAAGACTGACCCCTGAGAAATTGAAATAAAGTGTTAATCAAGCATACGCATAGAGCTTAATTTGAATTCTTATCTGCACTGGTGCGAATAAGAATTAAACAAAGCTTCTGTGTCAGGTTATGCTACTGCAACAAATGTCTGCATAAGTTGAAGTTTCTCTGTCTCTCTTTTTTTTTTGCACATCTTTACTGATATTTTGTGTGATTGCTGCCATGTGTCTAAAGTCACATTACAAATAATGTAACTCAAGAACTCAACTTACTCCCCATCATCCTGAACACGCAAACTCTTGTACAAATCTTACCTGCATTGTTATGGTGTGAGAGTCAAAGCATATTCAAGTTTTAAAAAGTCAAATAATTCAATTGAGAAACTTTAACAAATACAGAAAACTGCTGTTCACAAATGCTGTCCTTCCAGTCTGATGTACATTGAGCTAATTTGCACAGAATAATGGACTTGACAGACAAAACCAAAAAGACTTTCCAAATGATGGATAAACTACTTGTGTTTATCCGTCACATATTCTAATAAAATATATTGACCTTGTGTTTATCCATCACATATTCTAATGAAATATATTGACCTTGTGTTTATCCATCACATATTCTAATAAAATATATTGAAAATAGTTGAATATGGTTGTGGTCGTAATTTTATAAAATGCAGTCAAGAGTTTTTCAATACTCTTGGAAGGGATTAAGAACAGGCAAACAGGGTAAAATGTTTTAATGTTACAAAAGAAAATATTTAACAGGTGATGAAAAAGATGTACAGTGAGAATAAAACCAAACATAACAAATCCTACCAGGGTTCCAATTTGTAATAATTGTCTTCGATGAGTTGCAGGGATGATCTCTCATGCAGAGCTTGGCAACAAGAAGGGAAAAGATGGAAATGTGAGGTAAATATTGTGTTTAATGAATAAACATCAGTCAGGAAACTGACATTAGTCTAGGGATGAAGAGAGAGGGAGAATATAAAGCACAATGTACATGTGGAGAGGAGTTGATGGAGGAGTGAGGGGTCATATTCATCTGTTACACAAGGCAGCCCCAAAGAGGAAGGAGCAGGAAGCTCTATATAACATACAGATCAGGATCCAAGTCTACGGTACAAAAAACTTAGCAGCAACATGTTAACATCTGAGACCAAAGGGGCTAACAAAGTAGTTTCATTTAGAAAAAAGTCACAGTATGTTTTAAATTTGTTAAAAAGGTAAAAAGAGTTCTCTATGCATCCGCTAGGGTCAATGCTACTCACAAAGTCTGTGTGGAGTACATAGGTAGGGAAATCTATACATTTATACTCTAATATAAAGAACCTTCTTGTAATGGCACAGTACAAACTCTCAGGAAACGCGACAAAAATATACAATGTCTTCACGTCACATTTGCAGATTAAAATGTAACTAAGGTCTCTGGCAAGCACAAAAGTTTCAGTGATCAAAAACAAAACAAAACTTTTCTTACACCAAAAATAAAGGACACCATTTTTGTTAGTCAGCTATCTTGACAGAGTATGTCTTTTTAATACAAAAATAAGGACAAATATAAATTAATATATATTAAAAGACTCAGGCTGATACAGGGGGGATCTAATGAATAAGTACAGGTATTTATGATACAATAAATACTTGTCATTCATGACTCGGGGGTGGGGGTACACAAACAGAGAGCTGTGTAGTTAACCAGTTTTTTCTGCAGGTGCATGTGTGTGTGTGTGTGGGGGGGTGTGTGTGTGCATGTGTGTGTGTGTGTGTTGTTCTGTAGCTGCAAAAAGAGCCAGGAGATTGAACGCAGCTGTGTGTACGATCATGCACACAGTCACAGAGGATTCAGCACGTCTGCTGATGGAGCCTGTGGTGGTTACTGAGTTGCGTTTGTGAGTATGTGGGGGGTAATCGCTGCCCACACTGTGCCATGCTTTAAGGCAGCGCCTCCTAGTGGTGAGTCTGTAGTACTACCATTTACAGTTACTCCAAAAGATGCACAACTCAGAGACGGGACGCAGGACGTCTACTGTAAAGTGGTGAGCCGCCGCTTCTCCAGGAAATGAAAACATTGTGGCACCACCGGAGCTATCACGACCAACAAAAAGAAGTAGATGAAGAACAAAGTCTTTCTTTTTTTGTCTTTTTCCCCACTTCATAATAAAAATAAGTCTGCTTTTGTATTTTACAATACAATTCAATATCCCCCAGAGGAAGCATCGGTCATCAGTCCAGCACTGACAGGAAAGGTAGCTATTTTTTTTATTTGTTTCTCTTGTGTTTTTCTTTTTCTTTTTTTTTTTTTTTCTTTTACTTTTTTGGGAGGTTTTAAAAAAAAAATCAGGGTGCTGGGGAATAATACTCCTGGGGTGTGGAGAGTTTCCTCACAGGGAAGACGAACAGATGAGCGATCAGGTAAGGATGGCAGGAGCTCTGTCAAAAAACAAAATAAAACAGCTTCTCTTTTGTTTTACGAAGAACACTTTGTACAGCCACACTTGACAACCTTTTCCACTTCCTGGACAAAAGAAGACCCATCAGTACACTGGAAGGTGTATTTCCTGCGTTTGCTGCGGAGGGGGGTGCAGCAGGTGCCCTGTCCCTCTGCTCCCCCCCGGGCAGCTGCCTCGGCACTCTAGACGGGAGACCTTCTCCTGGGTTTGGCACGCCGCGTAGCCTTGCTGTCTCTGGTAGACATCTCTGACCCGTTCCCCTCGGCAGGCCACCTCTGCAACAAAATACGTCATTAAGTACCCAGAGTTTTTTAAGGAAGCATACCTATCTATTCTACTCTTGCAGGAATAGAGTTAAACCAACACTATTCCGTATGTGCTAAGAGACTTGGCTAATTTTAAAATGCTATTAGTTATGTTTAAATCTAGAAAGGTTCTTTGTCTTAAAATGAAGTGATATAAATATCAAAAATGAAGTATAATTTCAATTTCAAAAGTAAAACAGTGTGTACAATAAAACAAAGGTGCATTTCAGTGCATGGAATAAAGCTACGGCAAAGTTTGGAAGGGGAGTTGAGAAAATGCTTTACAAGAAATAAGTTCAAAACACATTAAAAGAAAACAAATCATTAAGTCTTAAAAAAAAGAGTAAAAGACGACCATAAAAAATTATTCTGTAACAAAAGTGAAAAGGGCAAGTTGGTACAAGATTTTTTCTTCTTAATGCTCCATTTTCACCCGTTTAATAAGTGCTGTTAATAACAGAATGTGAATTAACGATGACATTTGTTAAATGGAGTGAATGCAAACAATGAATGTTTGGTAGCAAGAAAATTGTGCGATTTGCACTGGTGCATCCTTTCATTACAATCCTGAAATTTGTAGAGCTCCATAAACTATATAAGCGATGCTTTAAAATCTTTAAGCACTATTTATAATACTGGTGAATTAAACATTTTCTATCATGAATGTTCTTTAAACATTGTACTTAGTCTTTAGTTTTTGAATAAACTAAACTAAATATTATACTTTATATACACATTGAATCTAGAACAAACTAATTCAAGATGACAATATAATTATACGTCATCTCACCTGAGTAGCCCCCCCGCGTGGGGTTAAGAGGAAACTCAGAAGATGCTAAGTTAAAAAGTGGAAATGTTAGCAGAGTTAGTACAGAAGCAAGAAACAATGTTAGAGACAATTCAAGACATTTAGATAAGATTGGATTAGAAGAAGTTTAGTTAAAAGAAATGTCTTCAGTAAAAAAGGGTTTATTAGGGTCTCTTTACTGACCTCTGTCGCATGCCTCCCCTGTGTATCCACTGTTACACTCGCAGTATGCTTTACCCAGGCCTGACACTCGACATTTGCCGTGTTTGCAGCGAGACAGGGTGCAGGGGTTAGCTGTATCCAGGTCCTGTGCATCACAGAGAACACCAGCAAAACCAGGCTGGCAAACGCAGGAGTAGGAGTAAGAGTTTATTGGAAGGCAGGTACCATGAATACACCTGTATGTTGGAGGAGGGAGACAGTACAGGGAATGAAATTGAGAATGGATTAGACTTTGCCAGTTTATTTTCAATATGCTGCAGAACCTGAATCACACTCACTTGTTTCCATCACATGGATTGCTAACTTGCTGGTCACACAGTGCCCCTGTCCACCCAGGATGGCAGGTACAGGTGAAACCTTGGTGACCTGTTGGGTGGCAGTCGCCTTGGACACAGGCACCTCTCTGGCACGGCTGGCAGCCTGGTTCCACCCCGTTTCCCAGCCACTGTCTGTAGCTCCGCAAAGTCCCTGGACCTGGAGAGCTTTGGTCATGCCCGGCTCCCAAGTTCTGGAGCTTTCCGTTGATGTAGAGGTTACGGAGGCATCCGTGAAAGCTGGTGCCGTTTCGGCCTCCGGAGCTGAGCTGCAGTGCAGAAAGGCCGCCAGAAGCTGATGCCTGCTCTGGCATTCCTGTACAAAGAATTGCCACAGGTGGATCTAAAATCTGACTACAATCCACATTAAATGGAAAGCAATTTTTGCTAAATAAGAGTTAAATCAAGGGGTACTAGATTCAAAAGCAATATAAGACATCCAAGTATCGAGCCATGTGTCACCCAAAGTTATAAATAGGGGACAATCCAGATTACAGAGCTGGGGATAATCTAAACATCTCCAGAGCATCTGTAAAATAAGCAGGATACCAAAACAGTGGATGTAAATAAAACAATATGAAGTTCTTAGTTTGGGGTTAGTCCTCTGTTTAGGAGAGCGAAGCCTCTCAGTGGCCCATTGATAATTCAACCAAACTTTTAGTTTAGAGACATCTTTTGTTGTTTTTAATTTTAAAATCAACTGTATCTTGGTTTTGATAAACTGTCTTGTTATTATCAGTAGTTACTGTTATTTATCTTGTGATGTTATTCATGCAGTAAGATCAGTGACTCTTCCTGACACATCCACAGACATAGACAGTGTGAGCTCCTACCTCCCAGGTAAAGTGGGGAGTCTAGGTTGAGCGTGGACTGTTTACTAATGGAGCTAATGGATTTGGGCGGTCCGCCATCAATGGACAGTGACAACGTCTGATCAGCTGCTACTAACTCCACAGAATGGAAACTACCATCATTCACCGTCTCCACACTGAGAAAGAGAGAGAGAGGAAATTAAGGCAACATCTCTCATATTACAGTGTCTGGATGTTAGACATGCATTTGAGCAAAAACCTGTATATAGCAGAAGGTGGGTAGGATCCAGTGTCGTAGCTGACCCTGAGACGCCCCCCTGTACAGCTCCATTGCGATGTGATCATTGTCACCCTTGTACAACAAGACGCCGCTGTCCTCATCGGTGGCAATCTGTAAGCGCAGGTGGATGTAGCTGTCAATGACATTTCTTGCAGGAGTAAAACATAAAGCTTGTGTTTATATTATTTTGGAAATTTTCCAGTTATTATTAATTACAGCACATTGCAAAGATATCCACACTTCTGAAAGTTTTCCATGTTAAGTCAGGTCACAACTACAACTGTAGGTTTATTTTATTGAACTTTTCTATCTGTCATCTTTAACCAAATTCTCAATTGCTGCTGAAGAAAACAATCCACATAGCATGATGCTAATGCTGCCATTTCTCATTGTGTGGCCAGTGTGTTCAGGAGGATGTTCAGTGTTAGCTTAGCATAAACACCAAAGCGATCTATCTGCTGATTTGGATCTCTGCAGCCTCTTCATAGTTAGTATGTAATTGAAGTAAGTGCCTTACAGGTTGCATCTCCAGGAAAGGCTCTTGTCACGGAGTTTACTAACCACTTTTTGGAAGTTTTGCAGACATGCCAAACCCTCTCCATGGATTAAACTGTGTCCTGCTAAATGTTCAAAGCTTGGGATACTGTCTCATATCATCATGGTTAAAATATGTCTATAACTTTGCCCCTATAGTGAAGAAATTAGCTGCATTTCATTTGTTTTGTAAATGTGCATCACACTTGAGGATTTTCTGTTAAAACCATGAAATTTATGTAATCTTTTTAGACTTCACAAACTACTTTGTATTATAAAATATTTGAACGTTTGCAGTTGTAATGTGACAAAATCTAAATATGTTAAGGAGTATTAATACTTTTAAACACAGGCAGTGTTCAGAAATTGTTTTTTAGGTTAAACTAATAATTTGGTTCATTTTCCATTTAGTATCTTTTAAAACATTTTATATGCATCTTTTTCCCTAATAAAAAATGTCCATGGATATTTGGAGCAACATTTAAAATCCGTAAATGAAACAAAAAATATTAAAGAAATGAAGAGAGCGGAGTCTACCTGTAAGCTGATGTTGGTTTGTGGTGAGAGGAGATTGGAGGAAAGCTGCAGGTAGGACTCCCGGTTGACAAAGTTCACACTCACGAGCATTTCACAATGCTCGCCCTCATATCCATGGAGACACTGGCAGCGTGGGTCTGTTCCCACAACAACGCACTGAGCTCCGTTTAGGCAATCATGATTGTCACAGGGACTGGTTCGAGGGAGGACCATTGGGGGAGTGAACTCGCAGAACAGCCCACTGCAACATGCATGTTGAAGCATACATTATACATAGGATCATAGCTTGAAAATGCGCTCAGTTTTTGTGTGAAAAAGAATTTATCCTGGTCCTCTGTTAGACTCCTAACTCACCAAGCAAGGTGATCATATGTCTATAACTGTATTGGCTTACAAGGCTAGTGAATATCGGATCCTTTATTGTTCTTATTATTTTTTAAACCGCCTAAAAAGTGGGATTGGGTGTAGATGGAAGCTGAAAAAAAAAAAAAAACATGCCCAGAGTGCCAAAAATGCAAGAGATTTAGATTTAGCAGGTAAAAAACAACTAAACAAAACAGAACAAAAATCAATACACTGTTGAGAAAAACTTTAGAAGCATCCCAGTAAAGAGTTGACAAAAACTAATATGCATCATAAGCTACATTCACACTGCAGTTTGAAGTAACCCAAACCAAATTTTTATTCAGCTTGTATCTGATCTTTTTATGACAGTCTGAACAACACAGATCAGATTTTTTCAAATACCACCCAGGACACTTGGATATGCGGCTAAAAATCGGAAATGCATCCGATCTTTTCAAATGTGACCACAGAAATGTGAACGTCTTTGTAAAAAAAAAAAAAAATATATATATAAAAAAAATCAGATTTACACAAAAACTCAGATTTGAGCATTAAGGCTTGCAGTGTGAACATATCCACAGAGTATAGTACGGTTAATGGCGGTGAAGATAATTTGCATTGCTAGTCCTTGTTGAGATGTATTCTTTACCTATATCCCTCTGGACAGATGCAGGTGTATCCGTTCACGGCGTCAATGCAATGGCCTCCGTTCTGACACTTGTTCTCTTCACAGTCGTCATAGTCCAGTTCACACTGCTCACCTACAAACCCTGGAGTGCACTCACACCTAAATCGCGTGAGAAGATTTCTGTTAAATTATTTTGCAGCCTGTACAACAAGCAATATTCAAACTATATTTTAGCTTCCTGCATGAAAGCATCATTCAGTCCCTTTATGTCTGTGCATTTCAAAAGCTGCAGAACAGAACACCAAGTCTGCGTATGTGCATGAATGGCTGCACGATCCACTCACTTGTATCCCCGAGGGGTCAAAATGCACTTTGAGTCGTGCTGACATGGGTTAAGCTCTGGGGTGCAGAAGTTCAGTTTCTCTTCACACAACTCCCCTAGAAACACACACATTCACAAATGACATCAGCAACCTTCATTTTTTCAGAGTAAAATCAAACTATAATATGAAAGACATCCTTATTTTACATTCTGTGGTGTTTATTACATTCTCTGAAACAGCGTTACATACAGCAAGGCATGTTTTGTGTGTGTTTGTGTGTCATATGGGTGTTCGCTTTAATGATGGATGGCTCTCTTGTGGCCAGGACCAACACAGTGGTCTGATAAATGATCTCATTGTGTAAAATGTCATATTACAGATGATATTCCAGAGTGTGTCCTGATCATTAGAAGTCAAGTGAATCCCTGATGAGGCACTGAGGAATAATCCAATACTCCTGGCAGCAGAGGGTCCACTGAGGGAATAATTACCCACCTCTGTGGGGAACTGTGAGCCTAATCATGCGTATGTGTATTTATGCTTCTTAAGTGTGTTTTCTTTCCTTTTCAATATGCATGGCTCATCCAGGACATGTTTTAATTTGGGAGAGGCATTGGCAAGATCCCCTCGGGTCCACTGAGATAGTAGGGAAATGTGAAACAAGTCTTTTCTGAAGATGCTTGATCAGGCTTTGATCTGCATGTCAGGATGTTACATCAACAACTTGGATATTTTCCGACTCGTCTCCATCAGAGCAACATCCACTCAAATCCCAGAACTCAATATGTGTATGGTAATAATCAGAGCTCTTCGGTTCAGTTGTCATCAGTTTGATTTGTTGTAGAAGACAATCAGAGTACAATGTCCCCCAAAAATACCCCGAGAAGTTTTTCACATTTTGTCTTGTTACAACCACAAACTTTAATGTGTTTTATTAAGACTTTATGTGAAAGACAAACACAAAGAGCCACATAATTGCAAAGCAGAAAGAATGTTAGGACGGAAGGTTTGGAGAAGTTATAGGGTTATAAAACAACAGCCTAGAGTTTAATATCACTTAAGATATAATTAGTATTGTGGACCTTCAAAGAAATATCTAAGTTGACTGGTGGGTCAAGAAGAGCATTACTCTTTCTATGTTAACTTTGAGGAAGATGCAGAAATTAAAACCTCAAGTGGGAGAATTTGTCGACGGAACAAATGTTAACTGTGCAATTTACATAACTGCCATTTATGGACTTAAAAAATAGAAAAGCCATTGTTACAAAAAGTCAAGAAAAAGCCAACAAGGCATGTAGGAAACACAGTAAACATGGGGGGAACAACAGCATTTATTTAATGTACAAATTGGCCTATGAAAAAAAACCCACTATTTCTGGTAGAAAAGAAATACTGCAAATCACCACAAACACAAGCAGCACCATCATAAAATGTGGTGGCAGCATCTTAGTGTAGGGATTATTTTATTTTATCAAGGTCATTGATGGAAAGATGACTGGAGCAGCAAGAATAGAAAAGCTGATGTAAAACAGGTTGCAGAATCTGGACACCAGGGTGGAGATTTTTATTTAAAAATAATTAGAAAACCGAATATTTATTGTTTCCCTTATTTACAATTATGCTCTGCATGTCAAGTTTTAAAACGTTAAAACTTGACTGTGGCTGTAGCAGGGTAAAGTGAGGAAATAAATGTAGAAATACTTTCAGGTTTATTTCTCTTATGCCTGTAAGTCTGACTAGAAGACAAAAAAAATCTGAGTTTTTATGGAGCTTGTCTTTCCTTCAGATACTTAAATAAAAAAAGACAGCACAAACCAAAACCAGAAACCAATTGTGACACACGTCTCTACTGTTCCACCTTAAAAAAAAGATCTCCAAAGCACAAAAATGCACTGCTTTACTGCTGCCAACTTTGCACACATTGAGCAATCTGTTCTGCTGTGGGTGACATTTCTGTGGGTTATGGACATAAAGCAAAGGGGACAGTTGAAGTTAGGGATGGTATCGAGGAAGTAAAGAAGAAGAGAGGGACAAGAAGGACAGAGAAGAACAGACTGACCTCTCTCCACCTCATTGGTAGCAGCTGCAACCACAAAGAAAGATGACAGATGAAAAAAAGAAAAGCAAGACAGGAGAGAGAAGACAGCAAACAAACATCCAAAGACAGAGAGAGAACAGCGCCACAAAGGTTAGCAGTCAGAGATGATCAGCACATTGCAAAAGCAGACGAACATGTTGCAACAGACCACAAATAAAATCAAGACGGTTACATAAGTTCTCACCAGAGGTTTTTATTACCTCATCATTTTGACACTTTTATTGATCTTTTAAGAATATCCTTTATTGAGGTGGGCAGAATATACAATTTCACAGATTTTAAAATGCATTAACTGGGCAAAGAAGTTTGGATTGCTTTAAACTTTGTCTAATCCCTTTAGATAAAACATGAAGGATAAAACATGTACATATTTCCTCGCAAATATTTGTCTGAATGCTCCTGTGTCAAATGAATGACTTGAACTGTCTAAAAGCATAATCTGCGTTTTTCCACACGTTTCAATCATCTGGCTGCTCTTTTGAGGTGAACATGAAGAAAGTCAGTCTGGCTCTCCTTCTTAATCATCCCATCCACTTAGTCATGCACTGGCAAAACAATACCTCAGCATAATACTACCGCCACCATGCAGTGATTTTAAATTGCTTTTTCACCTTTTCTTGTAGTTGAGTACATATTTTGCATCAAAAACTATATATATATATATATATATATATATATATATATATATATATATATTACAGCCAAGATACTGCGCAGGACCCTCAAGCTCCCAGGCCTCTGGTAGAGGACCCGAGCTCAGAGGATAAGAACCACCCACGGTGGGTGAGAAGGGAATTTTCTTTTTGGAATTTTTTTTTTTTTTTTATATATAAACATTGATGCCCTTCATGGTTATGTAGGAACTTCTAACTGGCAGTGCATGCTGGTTTTAATATCTAACTTCTTTGAGGGATTTACATAAGAAGTACATGCAATACATAATATTACATTACCTCATGACGCAGATAATCTATTTTAAAAAAACAAAAGCGTTTATAATTTGGAAAGTAGAATCTATCAGTTTTATGAGACTGTTGCACAATCTGAAAATAGCTCCAGTGTATTTGTGTTTGAAATCAATCACTAATTAGATGCACTTAAAAAAATAAATAAATGGAGATCCACTGAGGGAGGAAGCTCTTTGAAAGCAACATGTTACCTGTGTATTCTGGTGAGCACATGCAGGTGTAGTTGTTGATTCCGTCCACGCAGGTGGAGTTGTTCTCGCAGTCGTTATCCTCACAGTCGTCAATGTTGATCTCACACGCGTCGCCTTCGAAGCCCTCCGGACACACACACCTGAAGTTACACACGAAGCCGTACAATCAATCATGAGTAAAAAGATACTTACACACACAACATACAGATAATAATACATTTGTACCAGTTGAATTATTTTCCATAAGTTTTCAAAGTGACTAACAGCTGTGTTTCTGTAAATGATTCAAACAACTCATTTTTACCATCAGATCTGATGCACTTTACTGGACTTTTATAGTAAAGACAAACACAAAGTAGAACTTAACTATGAAATGAGAGGGAAACTCACTTATCACACATGATTTAATGTAATACAGTGACATTTACTCCAGAGATCTGTGTCACAAATGGTAATGTCTCTCAGCTAAGTAACTCCGTCTCAGTTTACACACACACACACGCCCACGCACGCACACAGAGAGCTATATTATGGCTTTAATCAAGAGCTCTTTAGGCATTACATGCTCTGTTGGATGATATCTTATTATAGCAAGCGATAGCGTTTCAGAACGTATATATATTCAAATTACTATTACAAGAAAATCAAACAAAGATATAAATGTTTGAGAGGAATTGACCAAAAGAAAAGACAAAGAGGAATGATTTTATGGTTTGTCTAATTATCTTTGTTAATATCTATTTTGTTAGTTTGCCTCCTGATGGCATTTTATCACTTGATAATCAGATTTCTTCATTGGACTTTAGTGAGCTTGAATTTTAAAGAAATAACAGAATGAGTTAGTAGCTCCTGTGACAATGACTGAGGTTATCATTGTGTTTTATATCCATTGAATTTCCACATTTGTGTTCAGACACAAAATTATTATAGCAGTTTTTGTCGTTTTGTGTTAATATACATGCTTTGAATTGCCTGTCAGTTTACTGCTGGGAACATTGTGAGACACCAGAGCATTATCAGGCAGATGTGAGGATCATTTAGTTCTGTACCAATAGACATATGAATAAAAGGATGAAACAGATTTTTGATTTGATCTGTCTGTAATTCCACCTGATAAAAACGGGGTGTCAGATTTTGATTTCCAATATTTCTACAGAAGTTTAACTCCAAGACTCATTATAGGAAAGCAATCATATGTGGCCTTTGCATTAACTTGGTGAAGGATTTACATTTTTCTTTCATTACTTGTAATGTTTTAAAAAATGCATCTTGCAGTTAATATTCATATAAAGCCTCCTAATGCTCTACTACTGCAAGTACTGAATTAATGGTGATTTAATGTTTGTTGCATGAGCAGTTACTCCATAATCCTCCATGTTATGTCCCATCTTAATCCTTACAGGGTCACGCTAATGCCTGTTTCCAGCACTCAGTGGGTGAGTGGCAGGTACACCTGGATCAGTCACCAGGCAATCACAGGAATACACAACCATGCACATACACAGTCAGACCTGAGGCCAATTTAGAGAGAATAATTACACTAACATAAAATGTCTTTGGGTGGTAGGAGGGAAGAAACTGGAAGACCCATGTTAACACGGAGAGAACATGCGAGTTATGCAGATAGGCTCCTGTCGGAATAAAAATCCAGGGTCTTCTTGCCTCAAGGCAACAGTGCTGCTAACTCAGCTCAACTTTAAAATTAAGTAGCTCCATCAAAAAAAAATGCTAAATGTGGAAAAATGTATTTTGAAAGTATCTCACCAATAGTGGTTTCCATCGCCTTCCTTCAGATGGCAAGTCCCACTGTTCTGGCAGGGATTACTGATGCAGGCATGAATAGGCTCCTCACAGTTTTGTCCCTACAGACATGCACAATGATTACATTGGTGGCTCCAATGAACATCAGACCTTCAAGTAAACAGGTATTGAATGTAAAGTGTTAAGAATACAATTTTATTATTGTCTCTCTTCCAAAAACTATTTGTGCATGCATTGTTTACTTAATTAAAGACAAATGGTTCTACTTCTGTGTAACATACATTATAACTTCCAAAATGTGAGTACCTTAAATCCATAGGGGCAAGTGCAGCGGTAGTAGTGCACAGGATCAACGGAGCATGTGCCGTCATTTTTACAGGGGCTGGACAGACAGGGGTCACACTTGGCCTGGATACTCAAATCCACCGGGCCTGCATGAGGCACCAATCCACACAAACAACACACACAACAAACAAACATTTCAGACTCAGGCATGTGGAGTAGGTGGGAATGTAGAGATTTACACACACTTTCGTCGCTGGACATTTTTATGGCCTTGCACAGACAAAATGAAGGTTTGTCATTCTTCCTTCTATGGATTTAATGCCGTTATAATTTCAGTAATAAATGTGGTGCAACAGATGCTGCTTAATGAATCGTTTTGCAAATAAAGCATACGTTGATCAATTAAAAGGAACAGAAAAATGCCTTTAAACCCAACATTGTAAAAGAAAAACTTGATGGGTTTAATACACTTCTTAATTCATGATTTGAAGAGGTGAGCGAATCCTTTTCGCAATGAAGAGTAAAACAAAAAAAGTTGTATTTTCTGTGCAGGACCATTTCTGAAACAGGTGACACATATCCTGAACTCTAATGACAGAATATCAACATTTAACAGCTAGAGGTTACAGTGGTTGGAACAACATCAGGGTTAGGAGGGAAACAAAGTGGTTCAATTTGGGTCGGGTTGTAAGATTGAGGAAAACGGGGCTTGGACTATCTCAAACTCAGGAACCGGGGCTTGGAGGGAAAATACTGGGGATTGGCTACTTTACCTGGCACTAGAAAACCACAAGGCCCAGGGACTTCTACAGAGCGTCGGTCAGATTAGGTCAAAAATAGGTTTCAGTTATGTATTCAAAGTTAATGTGAAATCTTTGGGTTGAAAGGTTAAGGTGAACACTCAGTAGTATCACTTTTGAGTAAAAATAAATAAATAAATAAATAAATAAATAAATAAATAAATAAATAAATAAACTTAGCCAATAATCAAGCATAAACCTTATAAGCTATTTTAAGCATTCAATCTTCACACAAATGTTCTAGGACTAAAATTTTTGTGAATGCAAACTGAACAGTCAAACCTATGTGAAAAAAAAAATTACCTGCCAAACCTAAAACTAATTTTACCGCTGGTGGCAGCAAATGCCAGCCATTTGTTTTTATCACCCAAAAAATAATATCATCAATTCATAATTGCTTTTGGTAGTTACAAAGTTTTTCTTTGACTAATATTACTTCTTAAGCTGCTGTCCCCGCGACCCGACCCCGGATAAGTGGAAGAAAATGGATGGGTGGGTGGATGGATAATATTACAATTTTTGGTTTCTAAAATGTGGATATTTCGGTGATTAATGCTAAATAACACCTGACTCAAAAACAGTCTAGATATTGATTAATATTGATTGATCTGATAGTAACTTGAACATAGCACATCTATAGCCTCAGTTATTTTCAGCAAATCTATATCTTATGGAAAAACAAATATTTATTTGACATAAATATATATTGTGACATTGAACAAAACCTTTTATCCAGGGATACAATCAATTTCTTGTTTCTCAAGTACACATATCTTATTAAACCGTTCAAAACAAATATTAAAACACATTTTATGTTTCAGATCTACACATTTTTTTGTTATTGAGCTTCAGCTTTTATTTGGCAGCTTGTAATTTCCATGTAGACCTCCTGCCAGTTGCAGGTCGGCTCCCAGGCACGACACAAAGCGGCTGTTTCAAGATTAATCATATGTTTCTGTTTGTTATTTGATTTCCACAAGAAAAAGCAACAATATGTGAAACGTGTTTAGTGGTAGGTTTGAGTTTATTCCTCCATCATGGTAGTGAGAGGATGAGCATTTACCTGTGCAGGTGAACTTCTTGGAAGGTGTGGTGAGAAGCAGTTTGTCTGTCATGTCGCCGGGCCCAGCACAGCGGGCGATGCCGGGCTCCTTGTAGCCGCTCTTGACCCAGTCGGACAGCCACTGCAAGTGGCAGTCACAGTACAAAGGGTTGGCACCCAGAGCCCTGTGGCATGAGTGCAAGCAAGATTGAGAGCAATATTCAATCTGATCACGTTTAATGTGCAATTAGTTACATGGTTACACAAGAGCTGCACACAGATTAACCTTCTGTTATGATCTCTAAAATTGTAATTGTTTTTCCTCAAACAAAACTGAAAACATTACTCATTCAAGATTATTGTCATTTTTTAAACCAACTGCCACTATTGTAATCCTCAAAAAGAAGCCATGAAAATGGGCTGATAGAACTGGAAAGTATTTGATAGCTATTTATCTTAGATATAAAACTGTTAAAAAGAAAAAAAAAGGGTTAGTATAACTTTACTTGAACTTTAATTTTTAATCTTCAGCAATTGAGAGCAAAATGTCAGCATCACTTTTTTCCTAGTCATGGAACACTGAACAAGTAACTGTAAATTTCTGTTTGGGTTTTAAAGGGTGATGTGTTTATTTGTCATTACTGGAATCAGACTTTTCTAGATTAACAAAACAGGAATAAATTAATTTGTTGCTGAACTACTTTACATCTAAACTTGACCTCACAG
Organism: Poeciliopsis occidentalis; assembly: GCA_010883035.1. Lineage (NCBI taxonomy): Eukaryota > Metazoa > Chordata > Actinopteri > Cyprinodontiformes > Poeciliidae > Poeciliopsis > Poeciliopsis occidentalis. The sequence continues at coordinate 521,741 of SZYC01000101.1, forward strand.
AACAGTTTGCGTGTGCGTGTGAAACTTACAGATGAGAAAGTGAAGACAGGTCTTTAAAGGCTCCCTCTGGAATCAGGGATATGTCGTTACCATGAAGAGATCTAAGATAGCGAGTGATTTAAGTTCAGAGAGGAAAAACGTCACAGAAATGTAGACACCAAGATGTTGAAAACTTTTTATACATATTTACCACTTGCCTGGTTCGACAGCATGTTACATACAGATACTCACAGCAAACGCAAAGACTTGAGCCCATCGAACGCCCTCACTGGTATGCACCGCAGACGGTTGTAGCTCAGGATTCTTGACACATAAAAGTAAAGACATGCTTCAGGATACGCTAAATTGCAGCAAGACTTTCAATGTTTAGGCAGAAAGAACTTGTTGGTTTCCTTTTTGGTTCTGATCCGTCAGTAAATTGACTTCTTCAGGCAGATTTTAATAAATATACTTATATCAGTTTTATTTGAGGCTCTGATATGTCGCATCCAAGCAAAAGTTAACAAGAAGTGCATTTTACTGCATTTCTGCTCAAAATTTCCTAAGCATTTAAGAACAACAAAGACACACACACTTTCATGCTGAATCTACACACACTGGCTCTCAAATTGCAAAGGGACAGATGTGAAGCCAGACTCACAGTGTAAGCAGTTCGGACATGTTACTGAGGCTGTGGTTGGACAACGTGCTGATCTGGTTGTTACTCAAATCACTGAAAAGGAAACAACAGATGCATAAAACACACACACAGAGGCACACGTGCGAAAAGGAATCCACACAGCACACAGATTGTAAACGGCAGATAATCTCTGTTTGCTTTTATTTGTTCTGACAGCTACACCCTCGTTGGGGCCAAACCAATGAGATTGAGCACAGAAATCTCACACAGCATCAGTCTGTTAGTGTTGGTATTTAAAAGTGCAGGAAACATCAGCCAAATCACAGGCCCCCATCTATGTTTGTGATAGATTGTTTTGTGGATCAATGAGTTTCTGTTTGCCGAGTTAATGTTAGTCAAACTTACATGAGCGTTAAGTGTTTGTAATTGGAGAGCTCCACTGGAACCTGAGTGAAGTGGTTTCCGTCCAAATACCTGTGCACACAAAGAAAGGAAGAAAAAAAACACATGGAGGGGATTCTGGTACAAACTTAGAGTAGATAAAGATAAATGGAAAATTAAAAAGGAAGGTTGAAAGTGAAAAACCAAACAAGGATAAAATTGCATGACAGCCACAAGGGAAATTCCTTACTTCCAACAGTGTGAACAGTCATTACAGTTACAGCCATAATAAACACTGAAATGTAATATTCCCACTGCAGCCTCACACCTTTTTTTTTATATATATTGCAGACACATAATGAAACATAAGTGAAGTTTTATATTTGTCACTGTATGGCTGCAGATCCAGCTGTAATATTAAAATATTGGTCAATATTTGGAGAACAATGTTTCCCACAAAGGAATGTGTTAAATATTAAAAAATACTACTAACTCTTGTTCCTATTTTTTTCTTTTTTGAGCTACTACAGACTTTTTTTCTGGAGTAAATGAGTGGATTTACTTGAAGTTCACAGATAAACTCCTCTAAAATCAAGGGAAGAGAGGTTTCATGGCTAAATTCACATGCAGCTTGAACAGGTTTTAAAACTCAAATCGAGGTTATTTGTTTCAGTAACAAGAGCAAAATTTGATGTTTGAGCATCATACCACCAATTATGAAACAATACGCTGCTTCTCCGTGTTTGAGAAATCTGGAAGGTTGACACAACAACGACAACAGCAGCAGATCTCTAATGTATTTTTTATGTAAACTAACAAAATCATTTTGGAGTCTATTTTCTGAAAGTTTCAGTCTGGTTTTACAAATCAAGTGTCTTTGATTAACTGATTATCATCAGAGCGTTTTCCTCTCTAAAAGCAAGAGCTATGTAGTTTATTAGCATCGCACATGCAAAAGTATATTATGTTAATAATTAAAGACATCAGTAATCATCTTAAAGAAACAATTGATGGTAACTATAAAGTTTATAAGTTCAATTCCAAATAATCTGACATCCATCAGTCTTCAGTGAGAAATATTATTCCCAAGTGAAAAAACATTCAAGGTTCATCTTCCAGTGTTTCCAAAAGTGAAAGTTCGAGAAGGACTGAATTGTGCATTGCTCAGAAACTTGTGAAGCAATGCCCTTTGTATGACTGAGTAAAGTTGAGCAGTTTGGCAATGATGTACTACATAACAGTCCAAACACCTTTCACTACCTGTCAAACATGGTGGGGGAAGTGTAAAGGTACGGCTTGCTGTGCTGCTACAGTCCCTGAGCCATTTTTAGTAATGCAGTCGACCATGAACTTTATAAATTAAAGTTCTCTGCAGTCAGAAGAGCGGGCGTCTCTCCAACAGAAAAATCTCATCCAAAACTGAGTCGTCGACATGACGATGACCTCAAACTCAGGAGCCACAGCTTTAAAACAGGGGGTAGAAAAGAATCAGGGTGATGCAATGGCTCAGTCAAAGTCTGGTTTCACTCAGGTTTCAGTCAACCTGATAAACTGATATGAAGCAATGATCTAAAGAAGGGAGGGCCAAATGTTCATCACAATGAGAGACTGATAAGGTCATGCAGAAAACAAAAGCTTCTACAAAGTATTAAGTCATGATTTCCCATGGCTACACTGGCAATCATGACTGCATGTTTGGTTGCTCCTCTGCAATTCAGTCTGTTTTTTATGTTTATCGTTTCATGTGGAGCTTCAATCAGTTGCTCCCTTGGAAGAAAACTATGAAAACATTAGTATAGGATTCAGTAAGGATCACAAAAGATTGGAAAAAAAAAAAAAAAAAAAAAACCTCAAGCGAGGAGCTACTTTGGTCTAATCTAATATGATCAAATGGATAATGTTTGTTCAGTGAATGGGTAATGGTCATTAAAATATAACATTGGATAAGAATTAATTTATACTTTTTTCTTTTTCACTGTATTCACTTTCACATTGATTGTGGTAAATAATCTATTACTTGTTAAGTATTTTCTTGCACCATGTTTTCTGGGTCAGAACTTTTTGGATGAATTTCAGATAAAAATGAAAATGAGTATAGATTTTTTATTTAGGTTTCAACATTTAACATTCTCATATTTCCAGACACCTAGAAATTGACAACAACCCCACTGTGATCCCATAAGCGACTACAGTAGTCGATGGATGGATATTTTCCAATAATTGTACTGCTACTACTATTTTTTTTTGTAACTCACAGTTCTGTGGTCTCTTTTGGGAGGCCTTTGGGCAGCGTGGTGAGACCTTTGTTGCTGCAGCGCACCACAGTGTCCAGACAGGAACACTCGGCTGGACACCTCAGAACAGGAGAGCAGCTGTTCTCATTGTTTCCTGTTGTATTCAATGAGGAACATTACAAAAGAGATGGCAGAAATAGCGATAATGAAGAACAAGTCACTCCACCTCACCTTCTTCACAGGCAAAGTCCTGAACAGCCACATCCTGGATGGGAATCTCTTTCAGGAAATAAGGGTTTTGGCAGCGAGGATTCCCAGTCACGATGCGTTTCCTTCTCAGCCAATCGCCGAGCCAGGCCAGGTGGCAATTACAGTTGAAGGGATTGGCCAAAAGGTTCCTGGAAAATGAAGAAAGTTAGTACCATATGAACAGATGCCACGGAGCAGAAGGCTGAGAGAGTCACGCTGCCATGTATACGCACAGCGTGGAGAGAGAGTGCAGTGTGTCGAAGGCGCCGGGGTTCATGGAGGTGATCTGGTTGTCGTAGAGAGAAAGGAGTCTGACAGAACTCAACCCCACGAAGCTGCTGTTACTCACACAGCTGATCCTGTTGCTTCTCAGCATACTGTTCACACAAATACATTCATATTAACACATTTAGTGCAAAATAAAGACAGGTTACACATTTGGGCAGAGAATATCAGTGTGTGGAAGCTTATCAATGAATGTTGGACTCGATTGTGAAAGTAAAAACAACCCATGAATGTTCTGATATTATTTTGTCCATACTGAAACAACAACAAATTTCAATGTACTTTATTTACATTTCATGGGACATATCAAGGATCTGCAACTATGGTTTGGGTAAAACAACAAACTCAAGTTTTCAGTTTGTTATTCTTACAATATCAATGTTGAAATTTCACAAAGAATAACACTAAAAGTTATAGCAATATGCTTAATGATTGATTTTTAATGTTAATGTTAAAAATTAAAACAAATTTTCTATTAGAAGATATTTATCTATAATTATAAGTTATCTTTTTTCAAAAAAACTGTAACTTTTGAGGCCTTAAATGAGTTTTATGTGGCTGGCCTGAGAGTAAAAGTGGCTCTTTAGGCTGTGAAAGTTGTAGGCCCCTATGATGATGCTGCTTCTGCCATGCCTTACTAAAGCTGCGACTTGCTTAGGCTGATGTGAAATATACATTTTCATATATATATAATGTTTTGCTGGTACACAAAAAAGTTTAACTTAATTAGTTGACCAGTACACTTCTTTTTTTTTTCTTTTTTCCATTTCTGCTGTTTTCGCTTGTTGCAAACAGCAAACAGTGCTTCTTACGGGGCTGCTTTAAAGAGTGGGTTACTTCCTGCCACTCATCCATTATGTCCAGATTGCTAAACTTTATAAGTAAAAGTCCTGTTAGTCTGCTGCTTTAGCTGCAGCAACTCTAAGAATTACAATGGGTCCACTGGCTGCTTCTCTGATTAAAGGTCATTTTTGGAAGGTTTGCAGCTATGCCATACTTTTTCCATTTCTGGATGAATGATTGCATTGGGCTCAGTGATATAGTTTTATCACTGCTTTGAGCTTCTCCTGTTCCCTTGGTTTCCATTATAACTAATGTTCACTAACAAACCATCACAGAATAATTAAGACTAATGCTGTTTAATAATTAGGGAACTTTGAAATACAATTAAAGGGACTGGATTTTATTTTGGGGTATTTGAGTTAAGGAGGATGAATTTAAGAGCAAACCATTTATGATTTTTCTTCTACTTCAAAACTGAGCAGTATTTTTGCATTGGCCTATCAAGGAAAATCCAGTAAAACACCATAGTTTGTTGTTGTCTTCTTTGACAATATATTAGTATGTGTGTGTTTGCTCACAGTGTGCGGAGGCCACCGAGTCCCTTCAGCATGTGGTGGTGTATGTTCTCCAGTCTGTTGGAGGTCAGAATCAGCTCGTTGACCCCTAAAGCTCCTTCAAAAGTCCCCTCCTCAATGTCGCTGATACGATTGTTACTCAGATTACTGCAGGGCCAGTAGAAATTAGAAATTATGGTGAAGCAACATGAATGTGGTGGGAAGAAATTACGATGTTTTTATAGTTATAGTTTTTTTTGTTCTGTTTGACTGGAACATGACTTTATGACATCAATTTCTGACTCACATCTTCCTTAGCTGAGGCAACTTCTTGAAGATCCCCGTTGCCTCGAGCACCGTGAACTCATTGTTGTTCAGACGCCTGGAAACACATGAGGTGAAAGGAGAATCCAAAATAATGAGTAAAAGGCAAGTAAGAGGAGATGGAGGCTGACGTGAGGTTTCTTTTTATTAATCACACTGCATTTGAGAAACAAAGGGTGACTCACAGCTCGGTGGTGTACTGAGGAATGTGATCGGGGATTTTGGTCAGTTTCTGGTTGGAGCAGTCGACTGTTGTGCCCTCACAGCGGCACTTCTCAGGGCAGGCCAGGTCGGCGAAGCAGTCACCTCCAAGCTTGCTGCGGTAATCCTCATTACCTGATCACAATCACAGCCAAGATGTTAAAGAACACCAGTACTGTGTGGGAAGCAAACCCTGACATGGTTCCCGTCAAAGAACTCTGTGCATATCCAAAGTTCAGGGTGTGGTTCAAAAGGAAGAATTTTGAAACGTTACAGAAAGAGCAGCTTTTGCTATAAACTAAATATGTCAAAACACGAGAGAAAATGTGATCACATGCAACGTCTTGCATCTGTAGATGCTGAAAATGTATGTGTATTACCTAAAATAATGGAGCCATGTTGCACAAATAAGGATACTCAGTCTATAAAAATAAGGACAGAGACACACATGCAACCTCAACAGAACAAAGAGTTTGCAGATTTTGTTTTCTGTCAGGCCAAAATCTGACGATTAGGGTAAGAAACCACAGTCCAGACCAAACATCATCAAAAATGAGATCACAGAGGAAGGATGTTCATACATAGTCCAGAACGTAGTTGTCCCCTCCCCACAAAAAAAACACCACATGCACAAACACACAGGCGGGCAGAGACAGGAGTTTGGTTTCTCTTGCGTCTCGGCCATGCTGCAGGGATTTGCAGCGCCGTTCCATGGTGCTTGACAGAACCATGTTCCCCTTTTGGAACCTGGCAGCCACATGGTTAGATCAAGCACAAAGGAACAACCTGCCGACTGACTGCTCCTCCACTGGAACACAGGGGTCGGAGGGACAGAGGCAGAGGAAGGAGCAGATTAGCAGGAAAGAGGGTCAGACAGGGGGTTTTCTAAACGGATTCCCAAAACTTTCCAGTACAGGGTGGAGGAACGGAGATGGATGAGGTAGGACTTGAAAAAGTGGACAGGGCCTTGCAAAAGTTTTAATACCTGTTGTTACACATTGTTGTGATTTTACAATAAGAAATCTAAAAAATATGTAAATTACATTTGCATTCATTCCCTTTTAATCTGATATTAAATCCAATCTAGTCAACTACATTCAAAAGCAACCAAAACAGTATACCGAGGGGGAATCTGGTCTGCACTGTGTGATTTAACATCAGTTAATGAAGCTGTTTGTTGAAGGTCTCCAAGGTTTGTTAGAGAACAAACAGCATCATAAGGACCAAAAAACAAAGAAGACAGGTCAGGGAGAAAGCTATGAAGCTTTACAGAGAATAAGATGATAAAGAAATTTTCCAAGATTTGAGCATATCACATAGCACTGCTCCGTCCATCACCAGAGATAGGAAAGACCACAAATCTACCAAGACATGTCCGTCTACATCAACTGACTGGGCAGGAGAGAAGAACATTAATCAGAGAAGCAGCCATGTTGGGCACACAAACTCTGGAGGAGCGCTGCAGAAATCTGGACTTTAGAGTGGCAACAAGAAAGAACTTTGCCCAAAGAAAGCCACTGGAAGTTCTGCTAGTGGTTTGCATCATGTACAAGACAACACAAACATCAAATTGATGCGAACAAAGTTTCACTGATTGGTCTGTGTGCAAAATCCAATCAATTGGAGATGAACTAGATTTTTATCGTGAACACTATCATGACACAGTGACGTCGTTAAGCTCTGGGAATAGTTTTCTCAGCAGGAATAGGGACATTTTTTAGAGTTAGTGAAAAGATGGATAGAGCTAAATACACAGCAATGCTGGATAAAAAAACAAAACAATTAAATCTTGGGGGTCTGGAATCATATTCATGCTCCACTTTTCAAAGTTTCTTTTGTAAAAACAAAACCAACAAATGCGAGCCATTGCTCTGTTTTTCTTTACCGCTTCACACTCATGCACTTCTCTCTTTTAGACTGTTAAATGGATTCCAACAAAATGTATGAAAGTTTGTTTGCACAACATTCATGTATTTTATTTTATAAACTACAAAATGTGAACATTTGCTGATTATTCATGCTTTTGCAAGGCACTGTACTTGGGGGGAGAGAGACCAGAGTAAAGGGCAGCAGAGTTTGGGATAAAGTAAAGAAAATGGAAAAGAGTAAAATAAGGCAGCTATGCAAGATGATAGCACTGAAGGAGGAAATAAGAAAAAAAGAAAAGGAAGTAAAAAAGACAGAAGAGTAGAAGTCTCTATAATAAAATGCACTAGAAAGGACAAAATAATGGGAGAAACATTAAGTTAATATATTAATTTGTAGCAGAAAATTTCAAATGAAAAACTAAAACAGAGGAAGAGAGATTATTAAAAACAAAGAAAAGTGATCTTAAAAGAAAAGCAGAGAGGGTGTTAGAATAAAACATCTACAGGCGTCTACATTTCAAGAACAATAGGAACAGGAACAAAGCAGCGATTAAAGAGTGGGAGGAGAGTTACAGCAGCAGTACAAGAGAACCCTGACTTCAGGGTACAACACACACTCACTGATACCGTATCACAAAACAGACACAAGAAAAATACATGTATGTGTCAACATGTAGACATGGAAATATAATCTCATTTTTATCCCTGGTACTCAGACAGGAGGAGTCACAGAAAGGTCAAAGGTTGCAGGTTAGCTCTGGGAGAAGAGGTGAGGGATTTGGAGAGCCCTGTGTATTTTTGTGTGTGTTTCTTACTTACAGCTGACATGGTGTACTCCTGAGTGTGTTAGAAAGGCAGTAGGAAAAAGAAGAAGGGATTTGACTCATTTGTTATATCGGAGAAGTAAGAGAAGTGACGGAAAATGGTGTAGAGGGAAAATAACTTCTGGGTTTTGTGCTGGTTCTGTCTCTCAGGCAGATGTTCATTTAAAGCAATGAGCTGTGAGTGGTGACAGTCATGCAGGCTGGGTGCAAATCTCTCCTGATTTTCTCGAAGCCAAACAGGTTTAAGCCCTTTTCCTGTGAGAAAGTCACATTGAAAGTACACATAACCTCAAGAATGAGCCAACTGTGCGAACATTAAACTTCCACCGTTCTGAGTGCAGAGCACCTGTAAGTCGTGAACATATTGCAAATTAAACTCTGGGATATTAGATGCATTGATCTGAGCTGCAATATCAAGGTTACACCAGAGAACAGAGCATGTTTATGCAATTTTACACTCTCACATGTTGTTAAATTATTCAGTGTTGCCCCCTATGTGGTATCTGTGCTTTGAAACCTCTGTCCTCCTGGTGAGCTTTGGCGTTAATGACTGCAGTAAAAACACGCATGCACACACACACACAGACTGTTTTACGCCACACACACCCTGATGCTTCAGTGTGCGGCTGTGGTAATGACCGCCTTTAGCCCTGCTACTGATCTCATATGCAAGTCAAATTTGCATATTTCCCAACACCCCTCTGAGCATGGTGACTGCGTGACCTTTTGATGTTCTGCAGTGAGAGACACATACACATGCTCACAGACACACTCAAATACTTCGGTTGTCGTTAGACTTGCAAAAAACAAAAACAAAACAGAGAAAGTTTACCGCCCTTTTTAAAAGTATTGATCACTCCGTTAGCTTTCCTTTTCCTTTTTTTTTTTTTTAACATTTTGTCATGTTACAAACACAACCTTCAAAGTATTTTATCAGGGCTTTCTGTGACAGAGAAACATAAAATAACACGTAACTGAAAAGTGGAAAGGAAATATAATTTTTCACACATGAGACCCTGAAAAGTGTGGTGCGTTTTTGTCTTCAGAACTATGACCATGGATGCAGTTAAAGTCTACTGGGGTAAATCTCAAACAGTTTTGCACATCCAGAGATTTCATTATTATTATTATTGCAAAACAGTTGAGTTGAATGAGTTTTGTGCTTTGACTTGGCCATTTCTGTACTGAAACATGCCCTGATTTAAATCCCTTATATTGTAGTTCTCACTTTATTTTTGTCCTGAGCACAAGGAGGACTTCCACCACCACCTCAAGTCTTTTATTGACTCTAAAGTCCTTCTTTTATCATATATCTAGCATATCTATTGGTTCTGCATCCCCAGAACCAGAACCAAGAGAGGAGAAGCAGCTTTCAGCATCTATGCACCAAAACTTTGGAACAAACTTCCAGAAAACTGTAAAACAGCGGAAACTCTGACTTCTTTTAAATCCCAACTAAAAACACACCTGTTTAGAATTGTATTTGAAATGTAATATGTAACAATGTATTGTCTATTATATGTTGCATGACTTTGTGTTCTCGTGTTTATGATGTAAAGCACTTTGAAATGCCTTGCTGAAATGTGCTATACAAATAAAATTTGATTTGATTGATTACCCATCTTATGTTTGTTTTCCCAAACATTTAATTTAGGGACCAAAGTAACTTCTTCCACATTTTTACTGTGCCCCCTGAATGGCTCATGGCAAACTGTAAATGCCCCCCTCAACAATGCACAGTTGTTTTAATTGCCTAGCTGTGTACACAGGGACTAACTGTGCTTATTAATTAGAGGAGTGTCTGAAGGTAGTTGGTTTGACTGTTTTTTTTTTTTTAGGGGTATCGTATTACAAAATCCATGCCACCCTTTTCATGTACTTTACATTTCACAAGTTTGTGATTGTAATATGACAAGATATGAAAAGGTTTAGGGCCGAAAATACAGGTTTAGGGGCTCAAAGTACAAAGAAACTCCAAAAATGTAAACTTTAACAGGCCGTCAAACAGTTGACTAATTGCCCCTCTGTTGAGGTTATGGGTACAAACAGAAAGCCGGTGCAAGTATCAGAGTGTGACTATCCTGTGTGTGGTTAGACACGGTGCTTTATAGGTAAATCTCATAACGGTGTCAATCAAGGCAAACTGCACTGGGTGAACGTGTCATGAAAAAAGTGCAAACCCCACGCACACATGCTCAATGTATGTGGGATGAAATACCTGGGATGAAATACTGCTCTCTAGCTAATGGAGAGACAGAGAGCGGGGAGATAAAAATCAGCAAGAGTAAAAAGTCAGAATCGAATAGAAAGCTCACAGTGTACAGTTGTCTCTTTGTGAATGTCGAAGTGCTAAGAAGAGCCCAGAAAATGCTCAGGTCAGGGAATTTCTGGTTAGTTGAGAGACGCTGAGGGAACAACCCAGCAGGAATACACAGAATGAAAACAGAGGGGAGGACTGCTGGCTTTCTTTTCTTTTTTTTTTTAATGTGTGGGTGTCTTGGCGACCATCTTTGGTTTGTCACAAAGAAATAGCCTCAGGACACACGTCAGGGTGCACATTGCTTTTATGAGCGTTAGCTTTGTGCTGTGCCAGTGATTTGTACCTGAGCAGCGGAACTTCTTGCTCTTGATTTGGCCGATGCGCTTGTTGGCGAGCCGCCGAGGGCTGGTGCAGCGCGCGCCGCTCGTCTCAATGGGATTGTCCTGCAGGTAGTCAGCCAGCCACTTCAGATGGCAGTCACAGATAAATGGGTTTTGAGCTAAATGACTGATTCACCACACAGACAGGACATGGAAACACAAAACATACAGAAATAAGATGTCGAAGCAATGCACAAACATATATGCATGCAGTCAACATTTTCTTTAATGATTTACTGAGCGAAGAGCAACAAGCACAAAAGAAAGTTAAAGAAAGACTTCTGGTACTTTCAGGTGGGGGTGGTGTGAAGTAGCTACAACTAATTATTGTACAACTACCTGCAAAAGGCAGGTGTTACTGAGAGAATGAGGCACTCAGAAATCGCACAAATCTTAAAATTTTGACTCAACCTTTGAGTCTTTCACAGCCTTTTAAAGCATGAAATACAAACACTCACTATGAATTTATTGCAGATATGTGAACAGTGGGCTCACTGTAGACTGGAAGGTAGGACATGAAGAATGAATGTAAGTAGAAAACAACAAAAAAGGAGGGAAGGAAGAGAAAAATGGACACAATAAAGAAATTGAACAAAGTTGGAAGAAGGGACTGTTTGAAAAAGGGTAGAGCAGAAGGAATGAAAGAAGGAAGAACACAAGGTCTAAAAGGTGACAGGTTATGTGAGCTCTGTGTAGCCCTAACTCAGACAAAATACATTTACATCTTTTATTTTGTTTTTGCAATACAAAATGATAAAATCAGTTTATTCTATTTTTAATGTAAATTTATGCATAGCGTTATCCCAGAACAGGTTTTGTTTAACAAATGTGGCTGATGAATTTTAAAAGTTTTTATCCTAGCAACATGCGGTTTGCCGTTACATTCCAAGCTTTTACAATAAAACCTACCATGTGTAGCTTACACAGATAAGTAGGGCAAAGTGACAGATACAAGAGAGTGACAAAGACTACAACCATAAACTGTCTGCTACTTCAGCACCATGGACAGTGAATCTATCAAAGATTAGTTCGGATAGCTTCGTTTACTGTTCCTCATTTAGAAAACTTCATCATGAATTAACTCAGGTTTTTATTCTTTGACATAAAAGAAAATATGATCTCAAACCTTTATGTGTCACAAAATTAAGAACAGAGAAATCTTTATGAGGACAAATATGCTTTCATAACACTGGATGTATGTGCTCTGTGAGAGTACATACAGTGTTTGTATCGCTCTGAGTGAGGAGAACGTCCCCTTTGCAATGGTCTGGAGCTTGTTGTCATACAGAGAGAGCAGATTGAGGTTGTGAAGGTCCTGAAATGCGTCAACCCTCAGACATGCTATCTTGTTAGCATTTAGCAACCTAAAACAAAGAAGGGACAAAATGATGGAGAAAAAAAAAAAACAGTAGAAAAGAATCTCGTTATCATTCCAGCACAAATCTTTCAGATCCTGTAGGTCACTAATGACGGCTTTTAGTCAAGATGTCTCTTCTCAGGTGGCAATGCTTGAGGTAAGCACTTTTTAGCTGAATATCAATGAGATGCAGATGTGACCATAAAGATCAACCGAACAGTGCGTGGGTGTGTGTGTATTTGTGCGAGTACTCACAATAGCTGCAGTGAGAACAATCCTTCGAAGAGTCCCTTGGAAATCTCAATGATTTTGTTCCCATAGAGGACCCTGCAGAAAACAAACACACCATCTATATTAGAATATTATACCCTTAAGATTAAACGCTAGAGAAAGCCAAAGCAGGGCTTTATTTTCCTCATGATTAATAAATACATCCTGAGCAAATCAATCTGTCTGTCTGTCTGTCTGTCTACAAACACCTACAAACAGTTTTGCAGTTGAACAGCAATAAATTAGTAAAATTAATGAAGCAGTCTGAGAAAACACTGAACCTGTGCAAACACACCTCAAATGAATCACGCGTTATCATCTCAATTCTTGTATATGACTGCGTGAATAATCATAGCTTCCAGTTTGGCTTCTGGGACAATGAAAGATATTAAACCAGATTAGTTTAAAACCTCCAACAGGTCAGGGCTGCTACTGCCTCAGCTTTCCCCAACAATAACCCGTAAGCTACCAGTCATCTGTACGCCGAGGTAGGCGGTGTTAGTCTGAACACACGTGCTACAGGTGAGCCATGTTTCATTGAGCTAAGTGGATTTTCCTGAGAGGCCTGCTTCAGTAATGTCCCACAGACACATTAGTGTGTACTTTCTGTTCACACACACATGCACACAGACACAATTTATGAATCATTCGCATCCTCTCCACCCACCCACTAATACACAACAAATGCTCAGAGCTTTAAAATGTATTATGTCAGAGTGAATAGGTGTGTCCCAATCTGACTCTTGTGAATGTCTGATGAGTCAGTAGAAGCTTTAATCCAGGTGTTAAGCACTTATAAGTTATTGACTTTGGCCAGTTTCAATTTTAATGTAACACTTTTTGACATGTTGTGAATAAGACTGTCATGACACCATCATGAAATGACATAACACCTGTCATGAACATGAATAAGTCTTCATGAACAATTATGACTGAAATGAAATGTAAAGCATCATGATTTACCGAATGACACTTTATGACAAGTCATAAATATTCATGAAGACTTACTTATCATGTTCATGACACATTCACATTACAGAAAGATTCAACAACAATGTAACAGTAATTATCAAAGAATGTGCAACACATATGCATATTGATACTTGGATACTTTATTACAACAAGAATACAATAAAAAACTGAAAAACTAGAACAACTATTAAAAGTAATGTATGTAACTGAGACTCTTTAAACACCCTGATTGTATCAATTTTATGAAAAATAACTAGGAAATAAGAGCATATATTCTTTTGGATTTCATATATTTGTTATCTTTTTTGTTCAAATATAATTTTTCTTTCTTATTTTATGGCGATCAATGTCATGCTAGCATGTCTTTGAGACTTAACTTTTTTCTACTGTTTTTTTTACTCATAGTTTTAGAGTACTTACAAAGAGTTAAGGGATCGCAGACCCTGGAAGGCATCTGAAGCTAATTCTGAGATCTGGTTGTTGCTCAAATCTCTGCAAAATAAATAAATAAATAAAATAACATAAACAAGAAAATTAAAATCATAATCAGTAGCAGCATAGAATGAGAAAAGATCAAAGATGTGGCAGCGGCATAAAGTTTTTGGTTTATTCTGGACTAGGTGCAGCATATGCAGCTCTTTTGATCTACTCACATTCTGCGTAGCTTCTTATAAGGAGAAAAGGCCCCAGCTGGGATCACCTTGATGGCGTTCTGCTCCAGTCGTCTGGAACCAAACACACACAGACCATTGAGGAGAGACATCAACATTCCCCTATCACACACTTATCTGTGCCATATTGCAGGCCGCTGCTCACTCCCAGGGGCTCTGCTTGAGGGAAACTTTTCCAGATAAGGCGTTTTGATGACTGCAGAGTCGTGGTCTGTCACATGTCTCTGATCTTTTGCCCTCTTTAACATATTCGCAGTGAGACGGGCGTCCAAACACACAAGCGGACGCACACATTTGACTATCTGGTCTGTGTTTTATCAAGTGCCAGTCGGACTGTCTATCAGTCGGTTTCAAACAAGCCAAAATGTGAACGAAAGGACTGAAGCAGAATGAAACTAAAAAAAATAGAGGGCATTTGACTGTGAATCTCTACCCTGAAGGCAACATAGATTTATGTGGAGAATGATTACTTAATATCTGTTACACTCTTTTTCTCCAAATTTGCATATCTTAACGATTTTGTTCATAAGTATAGCTTATGATTTCACTCTGACAGTCCACATCACTTTTAGAACTACTTTAATTACTTCAACCTACCTAAACAATTACAAGAGTGAACTTTAAAACTAAATTTCTTTTTGCTACTTAGTGAAGATGTTCACCCTCCTATTCTAAGACAAGGCAGTAATATAGCTTGCCTCGGAGCTCAGATTAATCTTTTTCCTGCTTCTTTCTTCCCTCTTGCTGTTTCCTTAAGCAGGAACGCACTGCATGACCAGGCTTTCTCATTTCACAGATGTGTGCTTTTATTCCCCCCACAAAGACAAACAGCGGCAGTGAAACAAAAAGGTGGTAGAACACAAAGAAAAGAAGGGATATTGAGGGACGCACAATGAAAGAGCAGGAGAAATATCACTGCACCTAGTGTGTCTGAATGAGTGCAGTGGGTGTGTGGAGTGCAGCAGATGTGTGTGCACTTTTATCTGCATGTCTTACATCTCGGTAATTGTTTCAGGCAGGTTGGTGGGTATTTCTGTCAGACCCTTTCCTCTGCAGTCCACAATGTTGTTACTGCAGGTGCAGGACTCTGGGCACTGTAACACACTGCAGGAGGAAGATGATGACGACTGATGACCTACACAGAGACAAGGAGGCACCATTATCCATGGATAGAAGGTTATTATGTTTCATGCAAGTCCCAAAAGGAAAAAGAGATGCAGACGAGGAAAAATTGCTGCAAGTCCCAAAAAGTAAACAAAACGAAATGTGACCTTGTCCTCCTGTGATGTAATTTTTAATCACAACTTTCAAGCAAAGCCGTGCAAAGCAGGAGGAAGACTTACCTTCTTCTGCATCTTGACAAGCATGAGCAAAAAAAAAAAAAGAAGAAAAAGTAAAACGAAGCAAACAAGAAGAAGCAAAAGGTTTTCCAGTGTAAAGGAGCAAAACGAGGAAGCAGTCAAAGAGGCGAACACCAAAACGGTAAGGTCAACCTACCTGTGCACACAAACTCCTTCTTTTGCACCTCAGCCACGTTGTGCCCCCGCAAGTGAGGAGGGGCCATGCACTGTGTGTACAAGCCCAGGCGGGGGCGCTGTCGTAGCCACTCGGACAGCCAGGCTACATGACAGTCGCACTGCAAGTTGTTGGAGTGAAGGCGGCTGGGAAGAGGTGAGGAAGAGAGAAGAGCAGCGAAGAGAAGGAGAGGGAACAGATGATCACAGGATGGAGAGAGGAGAAATAAAAGGTGTGACAGGGTACAAAAAAAAAATAAATAAAAAAATTATAAATATGCACAGATAAGAGGAATCTCTTCCTTCAAATCATAAGCTGGGTACTTACAAAGTCCTGAGCTTTGGCATGTGGTTGAAACTGGCCACAGACAGCCGGCTGATGTTGTTATTGTTCAGAGTGCTAAAGAGACAAGAGGAGAAAACAAAACATAGTCATGCACATGCAATCTAGAACGCAGTGAAATGGCAAGATCCTCAGAGGAAAACACGTTTTCATATGAATTTTTTTTTCCAAGCCCGTTGTTTAAGAGGTAGTTCAGGAACTCTTCAGAGCCTAGATCACTTTCACCTCAACAAAACAATAATTTAACTTTATAAATTTAATTTGCAAAAATTAAGTAATAAAGTCAAACATAGAAAAGTGGACACTATGTATTAACTCAGGTCTTATTTCTTCATCTGCTGCTTTCAAACAACTGGAATTTAATGCAGTCATTCAAAACCTTGTAACTCTCCAGGCTTTCTGAATGTCTGCCAAAGTTTTTCTTTAAACGACTTGCTTTTTCACTCAATTTCACCCTGTCACAGATAATAAAACTCCAGAAGTGGACAATTAAGAATAAGAGAAAAAAATCCAGGAAAAAGGCTGTTGATGCGCAGCAGACAGTCGTTATGTTGCAATCATTATGACAGAAGAAATAGAAAATATTTGACAAACCAAATCTGCCTCTTCTAAATATTGCAATCTTGGTCTTGACATTCACAAGAAAAGGCTAACTTCTTTAAATGTGACGGCACATTAATGCCACAGCTGAAACAATAGGACATTGTTTCTGTCTAGGGGCTGCAGAGGCTCTGCAGTGTTTAAAAGGTCAACGAGAACATTAGACGTTCCGTATCTCTGTGTCTTTGCTGCTTATTCATCAATACAAGTGCTGCTGTTTTCTGCAAGAAATAAATAGAAATTGAAACAAATAGTAAAAAAGTAAGCTGACTCAACAAGCAGGTACTCACAGCACTTCCAGGTCACGTAACGCTCTGAAGGCTCCATCTTCAATGCAGCTAATGTGGTTGTAGTCCAACTGTCTGCAAATACACAGAAAGATCAGACACAAAGTCCAGAAAAGAGCTGAACAGGTCGAGATGTTTTAGCATCTGTGATGTCTACAAGTATGAAGAAAAATAGACTTTTTCTCTCGTCCTCTTCTTTCTGAGGTTCTAATGTCGTTGTCTTTGCCCCCATTCATGTTTCCTGCTCTTTTTAATGTGACATTTAGCTTCTAGGTAGCTGACTTTCCTCCTCTCTCTCTCTCTCTCACAAAAGCTTTACTGAAACAATTTAATTAAGACACAGGGACTGTAAATCATGGGCTGTCACCAGTATTCTGACGCACATACATAATTCTCTGTCCTTTTACAATAATTGCATGGCATTTTAAAAAAAATAATCTGATCGGGTGATTAAAAAACCCAGGAAGTAGTGAATTGGTGGATGAATCAATATTTATAGAAGTACTGCTGTGCAATGAGTGAAAAAAAATAATGATCATGACGATGAGTGAACGCAAAACAAAGACACAAAGTAGAAAATGCCAGCGAGGCAACACAGGCGCGCACACACACACACACCCCCCCCCACACACACACACACACACACACACACACACCCTCAC
>SZYC01000101.1:544624-573597 GCA_010883035.1 Poeciliopsis occidentalis
ACACACACACACACACACACACACACACACACACACACACACACACAAACACGCACACACACTGTTGCTCACTGTTGTACAGTTTCTGAATCTCTTTTGTATGGGAATTACTGCCACGAGATTCTTCCCAGGTCCGCCAAACTGCGGGCTCCTGTGGAAGAGGAAGTGCATGAGCTGGCAGAGCAGTAAATTAATCATCTTGTTTAAATCCCTTTCGGAGAACTTAATCCTATTAAGTATACAAATGTGTGAATGGGCAAAGATAAAGCTGGAAGAAGCGGAAAGGGAAAATGGGGAAAAAGGCACGGAGAGTGAGGAACAGGTGGTCAGAGTGAGGAAAAATGAAGGTACAAGATGAGGTGGATGTTGGAGTGAGCAGTGAGAGTGACAGGACGAGGAGCAGGATGATTGCGCGGCAGTGAGCTTGTTTGTGTGTGAATCCAGCAGCTAATTCAGGCTGCAGTGCCATTAGCGGACCCCCAAAGATCACACTTCTGTGAGCAATTAGAAGCAGAAAGACTCCCAAAGAAAGAGGAGAGCGGAAAAGCGGCTTCCTGAAGACAATGCAGAGAATTAAACACACAAGGCTGGGACCGGCACCTGGGAACGTCAGGGAATATACAAGCTGTGTAATTGTGTGATGGCAAACCACGACTTCGACGGATTAACCGTAAGTGCACTTTGGGTCCTGGGAGGTTATAGCCTTCAGGATTCGCCGTCATGATAAAAATACAACTCGACTGTTTTTGTACTTTTGTTATCCTGACTTTGCTCCCTCCTGGCTTCTCTTCTCAAGCGTTTACTTCGGCCGCTCTCCTCTAAACTAATATTGACTTTGCTTGTGAATGACAGATCTGCAGTCTCCCTCTGCCTCTCGCCCCCATCTCATTGTCTGTTTCCCGCATTCAACATCACGCCTCGCACACATACTTTAAATGCCAGGTAACACGGTTGCTATGGCAACCCGACCAGGGTGGACACATGGGGGACATTTTGACTCGCCAGAGTGGATGTCCTCCGAGCGTTTGAGCGTCTCATGGCCAAAGGCAACATGAAAGATAATTGTGTGTATCCGTGTGTGTGTGGGGGTGTGTGTGTGGGTGTGTGTGTGTGGGGGTGTGTGTGTGTGTGTGTGTGTGGGTGTGTGTGTGGGTGTGTGTGTGTGTGTGTGTGTGGGTGTGTGTGTGTGTGTGTGTGTGTGTGGGTGTGTGTGTGGGAGAGACAGAGAGATTTGTCTTTTTGAGTTTGTCACGTTGCAAAGTTTAGTAATTATCTGTGAAGAGTTTGCATTTGAGGAAATTATATATATTTTTTAATTTATCTATGATTGAAAAGATGAAAGTAAATTTAAAATTGCCTTCCAGTGTCTCTCTGCAGCATGAATGTGACTTTTCATAAGGCTGTTATTCAGCTTAGAAAAGAGAAACAGACTTTAGCATTATTTGTGAATATTTAAAAATCCAGTGATAATGGTTTCTGCTGTGATATGTGTCGTCTGACTAGATGTTACCCTTCCGGTATCTGAGGTTTTAAACACTTTTCCACAACCTCACAGTGACATGACATCTGTCACCTGCATTTAAAATGATTATTACTAATAAAACACAGTTACCTCAACAGATTACCATGAGTTTGCTGGAATCATTTCTAAACAGTAGTTGTTTTTATCCAGTTGTCTTTGTGACTTTGAGTGATAACATGGCAGCTGTGTGCTTGAGTAATAAGCAGCACACCGGATCTTGTGACAGTCTAGACTTTAGCATTTCATAACATCACATCGCTCCGTTGTGTGATTGATGTCTTGAGAGAATTGTCATGTAAGGAAAGTATCCCTTTCAAATATCTGCGCATGAGGTGCACAACAATCACTGCAGTTATCCGTTTAATCTGCAGATGGTAGCAGAAGGAGCATCTATAAAAGCGGTGCATTAAGATGACTTTACCGCTAGGGTTGGACTTATAAAGGTTGATTTTTGTAAATATTCTCTTTCTTAATTTAAATCATGTTTGTAGAAATGAAACAGCTTTAGATTACGCTGTGATTCCTCCTGTGTGGTAAGGACCAATCATGCCTTGTGAGTGAAAGTAGAAAAACAGAGATGTGCTTCAAACATCCTCCTAACCGATTGTGTGCCAGTGTTTCTGTAAGGAGACACCGTTCCTGAGTACAGTTGGAATAAACTAAGTTTGATAATTTCTTCACTTTTCTGCAAACTCGCAAGTTATTTCTCTACAAGAAAATAACTATTATAGCTGATGTTTAGAAAAAACACAAACTTATCATTTACCAGAAACAGAAAAAAAAAATAAATGTTGATTTGCTGTTGCTTGTACAGTATAAATGCTAGCATTATGCAGCACAGCCTGTTGCTTTAAGATGCTAGAAAAGCAGCAGGTTAAAACTTAAATAATACAAAGTTTGAAAATCCGTATGATTGTTTGCAATTTTATTATTGATTTTTTATATTTTGGCAAAGACAAGTAGCAGCGAATGTGTTGAGTGAGGTAGAGTCCAAAATTTTGATTTTGATAATTTAACCCGAAGAATGTAAACATAAAGCAACATTTTGTTGGAGACATACTCATCGGAAATATTTCAATTTAGTTCATGTGTGCCAATTGTAACTTCACTAAATCTGGTAAGTGGTATAAGCACTCTTTTACTTCCCTATCTTTCCTGGTATTTTCTGTGTTTTTTGTGGAAGAACTGGTCTTTTCTGTAAAAATGAGAAAAAACAGTTGCCTTGAAGCAGTCAGCTAACTGGCAGTCAACAGCTACATGTGCACTGAGTTGTTCTGTGCTCTAGTCAGCCAAAGAAAACCTTAGTCACTCCAGGAACTTGTATGGCATTTTAAAATCAAGCTGTTTGAAAGAAAAAATGTTGTGGTTTTAAAGCTGTAATTATTAAAACCTTGATAACGTTAACTGGCCTTTGCCTCCCTGGTAACATAACACAGCTGAAATGAAACAAATTCGACACTTTTTTCTGTGTGTGTGCATGTGCTGGCTGCATGGCTCTCCAGCCCAGGAACAGATTAGTCAGTGACCTGAGGCTATGACATCATCTGAAATGTTTACACACATAATTATATATAAGTGAGAAATACATGTGCTGTAAAAAGCCACATACACATAGGCATACACACCACACAGAGGGAAAACTGACAGGGGTTTTCAGTAATACAGTAATTGCATATGAGGACATTTAAGCAGCACTTGGTAATTGGGACCATCTAATGACGGTCCTTAGATTTAACGCTGCCTCAACAGAAAATTCAGCTAAATTGTGCACCTGTGATGTTTAGTAACGCCATTAAAATGATTATTTGTCTAAATATGAATGGTTGTTCTTTTTTTTTTTTTTTTTTAATAGCAAACCATATATCAAATTGTATGTAACCAGTCAAAACTAACATACTGGCTTTCTAAAATTACTAAATACAATTTAAGGGTAAGGATAAAACAGTGCTGATCTGCACAGGTTTGGTACATGCATGTTATGTTTGTGTCACACTGGAAAAAGGTAAAAGGAAAAGGTAATTTTATTTAAATTGGTATTTCTTTGTTTCTGAAAATGTGCAAGTGCTTACTCTCTAATCTGGTTTAAGTAATGGAAACATTCCAGTTTTTTAAAGCAACAAAAGACACACAAACATCTGTCAAGTTATTGTGCTTTTCAGGATTCATTCAGCTGACTGAGCAGAGTCTTTAAGACCTAAGCTAGGCCTGGACAATAAATCGATGTCAATATTTATTGCGATAAACATGTAATCAATATCAGTTGATAATACGTCTGATAAAATATTCAAGATTCAATATATAAACATTCTCTGATCCAGAACCGAACAGCATTCTGGGGGATGCAGGCAGGGGATTGGCTTTAGCCAGCTAAGCAAGTTAAATCACTTTTTGTTTACCCAGTAACAACTTGTTGAGTAACTTTCACAGTAGCAGTTTAAAATTTCACCACCGCACTTCATAAATGCTTAAAAGATTAAAAAAAAAACTAGTATGGAGTGAAAGCTGTGGGTAAAAGGTTAAAGGTCGTTTTGCTGTTTGGTAGTGTTTAAAGCAAAAAAACTAATCAATAATTATTGTTATAGACTGTTATGAAATGCTAATATTGTGGCTAAGGTAAGCCATAACATGTTCTGCAGAGTTTTGCATGAAGTCATATCTGTGTGTCATACAAGGCCTAGAAATGGTATTTACACCGTTGACAGCAGGCTTCCAAATATTGTTCACTGAGATTCTATCATTTTTGGGGCATTGGGTGGACCTCAGCTTGTCAGATTTCTTGCAGATTCAATGTGGTGCTAAGGCAAAATTTGTTTTGCGGCATAAATGACTGGAAGAATTTCATCTCAGGTTACCTCCTACTCGTCTCAAGAATATTTAACCTCTTTCCTGCTTTTCCTCAGAGCTCTTCTCTTTCATTCTCACTACTCCTTTTTTATGTCTTACCTATTTTTGCTCCTTGTCTTCCATATCCTATCCTCCCTCTGCCGCCCTCTTTTTGCCCTGCTCCCTGGGTAATGAGTCTAATCCATCAGCCAGACAGTATTAATCGTATTCCGATAGCCGTGTGTTCACTTGCGGCTCTCTGCTGTCTCCGTCTCTACGAGTCAATAACCCCCGCTCTAACACCTACACACTAACTATGACATTTAGGTTGTGTGTTTCCATGCGCAGATGTCTGTGTGCAAATTTTTAAACCAGCTCAGCACTACGACCAAATTTATTGCAGTCTTTGTCTAGAAGAACGTCCAAAACACACACAAAATGTAGACACATACCGCAGCTAAAATGACCACCGCTGGACATGGTGCCAGACCACTCCATCACCACAAACTCTCGGAGGCTGACATCATATCCTTTTCCTGTTTGCGTCTCATGTTGCAAAGTAATAACAAATAGAAAAGATTAATAGAAAATGACAGGGCTTAAATGTGTGACTGGGGCAATTTGTGTGGATTAATGTATTTGTGTGTGTTTGAGCATGTCAGCCTGGATATTTTTTTGCCAAAAGATTTTTTATTTTTATTTTAGCCACATCTTTGACCCGATCTACCACAAACCCTGTGACCCAATAGTCTAAAATGAAAAGCAGTCTCCTCCCTTCTTCTCTGCCTCAATCCCATTTTAGGCCCAAAAAACATTTAAAATAAATAATAGAAAAAAATCAAACCACTAGATAATATGTCAATCTGGCGTCTGACTGTCCTTTGTGATTTCCAACCATAGCCTCCCCCAGTCTTTTTCTCATATAATTTGCTCCTTAAATCAACTGCTCTACTCTTCTGAGAATCGCTTCATCACTTTTCTGAATGCATCAGTAATTTCTTGCTATCTGTCTTCTTGCACTGCTGTCTGGTTGGACGACCTTAAGCGCGTAAATTTAAAGAGATAAACATGCAAGAAATGTGTATGTGAATCCCCATTCCTTCAACAGATTGCATGACTTTAATATGTGCTGTTAAAACAATTTTCTTAATGCATATTTATCGTATGATTGAGAGCTGAGGTGATGGTCTGTGGTCAGGGGAGAAATCAGCACCGAGGAGCAAAGTAAGCCCATTTTAGACATGCACTGCAAGCCATTAATCTAACAGCTGTTGAATGCCTATGAATGAGCATTTCTCTGTAAAAATTCTCAACACCATTGTTCCTCAATTGTACTGATGACATTTCTGCATCACTTTAAACAAGTCTGAGCTGCTGCAGTCACATTAACAGCTGGCAGGCACAGCAGCAACAAGTCTTAGAGTGATATTTTATTTACTGTTTTGGAGTGATCCCATGATAATAAATCAGTAAATTTCAGCGCTTCCCAAAATGCTGAGCAGTTCGGAGCAAAAGGAATGGGCAAAAGCAAAGCATTATGTCATCGTTTGGGATGGACTTGAAATTTGTCAGTTTTCTGATTGTGTTTTATTGAGATGTAAAAAAACATCTTAACAGTGGTAAATTATTTCAAACTTTCCCACCTTAAATGTGACATATATCCTGTACGATTCCAATGAAAAATAAAAATCTGTTATTTGGGAAGAGTAGGGAAAAAAAACTGATGTAATACCTGGATGAATGAATGTGAAAGCAGAAAATCATCATAAATAACAGAAGCGACTGAAAACATCATGTGTGTAACGAATCTACCTGTTTTTCTTTCCGAATGGAGTTACTGAAATAAGTAGAATAAATGCTACAGCGTTGTTGTAACACTGACCCACAGTTAAATTGACTTAATTTCATGATGTGCACTGCAGATCTAATGTTTGCAGCAGTTAAAATTCCCTTTTGATGTACCATAAGTGGTTGGTCTTCTTCGTAATTCCAGTAAATGACTAAATACTGTGATGTTTTCAATGCGCTTAATGTCTCTATTTAGACTACTTTAAAACATATTTTAAATATGCCAACATACAAGGGACAATAATAACCATTATAACTTATTTCCACAGTATGTTCTAAGGAATGGTACATTGAAAGTGCACTGGATCAGTGCAATTTCAAATGTGCGTATTTCAGTCTATGAAGACTCTGGTGTTAAATCTCACTACATATAGACAGACTGAAATGCCTGCAGCTGTGAAGAATAGATACATGACTAAATGCCAGCTTGTTGAAACTGTTAATGTCACATATTTCATCTAAAAAGAGCTGCAGTTTATCTGGCATTAAATATTTCTTTTTTTGTGTGTGTACTGGAGTGTGAAAAAGAGCAGAGAAAAGATGAGGGCAACGTGTTACTCACCCTGGCTTCACGATTCACAGTTTACAAACCAGAACAGTAGAGAGGCCGTCCCTCACACACACACACACACACATCCACGCACACACACACCCACACACACACTTCTCCCTCTTGTTTACACAGCAACATATTTTACCATTACTTTGAGCCATCCTATGGGTACAAGTGGAGACATGTAGAAAGATATTTTACGACATTCTACATGTTGAACCATATTGTTAATCCGCATTTTAACATGTACATGGGTTTATGTCAAAGATTAAATAAATATTGCTACATTCAGCACACTAGGTTGTATACTTTGATTTATATTTTCCAGGTTTGCCACAAATACTCTGGACTTTTTGACCAGGTCTGGACTTTGACTAGACAATTCTAACACATGCTTCAATCTAAAATAGATTAATTGTAGCTCTGGATGAATGCTTAGAGTTCTTGTCCTGGTGAAAGCCCCCAAAGGCAGTACCATGCCTATGGAGGCTGTATCAGTGGGAATCCCAGAAGTCCATAAAATCTATCCACCCCTGATTCATGAACTTAAATGTTATAATAGATACCTCTAACAGCCAACAGCATCAGAGATTATGCTTTTTTAAGAGAAGCCAAGCATGTGTGTCTGGGTCAGAGCAGAGCGTGAATTCCTCACTTTGGGCAAAGGTGGAAACATCAGCAAGGCTGAAGTTAGCTACAAAGCTGGACGGCTTACTGAGAATGGAGCTACAGAACAAGGGTCAGATGTCCCTGTCTGTGTCCTTCAGCTGTACATTGTTATGGGAAGCAACAAGTAGCAGCTTTGACCCTCAAAGGAAGCACACCTGCTGCTTGTTGGCCATAATTTGGAGCCTGAACCAAGAGAAATTAAAACCCAATCAAAGTAGCGTGAATCATTTTTAGTCTTAGTAATGGTGAGAAGTAACCATGTGGCCCCGGCAAGCAGGTAGTTCATGTTATTTAGTGGTATCAGAATAAAGGGGGGTATATGGAAATGCACTTTATAAGCTTTAGATTTTTATTAGCAAAACAAATGGGAAAGTGCCCCGTCCTTCCACGTCACAATTAAGCACTACTTGTGTTGGTTTGTCACATACCACCGCAGAAAGGCCTCAATTTCTGCAGTAAAGCAGCTCATAAAGGCAACATCCAAACCACTTATGTTTCTGCTTTGTGTCTCTTTTTTATGATGTTTCAGTCCTTCAGAGTAAACATTTTTTCAATCAAATCTCTGCTGTGTAATTTTCTCATCCGACACGTTTCTCTTGATTTGATTGAGAAAAATAACATCAGTAGATTTCGTTCCCCAAAACTATTAAAAATAGCATTTGGTTGATGTCAGTCACTACAATTTTAGTTTGTACAAGCACATGAAATAAGTGTGCGGCTCAACGGTCAAGTTGGAGCCGAAATATATCCTGTTTCTCCCTTCAGGCACTATCACCATGTGTGTCACTATCTTTGTGCACCGTGTGTACGTTAGAAACGGAAAGTGTTTCCCCCCCAGAGGCCTCTCACTGTGTGAAAATGAAGCTCTCGTCAATCGTCTATTCGAGGCTGTTTAGGGAAATGAGGGATTCATCCGTCAGACGCTCGGCTGTATGAGGGCGACAAGCCTGCTGCCGTTTGCAGCGTCTGATCCAACACCTGCACAACGCTTTTAGACCAGAAGGGGAGGATGCCAGAGAACAAGGCCAAAAAAGATGCAAGAACAACATTTGTGGCAATCAGAAAGAAAATCCAAGGGCTTTTTCAAATTTAAAAAAAGAACAAGCTGGCAGAACAACATAGTTCTTTTCTTCTATCACAACTCCACCTCCTTTTTTTCTGCTTAGATCCAAATCTATTCAAGATGCCTCCAGAACCTCCCACCTCCCCACTTCATTTCCCCCCCAAACTTCCTATTTGCCAGCTCCCGGCAATTGCTGGCTCGCTGAGATATTCCTCTTCAAATAGTTTCTCTCCGTCAATGTTGTCTTTCTTTCTTTCACCACGGCCGAGGCTTGGGTCACACACACTTGTCACTCTGGACCAGCTGTCATGCACCATCTGTCCACTGTCCGCTCAGCACACACGCCCCATTTACGCACATATGCACACACCCTGTTGCTAAAATGTGGCGGTTACTGGCAAAGATCCTGCAGCCAAAAACAATTTATGCTTATTCTCTTTGTCAAAATAAATACTGCTGGGATGATCAAAAATAAGATGTAGAGAGAAATGGATAGCAATCAAGAGAAGAAAGAATAAAGGTGTGATTACTTTGCAGAAGAAGAAGAAAAAAACAGAATATAGAGCTTTTTAAATTTTTGAGAATGATTTCAACCTAAACAGTGTATGCGTTGGAGCAGGCAACACTGCGGTGTGCGTGTGTACTGCATTCCTGTGAGCAGTGGGATGGAAAGACTGGCCATGAAAGCAAACAGTGTTGGCAATTAAGTCGCCTGGACAGCAGCCAGGCAACACACATGCATGTACGTATAAAAATACGAATGCTTCCACAAAGAAATGTCACAAACCATCAGAATAATTCAACGCATGGACAGCTTTAGGAACAGATTCTGAACTTCTTTGTTGGAAAAACACTGACTAGTTACATGGCATTAAAAGGTTTTGTGTTTTTTAAAGTTTGACACGGTGGATTTAATACACAAGTCAGTTATGATTATGTACCACTTGTCTGCCAGAAACCTATTGGTTCTGTTAAAATAAAGATAAAAATACTTTGTCTGCAATGTGATAAATGTGATGGCATAATCTGTGGAGCTCAGTGGAAGTAGTCTCATTTAAATTGGATGATTAGGAACAACAGAATGATTTTGCTTCTGCGCTTCCAATGTCTATAACATCTTAGGCATATTATCATGTCTGTTTGACAGTTTTTGTTAGTTTCAGAGCCAAGTTTTCAAATAAAAAAAGATTATTATTTTACCATTCATAAGTCGTATACTTTAAACAGTTTGATGACTTAATAATTTCATAAACCGTTTTTGCTTAGTTACTTTGGTTCAGTCATTTTTTGTGCTATTCTGTTAGATAAAAATTAGAAGACGAAAAAATGTTCTTAACCTGAGCTTACTCATGAAGTTGGTCTCGACTGCATATATATAATATATTTAGAATATTGTTTTTGATGACACTGGTATTTCCCAGATAATAAGAGAATGGGGCACCTTAAGAGAAACAGTTCATACAGTTTTAAAAAATGGCTGCCATGGATGTGTGTTGATCCCAAGATGCCACTTTTTGTTGGTCTGTCTTAATAATAAATTTATTACATCTTTTTTTGCCTCCTTTGTCATCATTATTGTACTTGTTTGCCCTTTTGGCTGCTTTTCCAGCCTTATGTTTATTTAGACTTTAATTATCGTTCTCATTGAAGGTATAGACAAGTCGTAGTAAGGAGCTAATTTCTTCTTCACACATCTTGAACCTGATGCTCACTTGTCTTTCCCAATTCAGAATGGTTTTGAAGAGAAATGTGCAACATGTCATGTTTGTAGCAGTGCAGTATTTCTCTTACTGCAGATAGTTATTTTAAATTGTTCTTTATCTTCTAAAAGTGCTTCATGAAAAATAAAAAAATAAGTCTTTTTGAGCACCCAGCTATAGGGACACTTGGCCCTCATGGAGATTCTGATCAGGCACATTTGGGCCAGCTGGGGCTAGTTTGGATCTGCACATCAAATTTCCACAGAACAAGTTTAGACACTTCAGTCCACAGGCTGCGGCTGGAGTCAGACCTGACTGATGCCACTGTTCCACTTACTGACCACAGCACAACATGAGCAGTTTGGTTTGAAATACGACCCGCCGTGCTACAACAGCCAGGATGAGGGTTCTGTCCCGTATATAGAGGACACATGTTGGTGAGGGCTTGAGGAAAACAGAGTGATCGTGGTTCTGAATGTGTGGAGTGCTCTATAAGAAACAACTGGACATGTCGGTACACCTTTTGAAAGCTACTGCTGTTAACTAAATTAGATTCCCAGGCTCTCTCTGAGTGCGTGTGTGTGTGTGAGTGTTGGTGTTTGTGGGTGCAACAGGAGTGTTATATTAGTTGGTGATGCATTGAACAGCTGTGACACACGTCCACCCACGCATCCCCACAAACACACACAAGTATGTATATAAATATATATACACACCAATCCACTTACATACACATAAACTGATTAACATTTCTGAGCACTAAACTCTGGCCCTGACCTCTGAGAGACCAACTGACACAACGACTGTTTTTAAATGCGTAAGTATGTATGTGTGCATTCACTAGTGAGTGAGAATGCAAGTGTGCAGCAGCAGCAACCGCATTCAGCTTGTGTGTTTGTAATGGAAGAAGTAGACTGATGTAATGAGGCTGTTATAAGGGCGAAGCTTAATCCCGCTGAAGACAGACATAGACCTCTCACCCCTGCCAACACACAAGTCTGTATATGAACACATATACACAGTTTATGTGTATATGTGTTTTTTTCTCGTAAGTCCCTTTTCTCTCCCCTTTCCTACCTATTGTTTTTTTTGAATTAAACATTGCCTATTCTTTCCTTGCAGCCCCTCCAGTTGTATTTCTCTCTGCCCACCTCTCACTTCCTTTAATCATCTGAACACAATTTTCTGATCATATTCCCTTATTCGCTCTTTTGCCATATGTCTTCCCACCTTTCTGCACATATTTTCTTTTTCTCCATCTTCACTTGAACCTTATACTCAACTCTTTGTTTTTTTTTCTCTGCTTCCTGCCTTTTTTCATCCTGTACCCCTACTTACATTACCTTTTTCTATAAGAAATTCGTGTTATTGTTCTTTCTGCTTTGCTTTCCCTTTTGTTTTCAGCAGAGACTGAAATCTTTATCTCAATTTAATTGTCACATGGCATCAGATGGCCATAAGAAAGAAAAAAATACAGATTTTCAAACAGGCTAAAACATAAAATTAAGCTGAATGTATATGAAAATTAAATTAAATTAAATCTGCAATATTTTTTTCCAAAAATGGAAAGTAATGTTATAACTTGGACATTGACAACATTTGTAGTTGCACGTTAAAGTTGCATGAAAAAGCCAGCATGCAAGAATACAACACATTTTGATGTGAAGTTTTAAGTCTGTTTTTGTTTGTTGTTTTTGCTTGCTTGAATTGGTTTGGGCCTTCTTTATAAAAATAAGTGCTCATTCCCTCTCTATGCCTCTGCGACTCCTACATGTGGTCACACTGAATACCAAAAAGAGCATGCATGCGATTTTTAAGTCCACCACATTAGCAGCAGCAGTGAAATAGCACAAAAGGTACACACACAAACATGATCTAGCTTAAAAGAACAACTGTGGCCTCTGCTAAGCTCTTTTTTTATAAGCTGGATTTATATTTCCATCCACAATTGCCAAAACACGTCTTATGTCGAAGGCGATTTTATATATGTAAATATGAACAAAGCTAAACTACAACATAGTTGTTTGGGTGGTAAATGTTTCTTGATCACTGAATGTGTTGAATTTACTGTGTTTGGATTTGCTGTTTGAAGGATGCATAGGATTTGGTGATAGTTATACTCTACCTCTACGAAAATAAAATTGTGATTGTCACTCATTTCACTGTTCACAAAATACAGAAAAGGAGAAAAAACTTGTATTGAATTAATTATTTATTTTGAAGAGTCATAATAAAATATGACCCATAAAAGTGTAAAAATATATATATATATGGCTTTTACTATAGTTACCAGTCTCTTAATGGTCAAGTGCAAAATTCAGATGCCTCTTTTGCTCCAGTTTAATACATTTACAGTTTCATTCAAATAAAAGTAAATAAAATAAAAACTAGGCATCACAAATATTAATCACAATTCATCAAAAATGCTAAAAACGTCAATGGTTCCATATTCTGGACGCGCTTTGTCCCAGTATCCATGAGCAACAGGAGGAAGATATTTGTAGAATCAAATAATCTCCACATGAATGTGTATATACAGTCTCTTACTGCAGCATAAAAAGTGCAGACATTGTCAATAGAAATTAAAAAGTAGAATAAATTACGTGTTAGGCTACTGGAAAATAATATCGATGCTCCTCTTACCAGGTATCTTTAAGGTAGCCAGCCTGTTACTTCCAAACATACTGCTGATGCTGGTATATGAGTCCTAAAACAAACTGAGATATACATTCAAAACCTTACTCTAGAAAGCTATTTAATCTCACAAATTTGCCGATAAAACAATAAAAGTAGTTGGTTGCTTGGCAACTGTTTATGAACAGCAGTAACACGTCTTACTTCACCAGTTGTGGTTTGTTGAAGAAATAACTTCAATGTTTTACCAGCAAAGATGAGTAAGACAGAATAACCCTGAGGAAATATAACACACAGAGAAGTGTTTTATTACTTTAAAAGACAGTTTAACTTTAGTAAAGTTTGGATGGTCTTGACCTGGGCTGTGCAAAGACAGTCCTCAAAGACAAATATCGTGTGTATTTTAGAGCTTTCCCTGGTTCAACACACCTGGATTAAATGATGATGATGAAGAGGAAGCTGAACCATTTGAATCAACTGTGTTGGACCAGAGACAAATTTAAACTGACAGGACATTGGCCACTGAGGACTGACTTTGGACCAAACAATGCAAATAATTCATGGACACTACTTCAGTGTTTGATTGGCAGGTAGTCAACAGGAAGTGCAGAACAGTGCCTTTAAAAAAAGTACCTAATGACCACTTGTGCAAAGATTTACCAGAATTACATGCTTCCATCCAGCATTGAGTACTTTCAAAGAAAATGCTGCAACTCTAACCACACCGGTTTTACTCATTTTTCCAGTCACAGTTATCCCGGGAGTAGAGAGCTGGAGATGTTGGTGTTGGGAAATCCTTTTAGTTTTTTTTTTTTAACCACAGGGATCTAAGGAGGCCCTGGTGAGGCCATACAGAAGGCGCTAGAGCAGGCTGCCTGAGTAGAAAGAGAGCACTCTAAACACTGACAGGCAGCACTTGAGACAGGCTGGGGATTGAAGGAGTCCTACTGAGCTATTGTTACCAGGTATGCAGGTTAACAAGACACAGCATCAGTCTTTAACTTCTATCTTTTACTCCACCCTCTGTGTTCAGACTCGCTCTCACGCATGCACTCAGACACATCCTTCCACAAAATCTTCTATTAACATACTTTAGCGTTTCTGTTCATTCCCAGCCTTCTCCCTTCAAACGTTTTATATAGCTTAAGGAGAAATAGCAAAACATTAATAAGAAAATTACAATAATTCACATTGAAGAAAGATGATAATTACTCATCTCCAATAATGATTTTTCTCCCGCTGACAAACTTTATTTCTCTTGACACAGAACAGTCTGTCTCTAAACCTGTTACTCTTCTGTCTGCTTAGCCCATTTCTTTTTGTCTTTTTTTTTCCACTTGTCTCTGCTGCATACAAACATTTACCACTTTAGGTTATATATTATAGTTTGTGCCCTCAGACAAGACGGCTTATATAGTCAGTAAACAAAATCCTAAACAAATGGACACATGAAACCTGAATTATATGTCTGAGGCATAAATATCATTGTGCCAGAAAGTCTGACATGCGATCTATTTGTTGCTTCAATACAGCAAAATTACGCAAGAAAAAAACATTAACCCCTATATTATGCTTAATTTGGTCACCACATAGATTAGGGGAATCTGACCAAGTGAGAAAGCTCATCATGATGCTGCAGGTTATGAATTCTGCAACCTCGATCCCAATAAACATCCACTATTCAGAACAATAACGCTTCAGTGGCTCACATATTTCATAGATGTGACAGAATTTTGTTTTGTACAAAATGACCTTATTTTCTGTTATAGATCTTCGTTACACATTTTTCAGTATATTATTATATATTTGATCAGGAAACAGTTTAACAACAGTTTTATCCATCAATAATATCTACTAAAGGCATAACCTAGACAAACTAACTGGAGAAACCAATTATTAAACAAGCACAAAGTAAATCCTTAACAGTTTTGATTACAATTCAGTTGTTAGTGATTGGTGCTGATAATTTTGTTAGCATTGCTAACTGTAAAGCTAATCTCTGTTGTTGGTGGAGACAAGGAGCATCTGCAGGAAAGCTTAATTTACTATAACGTTGCATCATATACCTCTTTTGAGTAATCAATTATGGTCTGTCATAGATTATGCACGATGATTTTTACATTTTGGGAACTTGTTAGAAGACTGTGGTGAAAGGTCTTCCAACAAGTTGCAAAAATGCCATTTATAGAGCATTTTAGCAACTTGCAACATACACACAGAGGCATAGTAGTGCCAGATGCACTAATGCTGCCAACTCGTAATAAGAGTTGTGGAATATTTATACCATATTATGTGAAATTAACTTTTCTTTAAATCTGTTTGGCTCTACTTCCTTCAATCTCTTGTGCACAGTGTAACGTCATCTGTAGTACCTTATAGTCAATAAGCATTTAATGCAAAAAATAAATAAATAAAAAAAAACTTTTTTCATTACACTGTTACTGAAAGATTTGGATGCTGAATGCAACACATTTTTAAACCATTTTCCAATTTCTTTTCAACCCAAAAATGTCAGATTTGACAGCTTTGGGCAGACTTCTTTTTACTCACTAAGCCCTTCTACTTTTCTTTGTACATCTCTCACGTCTTTCCCTCCATCTCTGGTGTATACAAACATTTATATCTTTAGGCTATAATTTCAGCAGGCTTTTACTTCGAGCCTTTAGAGGAGACAGTGTAAAGAAATGTATCCTGAGGCAAGTTTACGCAGTCACAAAACACCAATGGACACTTAAAGCCCAAAGCCTTAACCTACAAATCCAAATGCACGCTTGACACAAATATTATTGTGAGGTTTTCTTTTTAAAAATTGTTAAAGTTAATTTAGAGATACTAGTGGGGTCTTTCAGACACTAGTAATTACACATAAACACACAGCAATGAAGGAGGGAAATCCCTAATTATTGAGTTTGCTACACAGTGTTGACTCCTTAGAAATGAAAGAGTATTTTCTTCCTTACAACATTTATTTTTTTTTTAATCTGTCTGCAGTCTCTTTCTCTCGTCTTCCCTTCACTTCATTTTCTTGCCTGTCTGTCTGTCAGTCATGCCTGGCTACCATTCTGTCATCAGTGTCTTTTGCTGTCTCTCTCTAAAAGCTCTTAGTTTCCCTCAGGGCTCAACTTATGATGACATTACAGTACACCTTAAATGTCTCTCGCTCTGCCTTTTTATTTCGTCACATACACACAGACACGCTAATGGATAGTGGCATACAAGATGTGTGCTAAGTGAACACAGAGCCTCCGGAAACAGAGCAAGGGAGCATTTGGAAAAGCCTTGGAGATGTTTGTCACACAAACAGATGCATCAGATTAGTATCTTTAAAAACTCATAATGCCTCGGAATAGTATTTTTAAAATTTTGACTTATTTACTTCTTGTTATTCAAGAACCAAAAACGTGATGATATTTCAGTGGGATTGCTTTTAGTGGGATTGCTTTACTATGCACAACATAAAGTTGTGCATAGTTATTCATTGGAAGGAACTTAATACAAGTAAAAATCTGAAAATGTGAAGCAGTTTTTATTCTTTGCTGATACCACATTATGGATGCCAGTCCCACTATATACATGTAGGAAAATTTAATGAAAACATATTTGAGGTTGACTACATTTTAAAAGGGTCAAGAATTTGTTCTGTGAATTTCTGTACGTGCTCATAGTTGAGTAGAACCTATAGTCACAAGATATGGGATGTTTTCTGATCTAAATTTGCTCTCAGTGATATTGCGTACATTGTTATTTTTAAGGTTATCACATGGAAAGTAAAAAAAAAAACAACGTGGTGATTTATGCTGAGGGTCATCATCTTTTGAAAGAACCTTTTTGCATCCAGGGTTATGAGGAAAAAAACAAAATTAACACCTGTTTGAAGTTTAAATAGACTTAATCTGGGATTCATTATAAGGATTTATTTGCTGGAATTACCAATGGAAGATACGGCTTGGATCAACATTTACTCGATCTTTGGCAAGGCTGTTGTTCTTATTCTAAGTGTGATGCAGAGATAGTTATAATCTATCTGTCCCACATAGTCACAATTGAGCAGTGTGCAGTCATGTGAATCAAACAAAGCCATGACTCAAAGATTTTTCTTTAAAGATAAACTTATGAAATATGACGCTGGTATTTGCTTTAAATTTGATTCCATATCACTTTAAAAAAAATGCCATCAGATTATTCCTACAGTATATTTTTCACACAGTTGAAAACAGATACTTTCCCACACAATTATAAGTTATTTTTCATTGTTTAACATTAAATTAGACAAAATATCTTCAGTTTTAAGACAATATGCTTTAATTAATTAATTTCTACTTGCTAAACATTAGAATAATAGGAAATTTATTTTTTAGATAATATATGTATCAACTTTAATCAAATTCAGAAGTTCATAAGTGGTAGTTTCTTTAAAACTCTGTGGGTTGCATCAAATTTGGGTTTCCTTTCATAAGCTTCTCACAACACTTTGTGGAAATTTTGTCACATTTCTTCAGGTAGAACTTTTGTAACCGAGTCAAGTTCATGGGTCGCCTTGTTCAAAGCAGATTTTCAGCTCTGACCACAAACTGTCTATGGGATTTCCCAGGACTTTGTGATGGCCTATCCAAAGCATCTTTTTGTCCTTAAGCCACTTTGTAGCTAATATGGTGATTTATGTTGAGGGTCATCGACTTTTGAAAGAACCATTTGCATCCAAGGTTAAGCTTCCTCACTGATGCCTTGAAGTGTTGCTTAAATATTTAACCGTAATGTTCTTTCACTTGATACTGTGGTGCACTGGTCTCTTCTGCATTAAAACATCAACACACTATGCTGCCATACTATACCACATTCCCAATGGTGTGGCATGGCAGGGCATACCATTGGAAAAAAACAAGCCTAACCTGTTTTTCTCCAAAAGTACTTTTAGTCCATGCTGATAAAAATACTCTCCTATTGGCTTCAGCCAAATGATGAAAACATTTTACTCCAAAACAAGATTATCTTTGTGACACAGAAGCTGTTTCCCTCCTGGAAAACATAATTATTGCTCCAGTACTTTTTCGCCTTCATATAACTATAACATTTTATTCAAGGGTAAAAACAGACTTGGGGGAGTAAATTGTGTAGGAAAGTATCTGTTTTCAACTGTGTGAAAAATACACTGTAATAACAATCTGACATTTTTGTTCATTTCTTTTGATTTTTTTTTAGAAAGTCACACTAGTTTGTTTGAAGGGTTTTAAAAACAGAATCACAGGTGTGCCCCCATTTACTTAATTGTTGTTAATTAACCTATCAGGCACTCAAAAAGCAATGACATCATTATGCAAACTCTACCAAATTGTATCTCTTTCATGTTGTTGGCATTTCTGAAATAAGAAATAATCTTAGTAACCTTGGCTGACCTAAAATAATCAAAGTTTCATCTACTATTAGGTCAGACAGTGACAAAGGTAGATTATATTTTTTTGTGCACTGTATATAAATGTCTGATTTCAAGTCTATTAATAGATATCAAGGTGGAGACGGTGCATAAAAAAACAAACAAACAAAGGTTTCTCACATTTCAAACAAGTCACCCAAACTGGCTGCAAAAAAGCACAGAAGTACACACATTTTAATTTTAACAAATTAAGCAAAACAAACAAGAAACCTGCTGTAAGTGGCTCAGACAGAGCTTCTGTGTGTGGCAGTGTGCGTCAGAAATGCATAATCGTCAACTGTATCACACCTTAGCCATGGGGAAACTCCCACAGCACATTTCAATTACTTATGCACGAGTGTGTGTATGCGTCGGTGTTTGTGCCTGTGTACATGCATGCATAAGCGTGGCGGGGCGTTAGGAACTGCTCTATTGACGAGAGAATAAAGTCATTTTTCAATGCGGGGTTAAGCGCTGCATTATTGCCGCCTCATTTGGCTCCTGTGGGCCACCATAGCCCTCCTGTCTGGTTTCCATGGCACAGAGCGAGAACAGAGAGGGGAATGTCCCTGCTTACCAGACTGCAAGTTCATCCATCAGCTCACACACATACACTTTAACACACACATACACACACACTCTCAGGAGCAGGCAATAAGGGTTTATCCCACTCACAGTCAACTTTCCCACAAAGTTGCAACGAATCAAGAGCTAAGTCTTATAAAGCCAGGCAGTATCACATTATATGCCATTTTCTTTTTGGGGATAAAAAGCTGCTCACAGTGGTTTTCTGCTGTAAGATTAATTCCACAAATCTAAAATTACTGGTATGGCCTCACAGTAGCCTAGTTATAAAACAAGGAAATCTAAAAGAGGCCATAATGCCACTGAAAGGAAATTACCTTATTTCTCTTCAGTCTATGTTTACTCCAGTTTCACGCCTTCCCTGTATGTGTGTGTGCAGAGTGAATAGACTGAGCTTTTCTCTGTATTGGACAACATTGGCCTGGTGTAATTCACAGACATTGTAGGAACTGTTTGCTGTAATGGGATGGGACGAGCCGGCTTAATGTGCCCATACATCTGAGTGTGTGTGCGTTTGGGGGTGGGTGCGTGTTGGCTGTTTGAACAAGCAGCAAACGTGAGCCAACCGTGTCAGTTCACATGACGATCCCTCCACTGATATCACACAATGCAGAGAGAGAGCAGCGTCTCTCTGAAGACAGAGAGATGGATGAACTGTCCTTTTTCATTTTTTTGTAAACTCTGCCAGTTTTTTCCAGCCTCCTCAGAGTTGAGCAGAAACATCCTATTGGCTGGCTCCGTCTTTCTTTTCCCTTCTTTCTTTTGCTACTGTTGAGGTCAGATTTCTTTCTTCCTCTCCTGGTTTTACTGTAAACATCTCCATGTATCACTGTCATATCAGCGCATTCATCTTCTTTAGATGGGCCGGCATTCCTGTAGAGCCCTATTCAGCCCTATTCACACGCTCTTGCTGAGCAGAGTGTGCACGGCCGCTGCATACACAACCACACATGGCAACAAGCGCTGTGAAACACATAATAAACTGTTGTGCCTAACGCTGTGTGACATTTTTATTTTCTTAACCCCATTTATCATGTAGAGACAAGATAATTTATTGCCATAATTAAAATTCAGCTGTATGTAGGTACAGTTAAGCCCAAGATTATTGATACATATCAGTTTTTATTTAATCAGGTTTGTTTTCTGCTTGGATATGAGAGAGGCAGCTCTCCAAAGATGAGAAAGAGAATGAAATAAAAAAAAAAGAAATCCTATAACTGCTAAAAATTTACACCACTTCATATTTGTTTACAATTCATAAAACAGGAAGCTGCACTAATGTCTCTATAGATTTTTGTGTCCTTTCCCTCAGTTGCTCTCGATGCAGCACCATCACAGGCAAGCAGGCGATCAGGTTTTCAAAGGGTTTGATTTGTTTGACGCAGTGCAGTGTGAAAGCGAACCGCATCAGCAGACAAACGTTGCAATTTTAGTCTTCAGTCAAAATGAATTCATCAGGTGTGAAAACACCTTTAATCTGGTATAAAGGTGGTTGAGGTTGACCAGGCGTCTGTCAAATCCTTTCTTTCAATATTTCTTTTAGATTAGATGTTGGCAGGACCAAAAACCTTCATTTTTCAATCTATTTCGAATAAAGACAAACACCAGCCAAACTTAAATAGTCAATAATTTGTCCATAAATGTCCACTGTTTTAAAAATGACCACTTCTCCATGTTATAAAAAATACAATTTTTGTGGCCTTGACATTTAGCAGCTCTTCCTTTTTAAGAAAATAACATGCTCAGATTCTTGGTGTTTTTCTCATGGATGACAGTTTTAAACTATTTTGACATCTATTGAGGCATTTTGAGGTTGTTTAGCAATCTATTTTTTTTTTTTTTTTTTTTTTTACAAATAAAATGTATTTAAACTGAATATTCAAGGTGTTTAGGGCACAATATATCAATCTTCCAATCTTTATATAACAATCAGTAAACTGATGAATAAGAATTCACTTTGGTCATCTTCATGTCTTAACCTCAATTCAAAAGTGCCTATAAATCACATGCTATGTAGACCCTAACACAGTGGTAAAGGGG
This sequence comes from Poeciliopsis occidentalis, assembly GCA_010883035.1. Classification (NCBI taxonomy): domain Eukaryota; kingdom Metazoa; phylum Chordata; class Actinopteri; order Cyprinodontiformes; family Poeciliidae; genus Poeciliopsis; species Poeciliopsis occidentalis. Next base: position 565,472 of record SZYC01000101.1, read on the forward strand.
GCCCAGAGGAACACAGATGATCCATTTGGACCCCTCTCCCCTTCCCCAGCCTCTAAAAAAAGCCCGGTGTCACATAGTGAGATCTCCTGCCTGCTTTTCCCAGACTTTCTGACGAGGTGTCAAATCTTCATGGCTTCACCTGAAGCTACATACCAAACATCTTCATTCCAGTTTGCATGTATTTGTAGGGGCCTGTGTTACCTCTGTTAACACCTTCCTGTTTGCAGTTTCTCTATTTTGCCTTCATGCAAAACTGGACAGACAAAATAAATCAAGACGCAGGCTCAGTGGAGGGGAATTGTTCCCCGTTTGCTATGGCTTTCCTGATCACACTGAGAGGCATTTGGTTCAAGCCCATTGCCCCGACAAATCAAAACGCCTCCTGTAATGCCAACATCACACATCTCAGGCATTGCATTCAGTCAAAGGACACATAAGTTTATTAACTCACACACAGCATGAGTTGCCTCTAACAGCAACAGGCTGTGCAGGCGTCCTGCTGCTGTGATAACATAACTTTAGTAATCAGAGTGTTGACACAGTCTTACCCAGCCGTCTTGTGAGCTAAACAAGTTCATTAAGTTGTTCATGGTTGGCCTTCGCATAAACAAAAGTTTATTATAAGCTGCTCTGCACAACATGAACACAGCAGTTCACTTCCTCTCTGTTGCCAGGGAAAAAAGGCAAGACGAGATGGAGACAAACAACAAACACAAGCAGAAGATGAAGGGAAGAATTGTTTTTATGTAATCTATGCTTCATTTTAAAACCTTCCGTAGAAAAAGCGCCAATATTTATTTGTTTTCAGCAGATGAATTTGATCATGCTCAATTTATTTAAAGCTCAGACCAGACATTTGGCCGTTACAGCTATATCCATAATGGACACGAGGAAAAAAGAAGGAACAAAATAAAGAATACAACTTTATCAAAGAAACTATCATAGCATTTAAATAACCATTTGTGGGAAAATTTCTGAATTACTATACTTTTGAGTTGCATTTTTCTGCTGAGTTTAATATTTTCTTGTCAAGGAAAAAGAGAATAAAGGAAAGCATCTTCAGGGTATGCTGTGGTGGTGGAGGGGGATAGAACGCCCCACGTTTGGAGACCTCAGTCCTCGACGCGGACATCACGGGTTTGACTCCCGGTCCCGGCGACATTTGCCACATGTCTTGCCCTCTTTCCTGTCTGCCTACTGTCGAAAATACGAGGCGCTGGCGCCGCAAAAACTCTTTGGAAAAAAAATTATATAAAAAAAGGAAAGCATCTTCCAAATACGTGTCCTGTTGACAATTTTATATAAGCTGTGAAACTAACAAGCTTATGTAAAATTGGTCTCATCTTACAGATGAGTGAGATGAACCCAAGACTGAACTTTTGGGCCTACATGTGGGCACTATGTTGTGTATAAACAGAAATGACACATTCCCCATGGTGAAATATCGTCCTGGCAGCATCAGGCTTTGGGGATCCTTTACATCAGCAGGGATGAAGACACTTCTCAGAGTTGGTGGGAGAATATATGGAGCTATATAAAGAGTAAAACTCCTTGAACCAGAAGTTCAAGGAGTTTGAATAATTGTAAAATTAAATTATTTTTACTTTTGAAGAGTTTATAGATCAACTGTTTTCCATACGTCTCTGGAATTTTTTTTCCTCACTGGAAACAAACACAATGTAATTTCTCCGCTCAATATCATGACATTTAATAAATACTTTCCTCCAGAACACATTCCTAATTTATTGAGAGATTGGATTTCTCTACAGCATCCACATCCCGACCCTCTCGGCACCAGAAGAGGTTCTGCTGTTTTCCTTGCATTCCTCTCAGCGGCCTCGCCAAACAAACAAGAGATGGGTAACTGTCTCCACTCAGGAAAAACAGTATCAGCCTTTTCGAGACATCTTACAGCAAATAAACTGGTACCACAGGACTTTTCCTCCCAATTTCTCTCCAGGGATTTCAGAGTAAGTGATGTTACTAATTGACCAATCAGATTGCACTAACACGCTGTCAAAGTGAGTTAGGATCTGCTGCCAATCACGACTGGCTGAGTCGTCTCCCGGGGCAACAGTTAGCCAATGACCTACAAGGATCTGGCTTCGAGCGGTTGCAGTTTCCCACCAGAAGAAAATGCACAAAAATGCAACCTTTTCACACAAACATACGCTCAGACACACGCACATGCACACGCACACATACACACACACCAGAAGAGAAGCTGGAAAAGTCTGCAGAGTCCAGCAATACAGACAGGACATCATTCACAAATGATGAATAATATGCATGTCATCCCCAGAGTGTGCATTGCTACTAGAAAACCATGTTACACAGGAATAAAGACTTTTACTGTCCATTAGTGGCCAGAAGCTTGAGGGCAAAGAGACACACACACGCCCACATGCACACACACACGCGCACACAAACACACACACACACACGCATACACGCACACAAACACACACACACCCCGCCCCCCCCACACACACACTCACTCACACACACACACACACACACACACACACACACACACACTCACACAGATTATGTCTTTCTATCTTCACAAGGACTTTACACTGACTTCAATTAATCTTTTCATTTCTGTTTCCTTACTCTGACATTAAATCTAACCACTGCCAGGTCATGTCTGACTCTAAACTTCAGCAAACCTCAATTCACATCTTAGCCCTAAACCCTAAAAAAGCACTTCTTATATTATGGAGCCTGAGCTTTGGGCCGCTTGAGGAACAGTGGGTTCTCACAATGCAGTATTTTTTTGCAAAATGGGTCTAACAAGGTAAAAAAATAACACACGCACGCAAAGCTTTGCTCATTTCAGTGTCTTTTAAGACCATCTTTAATGTGAGAATATAAAAGTCACAGGAGCCTTTTTAAGCTTCCAGAGTGATGTGCTACGGTTTCCTCATTTTTTCATTCCTGTCTCTCTCATCCATCTCCATCAGTGTGCAGGCACTAAAACGGCTTTTTCTTATTTTCATTTGTCAACGTCTTCGACTCCAATTTTTACTTTCTTGCTTCTTTTTTCAGCAAGCCACCCCATATTATATCAGTTTAAACTGATATTATTTTCCTCATTTGCAAAAAAAATTATCATGATAACAAAAAGGAATTTGAAGAAACAAATTGTTGGAATCCTGCTGATTGGTGGCAAAAAAATAAAAAATACTTAGAAGAAGGAGGACATTTGCAAAATGATTGTTTAACTTTTGTCAAGGACACATGGCCGAAGATTAATTGCAACAAGATCTGGAAAAAATTTACTCAGGACAAAATACAAAGCTTTTGTTTTTGTACGTTCCACCACACAAAGCAACAGCAGATGTGCAAAAGCAGGAAAAACAATAAAATCTGTGATAACACATACTCTAAAATGTGCTAAATTTAAAACAACCCAATGTAAAATAAGGACTTGTTGTGGTAAATCAATCCAGTTCATGTGGACTGGGTTAATTTGCCACAGAAAGGTTAGGTCATGGGTTGGGGAGGCTAATGAGTAATGTTAAGGATATTAAAGTGGGGATTGGAAATAATAACAGATTAGTAGAAAACTGAGAAAACATTAATATTTGGGTTATAACATATTTATATCCATCATTTCTTTTTCTTGCTCGCTTTACACTTGCATCATAACCAGGGGGCTGGTGCCTGTCTGCAGTCTGAAGCGGTCTACTAAAGGGAAATGTGGTTTGCCCTAAAGTACCTGGATGACCAATTTGTTTACAGAGAGATTATGACAACACAGTAAGACTGTTAGATTCAAAGCCTGGATGTTACGCTTGAAAACTGCACTACAAACCACCCTGAATTATTTTTGCTGCAATTTTTTTTGTCTAAAATTATTTACAATGGCAAACAAACCAATGTAAATAACAATATGCATGTTTAATATAAAACACTGTAAATGATATTCACTGTCTGCTTTGATTTGATCAAGAAAGCTAAATAATTCTGGTTAGCGTTACAAGCTTGCAAGTTAAAGGCAAATTGTATCTTTAAGTCAAGTCAAGTTTATTTGTATGGCACTTTTCAGCAACAAGGCAGTTAAAAAAGATCATGAAGACATCATACAGTCATCAATTCTGAAACAAGAAATAAATATTATACTTTGTCAAATATCATCTGTTATTATTGATCAGAGGCAACTTCAAACAGGTGGTTTTAGCCTTGATTTAAAGGCAGTAGCGCAATGGATCATCGCAGCCGTTTAACTGATTTTTTTAGGCATACCTATGAAGACGCAGTTGCTTTAAGCAATGCATTTAACACATGGACGAGTTTCTCAAGGTTATAACATTAATCCTTTAAACCCAGAGTTTTCTTTGTGTGACTGACAGCTCTGGTCTGGGTCCATCAATACGCCCGGATTCATTTAGTGAATAGAGTCATCCTGTTAAACTCATAAACACAAATTACTGACATTAACATTTTCATAGTAATGTCAGTGTTACATTTCACAAATTCTTGTTTATGTAAGGACCAGTGAAATTTTATCAAGTTACTGCAACAATCAAAATGGCTACTTTTTGTCTTCCTAACCCATCAAATGGGGTCATAATTTTAGCCCAATGTTTGTTTAAAGCTCCCCAACCTCTGTCACAGCAGCATAAACTCATCATTTTGGTTAAAGACATCACATAGCAGGGGTTTTTCTTTTTAGTCTGAGCCTTTGTTGTGTCTTCAATCAAACTAAACATAACTGGAACATTTCTACTTCTTCTCTTCATGTTTCTAAATTATGACTCCACTAAAATCTTCCCTTTGCTTCCTGGCATTTTTCTCCAGACGCACTGATAAAGATGCCACTGTATTTTGTGTGACGGCAGACTTCTTCTTTAAACCTAATGCCCACCACCACACACACAAAGGAACACACACACTGAGTGTGACCACAGTGGTAATCAGGGATTGACACACTCACACACATATGCACAGCCAGCTTGTTAGTATGTTAATTTTCACTATGCATATAAATGATCATTTGAGCGCAAACAAACACACACAGCGGCCATCTGCTCCATCCTGATGTGTGTGTTTGGACGGATTTCTCCATTATTGCTCTCCTAGTAGAGCCACGGGAACGAATATACATTATTTTCACTGCATGAAAGTATTTGTATACAAACACAGTTAATAAAGACAAACTGAGACTCAAACAGGATCACGTGTCTGTCACTTCACTGACCTCTGTTAATTTGGAGAATATTAACCCCAATCTTTATGAAAATGATTCCATGCTACAACCTGAACTTCCTTCATAGTCAAATCTGATTATGCATTTTCTTTTTTATTTTATTTGAGGGGATTTGCTTTTTGAGCCGACAAGACGTTTAATAGAAGCTTACAGAGGCTCACACAGTCATACCAGCCGAAGAAAAACCAGAGCCCTGGGATCAGCGGAAAAAAAACTCTGAGCATGACGATAGCTGACATTCCTGGGAATGCTGCAATACCTCATAGGGCAACACACACATATGCACACACACGGCAAAAAAAAGATGCTTGTGTCATGAAGACAGAGAGAAGAGTAATCCCATTTTAATTTTTCCAGTGGAGAAGTGGATTATGGAAGGATTAGGACAGTATCATGACAAGATTATAACACACATGAAGCTCTGCTGCTCTAAGTCCATTACTCTGTTCTCTGCCTTTTGTGTGAGTGTGTGTGCAACTGAACAAATGAGCTCCACAGGATGAATACGTGTAGAGCTTTTCCCCTTGGGTGGAAAATATGGGTTTATGTGTGTGTGTTAGAGGGGGGGGAGTTTTCTTTTTAGGGGTTCAGATGTATGCCTGATACCACATATGGGTCACTGCTGTTGTCCCCCCTGGGGTGTAAGGCAGGGTTAGGAATTAGGGTATTTGGGTGGGGGAAGATCGCCAGCATAGGGAGCCTTGCATCAATATTTTGAACAAGGTTCACTGGACTTTTGATTAACGAGGCATTCGCTTGCAAGAACAAAGCTCTGGAAGAGCCGAGCTCACTCTCTTGTGAGTTTCTGGTGGTTATGATGAGCAAATGATAGATTTAGAAGACTCTTGCTGAACACTCCCAACCTGATTTCCGCTATGAAATTGTGTTACTGTATCAGGCCCAACGGAGAGCTGTGAAGTTTATGGGCAATGTGAGAAAGCAGCAACGAGAGGTCAGACAACATGTTGTTATTTTTGGTCCGGGGTTCTTCGGTAACTTGATGCAGCCAGACAGAGGGTCAGGTTGTCAGACATGGTGGTCTCTTAAGATATAAGACGAGGAGAGGTTTTAATTACAACCCACCAACACTTCACTGTACAGCACAGAACTCCGTGGATTCACTAATAATGGATCCATTATTTTTCAGCTCTTTATAATTTTTTTTATTTAAATGTATACTAAATCTATAGTTATACAAAACTAATTTTCTGACTACTACATTGAACTGCCTGTTAATATTTAATGACAGACCTCAACTTTAAGTGTCTTCTTCATTTTGAACATTTTCATGTGAGGCAGTGAGAATAAGAAGACACTGCTGTAGTTGTTCAAAAAGCCTAAAACTAATTCTGAAAAGTAAAAAAGGGTCTAGTAATATTTTTTTAAATAGCTCCACAAACTAAAATACTTGGACGAAGCATTCCAACGCATTCTACTTCTTGTGAACAAGTAGTGGTGGCACTAATGTTTGAAACATATAAAGAAGTTAGAAGTTAGAAACACATATTCATGGATTTCATTTAGGTACATACCTCGTATAAATTGTAAAGGACTGAAATCAAGCCAAGCAAACCGAAGTTTCTGCACCTCCATTTTTATCCATTACAGACACATGGGGTTTAGGGGGGACTCTACTTTTGGCAGGAAAACGGGTCTCCAACACCCCAACTACCTCTGCACCCAAGCTGGAATAGGACACAACTCCTGGCAAGAAGTAAGTTTGTTCTAGTTTTTCCACTTTAGGTAAAAGAACAAAGTATTCTGTTCTTGCAGATAAAATAATGTTAAATGAGCACCATACTTTGTACTAGGATCAAATGCCAAATATTAAGCCAACGCCAATCCCGGATCTTTCTCATTACAGCAGAACCTGTGCGTTTCTGCGCAACTTGGTAATGGACTTGATCATTGAACAATGCAAAAGAGAAACCATTCATTACAGAAATAAAGAAAAGAAAATAATATCTAATAAATGCCTATTCTAAGAAATAAAGGTAGTCTTCTCACACATGAAGAAACATAAAGATCTAACCAGGATGATCTAAGTACAAAAAACAAAAGTAGTTTGGTTTGCACAGCCAAAGAAAAAAAATCATTGGAGGAAAGCAGAAATGATTGTGTTATTCTAATGCCTTCTGTAATTTACAACAATTGTAAGAAGTGGGTTATAAAAAAAAGGGAAAGAATGCGTCACTTTAAAGAGACAATAAAAAGAGCATTGTGCCAGAGATGAAGAATGATGTTGGCACTAAGAAAACAGGGCATGTTATGACATCAGATGTCATTAACCAATTAGCCTGGGTGTTGGAGCTGAATGTTTCCAGCAGTCACTAAAAGCCTCACCATCACTGACCTCAGGAGGACGGAATTTAATAATGATCTCTTCTTTCTCCTCCTTCAACACCCTCATCCTTTTTTTTGCAAACAGCCTCTCCAGTAACAAATATCTTGTCCTCTGTGAACTGCCAGACCCCAGTTAGTGTCAAGATGAGCACATCTGCCCATCTGGAGCACTCTACTAGAAACCTGACACCCCGGCTACTCAAACTTTATCAAGGCTCCTCATTACGAACTGATTGCTCCAAAACAGATTAGCTTTTATTAGTTTCACATCAAAATGAAGAGGAAAAAATTATGTTATTCTGATTTGATTTCAAGAAATGAGACGTTATTATGAGCTACCTGCCAACAGTAGATCAGTTCCCTGTTTACATAGCATGAATAAAAACAGCCACTTAGATGTGTTTTTCTTTTTATTTCATTACTGAACCAAAAAGCTTCTTATATGAAGCTATACTGGACATCGCATCCAGAAGCTGATCAGTATTCCTGTAAACACAGTCAGTGAAGCTTCCACATAGAAGGTGTGTGTGTGTGTGTGTGTGTGTGTGTGTGTGTGTGTGTGTGTGTG
>SZYC01000101.1:586040-650443 GCA_010883035.1 Poeciliopsis occidentalis
CCCCCCCCCTCTCTCCCAGAAATATTGTGCCGCTGCACTGAAACTGTTCAAACAAGTTTCATCAGGGGACTCCGCCTGGTAAAACGAGGCCCGTTTAAGTCAAAGCCCACTTGTCCAAATCCGTTTTTGATTAACTCGCTGGTCTCCACACAAACCGACGTGGTCGACGGAGGCTCTGGTAGTGCAACAGTGCGAAACCACCAGCAAGACCACAGCGGCGGCCCCTCCACCCCCAACTGCAGATCCGCGATCTGACTTACCCTGCATGACATTCAACACACGAAGTAATAAATCTGACTGTTTTTAGAAAAAAAGCTATGTTATCAGCCGCCACATCTTGTGATTTTAAGTGTACTTTGACTCGACAGTTAACATATTTAAAGCCCTGCGGTTTTCAGATGTGGTCCTTCGTGCTTAGTGCGCGGAGTGGTTTTTCTAATGTTTTGGGATCATTTGCGTTAATTATCCATCCGTTTCTTAATGGAACCATTATATGAACATTGATGGAACAGAACCCACATCTTAAATCTAGGTGAAAGGAAGGAAGATAATCACGTTACATGTTTGCTACTTGATAAGTTCATTTTTAAAAAATCATAATGCTTTGAGAAAATGTAAATTACTCAGGGACCAGTATTCCTGAAACTTACAGTCTTTCCGTGTTTCGGGGTATGTTCCTGGGCACGCTGCGCAGTCCTTGGCCGTGACAGTCCACCGTGGTCCCGGTGCAGGAACACTGAGGCGGGCACGGTTGACTGTCTGCTCTGCTTACCAGGACCAGGACGAGGACGGTCCCCAGGAGCAGAAGCCTCGGTGCAGTCTCCAAGGAGCGGCCAAGGCCAAAGGAGCGCACAGCTCCCACCATGACTGCGGCAGAAGTGGGTGGCCGATACGAAACCCGCAGAATACGGAGAAAAGCCTCGGAATTTCCGAAGGAGCTCACCAAACTCCGCACGCAACGCACTCTGTTTCTTTTATGTTTGTTCTACTCCTTCCTTTACAAGCTGGGTTTTCTAAAGGAAAAACAATGTTATTTTTTGTACATTTGGGTCCTCTGAGTGCGTAAAGCGTGTGAAGTAGGAGTTTGATCCCTCTGAGTTATAGAGATGGACCGGGTCTGTGGCTGCGCTACAGCGGCGCAAACTTCCACATAAGCCCGGCATGCGGTGGCCAGAATCCTCCGGCGGCGAGGTCAGTGTTGGTGTCTCCTAACAAGGAAAATGTCTTGATCCTTAATGTGATCCAGGTGCTTTCGAGCAATTACACTTTGCCCGTTAACGCACACTCCAGGTGAGGATGTCTTTGGTTATTAATTCACAGCACGCGTCCGGCGCTGGAGCAGCGGTTGCGCCAAGTTCGTTCTCAAAACTCTGCAGTGGTGGAGATGATTCCGGTGGGATGGGATGTCAATTGGAAGTAAAATGAGTACCAGAAACCCGGCGAGAGACCAGCGCGCAATACTATAATCCAACTATGCGTGGTGCGTCAAAGCGCTGCTCTCTGTAGTGTGTGAGAAGGAGAAAGGCAGGCAGACGGGAGCGGGCACGTCTGCTACTGCGTCTGTTTAGGCATCTCTCTCTCTCTCTGTTTCTCTCTCTCTCTCTCTCTCTCTTTCCCTCGCCGCCTCGCTCACATACACATTCACACACTCACTGCGTATTCCCTCAAGGTAGCAGGAGGTTTTAAACAGGCTGTTGGTCAAACAGCAACAGTGTGACCTCGGAGGGGGACTAATTCCCACTGCAGTGTCTTGATGACCTGATGCCATTGAGTTGCTTAGAAGGAAGCTTATTTCTGAAATTTAACTTGGAATAAACAAACAAAACACCCCCGGAACTGTGAATGTCCACGATTCATTGATTGAGAGTACACGGTGGTTGATTGTCATACGTTTTAGTCTACTGATTGATAACCATGGAAACGTTGTTAAATAAGAAGTCATTAATTTAATTTAAGCTTAATTTGTGCTTGGCTCAAAAGGGGTTCATAGATATGCAACTTGTAACAAAAACATGTAAATCATCACAGACAACCAACATGTCAATGGTCGAAGGCCATTGACAAGGTGTCACGGCATAAGAAGCTGCCTGTTAAGTGGGCCTGGATTAATTATCACAATGTATGACATTATGATGTATGATTGGTTGTTACACAAAATGGGGCTGGTTGTCACAGGGTGTGGGATGGATTGCGGCAGGACAGGTGTGTCAAACAGTGTCCAGCAACTTTTCAATTCTTCCTAGGCCAATGCAAATGAATTATATGACAGAATTACATCTTTAACATTCAGAGAAGTTGTACCAAAGTTGTACTGAAGATTACACAATTATTTCATTCAGGTGAGCTGAAGTAGAGAGTCATGTGAAAGTTGCAAGATGCTGGTACTGGAGGCCAGAGTTTGACCGCCGTGTCAGGGTGATGTGGTTGGTTGTCACAGGGTTGGATGGTGGTTCCTGGGGTTTCCAGGTGTGTCCTGCAGGTTGCCTTGTTCCAACATAGCTGTTATAAAGGCTCAAATGACTCCTCAACATGTTTTTAAGTCCTCTAGAGGCCTGGAAGTGAACCCTTCATTTAAATTGAATCAGGCTGACATCAAACATGTAGGATACTCGTCTTTGTTGGACACTTTCATAGAGCAGTACAGTTAGTGTTACAGTGTGTGAGGCTGACCTTAACACAGCCTGTTTACAACTAAACTACAGATTAGTTGTTGCAGATAAAGAATTAGTCTCCTTTTGTTTAAAAAAAAAATAGATATTTATTTGATTAAATATTCTGTTTTGATTTATTGTTTGTATTAACAGCAAAATGAGGTGAACTTGAAAAAGAATCATAGCTTTAAATATATAGACTTTATTACATCTAAGCAAAGATAGAACCGATTCTGTGGATAAAACTCTCAGAGGGAAAGCAAAAGCAACTGATATTTTAAAAAGTAATTTTAAAAAAGCGGCAACATACAGATTCTATAAATTAGAATGTTATTGAAAAAGTGATTTATTTCAGTAACTCAGTTCACATATAGACTGATGTTTTGAAGCCACACTGTAACAAATTGCTGTAAAAAAACGGCCAAAACTGAACAGTATCATACTGTTTCTATTGAAAACGGTACTGCACCGTGAAAAACAATGCATTCTGGGCAATTATTACTGTTTTTAATAAAATACTGTAGTATACTGTGAGTAGCATTGCATTTTGGGAATGATTTTAGATTCAACTGTAAGGAGGCTCTCTTTAAACAGAACGCTACTGTATTTCTGAAGAAGATATGTTGTTGTGACATGTGGAAGCAACCTCTAGAACTTTCTTTACAAGGACTATCCATTTTAATCCTGCATTGTATGAGCCAATCCTAAGGTAAGTTATTTTTGATGATTCATATTTACAAATATTGACATGTTTGGAAGCTCTTTTTCTTTTTTTTGTGTAATTTGACTTGTATTGCTATGATTAGCTGCTAAAGTGAAATTGGTGAATGGATATCAACTGGGAATTTGGAGTTTCACAAAGTTGACTTGGCAGAAAACTGTTTAAATGTTATGCTGGTGTCTCTTTATTAATTCTTAACATTCAAAAGTTTGTCTTCGCCTAGCACATATTAAACTCTGACTCCTTAAGCATCATATGCTAATCTGAAATTACTGCATTTTCAGGCGCTTTCTTGATATCAACCTGGACCAAGGCCAGCTGTAGCAAGATCATCTCCAAGAGGACAGGGAAAACTTTTCAAAAGAAGTTGGTCACTGTCATCCCCCGTGTTTCAACTCTGCTAAAAAACCTCATGGACTTTGAGTGGAATTTCATAGTGAGAACTTTCTAACCAAGCTATAGATATTGTTGCCCCTCCACGCAAAAACAAACAAACAAAAAACTATCCAGGCATGAAGGCAACTTATCCCTGAACAGGAGTGTTCTTGAGAGATTTTTTTGGTTTAAAGGTCAGCATAATCTTAAGACATCTCTTTTAATTAAGAGCATAAATTTTGTTAAGGCTCCCACTTTCTGTTCTTCAGATGTAATTTTGACTGTACAGGCACCATGTTTAACTTATCTTGGCAGTGTTGTCAAATATTCTTTCATTGTTTTATCATTTGAAGTTGGAGCTCTGATTTTGCCCTAAAGGAAATTCAAGTCTAAATGTTTCATTTAAATTTTTATCAAACTAAAATTTGCAATTTTTTTCTATGCTTTAGATTGAAAGTTAAATGTTTTATGTTGCATCATATTGTTCCTCACTTCCACAAAAAGTAGTATTTTGTATTGAAAAAGTAGTGTGCAGAGTTGTACAATTCATTATTTCCATAATTTATTTCATACTTATTTTATTTCAGACTAATCAAAAGGCCACAATTCATGCTTTATTCAAATACTCTTTAAATCAGTTAAGAAATTTATTTCACAAAATAGATGGTGATTTTCTTACTGTTTTTCCAGAATATGACTTACTTTGGACAGTTTACCCTCAACATTCTTGTAGAAAAGGTTTAGGTTTAAGGCACACATACGTTGTCATTTCAAAACCTTCGTCTTTATTATGTGGCCCACTAACGACTGTGTATGAGTCAATGTTTGAGTTGGTTCTTTTTTTTTCCAAATAAATGTTTGACATGATGGAACTTACATTTTCTAAGTGTTTTTTTTTTCATGCTTCTATTTTATATTGGAAATTTACAGTAGTAAGCTGTATGTGAATTCAACAGTAATGGTACCATAGAAAAACGGTAATATACTGACAACACTGCTGCCAGTAGTCTACTGTAAAAATACAGGGCAATTTGTTACAGTGTAGAAAAACGGTAATATACTGGCAACACTGCTGCCAGTAGTCTACTGTAAATCTGATAAAAAAACAGCAATGTGCTGTAATCAAAAGATTTCTTTTGTGACGGTAATATACTGTAAAGTTGATTACAGTAAGGGTACTGTATATTAACGGTATAATGCTGGCAACCCTGCTGCCAGCATTTTACTGTAAAAATACAGGGCAATTTTTTACAGTGCATTATTTCTGTTCATTATGAATATTTTCTGCTTAAAGCTAATAAAAACATGACATTTAAGATTGGAATATTATATCAGACTAAGAAGAAAAATACAGAAATGTGGGAAAACTGAAAAGTGTATTTAATACCTGCGAGCTAAATGTTCATAAAATAGCATTCACACAAATTCTCAGGCTGTAATTGATACTGTATTTATAAGACTATAAGGGTAGAAGTTAGTTTCACTGATTAACAGAGGGCTTCAACCTTGACTGACTAAAGTTAAGACCAAAATTCTTCAAATTTTCTTAAAACTATCTTGTGGGAGATGCCTAATTTGTTATTTTTAAAAGCAGTCGTAGATTGGCTAAATTCACAAACAGGGTGTATGTGAATTTAGCCACTTAATTCAATTATTGGTGTTATTATAATTAATGAGATGAGCCAGTATATTAGAACAAAGAGAATCACTCTCTTTGTAGTAACTGGTCACTAGTTACTAGTGACCAGTTACTTAGCACTTTATCCTAACTTCTCAGTTAAAAAAGGAAAGCAAATGTCCAGAACCAGTACTCACGCCAAGACAGACTCCTTATTTATTTTGGGCAAGATTACTCTGTGCAAGTTGGTTTCAGTGTTTTAGCTCCAAGTCATCAGCAGCCAAAGATAAATTACCAACATCCTGGATTCAGTGTTTCTTTATAGAGATGGAAGAACATTGCAGAACTACCAAAGTCAGCACAGCACTCTATCAATCAGAATTTCATGCCGTACTGGCCAGACAAAGGCTGTTACTAAGTAAAGCCTAAAAGTCATTCATGTTACCTTTGAAGTTCCCCAAATGGTACCTGACTTTTAAAGTATGAAAAGTTAAATTCATTGAACTAATAAAACCAAGATTGCACTATTTACAATGCCCTTATGAAAGTATTTCTTCCCCTTGAACTTTTTCCCAGTTTTTCCCCTTCCGATGATTAACTTTGAAGAATTTCATTGGTACTTTGTGAAACTGACCAACACAAAGTAGTGCATATTAAGAAAGAGGAAATCATGTTCTAAATGTTAAACAAATAAAATCTGAAAAGTGTGGTGTGCAATTATATTCAGACCCCACATTTACGATCCTCTTAAATAAAATCTAAGAGGGTGTGTGATTTAATCTCAGTATAAATGCAGCTGTCCTGTGGGGGTTTCACATGAGACCAAACAGCGTCACGAAGACCAGAGATTACAACAGACTGATCAAGACGAAAGTTGTGGAAAGGTGTAATCATAGATGAGTTATAAAAAATGTCCCAGGCAATGAACATCATCTGAAAATGGAAAAAGTATGCTCATCCACTTAAACTGGCAAACGGGACAATCAGAGAATAAGACGAGCGGCTCCAGGTTGCTCTGCAGGAGCTGCAGGTGATAGAATCTGTTGACAAGACAACTGTTAGTTGTGTCCTCCACAAAAATTACTTTTACTGAGGAGTGATAGGAAGAAAGCCAGTGTTGGCTGTGACAAATCCTATTTGTGGAAGAAGCTGGCCTGGCCTGAAGGACAAACAAGTTGGTTTCAGCTGATCTGATGTCATATTCTAATTTTAAATGTTGTGTTTTTAATGAGCTTTTGGTTGGAAAGGATTTTTAACCAACCAATATAAAGGATTTAAAACATCAATCAGATTGTAATTAGTCTATAATACTGTACTTAGTGAGCTGAGTTACGGAAATGAATTAACTTCTTAATTTTCTGAATTACTGAAAAGTTGCACATCATATTGAACACACCATAACCTCAATAAAACATGGCGGTGGCAGCAGCATGCTTTAAATTCAGGTGCGACCAGGGAGATGGTCAAAGTGGAAAGAATGATTAATAAAACTAGCAAGAAAACAGGGTGTAAAATACTTGAGAGTCAGAGGTTCACTTTCTAGCAGGGAAATGACAAAATAATTAATGTTAGACTGGTTCAATCAAAATGCATAACAGAATACAAAAATAAATCTGTGATAAGAACAGATTTATAATGATGATTCATTTATATCTACCATTGGATCCAGCCTAACTGAATATGGGCTATTTTCCAAAACATAATCAACAAAACCTTCTGTCCATTAATAAAAAGGCTGATGGAGAGTCACCCTAAGATGTGCAGCTGGAGTTGCACAAAAAGTTGATTTTACAAAGTTTCAACTCTTTCAGATTTTTATTTGCATAGCAATCTAAAAAAAAACATTTATCCATAATATCAAGAGTGCACCCAAAGTGATTGTAGCCAATTCTCCATCTATGGCTTAACTGATTTGCGAATATTCTCCTGACCTGGGATGTTCTTGTGCAATGGATTTCCTATGCCTCACAGAAGTAAACCCATCTACCACAAGTAGGCTGAGATTTTAACAAGAGACAAACTTAAAGCATATGACAGGATGACAAAACTGCTCAGGGGAACCATGACCCAGCTCAAGTCTGAACCTGAGAAAACCTGAGAATGTACTGACATTGATTCTCTTGATCCAAGTTGGCTGAGCTTAAAGGTTTGTGCCAAGAAAATGGGAAAAAACATCCAGAGGGCAGGTGTGCCAAATCTGAAAACTTTTCATTGGCACAGCAGCAAACAGCCCTCAAGCCGTTAGGTTTGTAAAGTTATCGGCTGCTTGCTCCCAGTGGTGAAAAGTTGACGTCCTGATTATTAGGATGTCCTCATGACTTTTTAAAGTTATTTTTTTTTCAATCAGTTTTAAAGAAATATTGCATATCAGAGTTAAAATGCATTACCTTGACGAAAAAAAAAACTGCTTGTTAGTCTTTCCTGAAGCCTTCCCCTCTGCTGAAGCTGTTATGCATCTGAAATAGAAAACATTGAGAAGGTCATTGATGATGGTGTGTCACAGCTGAAGGAAGAGAGAGGATCACAGAGGAGTCAAAGTGTGACCTTTATCTCCCACAAAACAACCAGGCTTCAGGGCACGAGATGTGTAAGGACATGGCCTAATCTGACATGCCTACTCCCCACCCACCCACCGACACACACATCGTGATGTTTCCATATCCTCAAGGGATGCAACATCAATCACTGAGTTCCTGTGGTGTTAACCGGAGACATAACTCTGAACCACATTTTAACACAAATTGTTCTTTTTTTTCTTTTTTATATTCATTTTGAGCTCAGTATTTACTTAGATGATTGTCTTCAGCAGCACAGCCATTGATGTTTGCAGTTGTGGGCCCTGTGACAAATTGTGACTGATAATTTGAGTTTGAATACTTTTGCAAGGGACTGTAACACCTTTTATATGGTTGCTGTGTATTTTGGCATTTCCACTGAGCTTGCACATCATGATTTATGAAACAGCCCATCATAGAACAGGAAAGGTATAGAGTGGTTTGAAGCATATTTGTTTTTACAAGTTGATGCGTTTATGATGGTAAACGTTATGGTTAGAATTGAATTAGGAACACACTTTCTCTATAGATTCTTCCTGTTCAACCAAATGTTAAATACAGGCAGGTTTTAATCTGCAGAGACGTCCACTGTTCAGAATAAGAACTGCAGTAAATGCCATGTGCCTCCAGAGAATGCGTGAAAGTCAAATTGACATCTAAAAACCCTGAGATATCTGGGAAGTAAAAGTATATTTACAGAGTAAGAGCACAATAACAACAAAGTGACTCTCCAGGAGCAACTGGTAGCAGCCTTATATGAATGCAAAGTCAGTTTTTGGTCATATTAAGGCTAAATTAACAGTTTTGCTTTTGAAAGTCAATATGTAGAGAAATTTTAAATGAATTGGTCTAAGAACTCGAACTCATCCGGTCCATCTGAGTGGCTTTGGTGAACTTGTTTTTCAAGGTTTTTGCCAAAGATTTTATGTTACAATGATGCAGTACCTTGTATTTTGCAAGAGGGAATAAGGCTGGTCCAGCTTTTCCAACTGGACTGCTGAAAACTCACTCAGTATCATCTAACTGAAAATAGTTGATGTCTAATTACTCAGTGAGGTGGAGGAATTTTAAATGTTTTCTTTTTTCTTTTTTTTTTTACCTGCTGCTTTGTTGTTGCTAGTGTCAGGATATTAAAATGTCATGAACCCCGCAAGAACAAAGATCTGTTATTCCCTGAAGTGAGACAGTTGGACAACGCCAGCATTGTCAATGAAGACAGGTGCAACTTGACAAACTTGATTTACATTTCTGAGACAAGGAGAGATCGTCAACCACAATGTTCCATTTTTAGCGCCTAGCACAAAGACGACGCAATATTTTGAAATATGAAGAAAACAAATAAGTTAATTAGAGGATACCTTTGTAGAAAATCTGAAAACTTTAAACTCTCAGTACCTTCATAGATCTGGTTCTGTCACAACCTTCTGCTAATGTGTCAGTTGAAAAGAAATTAACCAGAAACATATTGTCTCCTGTCTTGCCATATATCCTCACCAGCCATTATATAAAGTATACCTTTTTTGTACCAAATTGGACCTGTTGTACTATCAGGAGTGGCATCCAGTGTCTTCTTATGCTGCTGTAGCCAATCCGATCCAAAGTTCAACATATTGTGCATTCAGATGTGCTATTGGTTTTCAGGAAATGTTCCTTCTCCTCTGATCTTGACATAAACAAGACATTTCTGTAGTCACAGTTGTCACTCCCTGGACATTTTCTCCTTTTTGAACCAGTCTCGATAAAGCCAAGAGATTGTTTGCATTAAGAGCCCCATGGATCAAATAGTTTCTGAAATGCTATGACCAGTCTGTTTGGCACCAGCATCTTGGCTGAAGTCACTTAATTCCTTTTTTTCTGCTGCATGTTTTGAACCTCAGTAAATCATCTTCCTGAAGTCGAGATGGGAAAATGTGTTGAGCTGCTAACACATCATTGGCTCATTTGATGTTTGCGTCAACAATGCCACGTTAATGACACGTCTAGTGAATTAGAAAATGAGTGTATCTTTGCATAAAGAAAAAACACCCTTTTATGTTTTTGTGTTGTCTAAGTGACAGCATCTGTTACTCTCATTTAGGGGATTGAAAACAGTTCATTTCTCTGTGTCGAGTTTCTTAGTTCTTGATCAGTTGATCCCGTTGTGTTCTCGTTTGGCTCCTTCTGGATTAATTTTAGCCTTCATTGGTCACACCTGGTTCCAGTAACACTCATCGACTCTCCCAGCAGTCAAAAGCCTGTCCGTTCCCTAAACCCCTCGCAAGACTCTGCTGTTCTGTTCTCCCTGGCTTCACTGTACTGAAGTTGCTTTGTTGTTTCCTTTTAAAATTTCCTCAAGTTTTCTTGTTTTGTTTTCAAAGCCCTATGTGTAGTAGGCCTTTTATAATTAAATAAATAATGACCATACTATATGTAGTCATATCCCTATGTTATTTAGAGAAAAAGGTAAATAATATATTGATATCAGTTTGACCTCTTCATTGGCGTTAACACTTCATTTGCATGGTGTTGCTTGTGATTAAGTGTTTTTGCTGTGATACTTGAATTGCACTTGTGTAAACAATATTGCACTGGTGCACATATCTGGCATACAATGAGGCTTTGCGTTACAGAATGTTTCTAAATATTTTTTAAAAATGTGTTTAAGTCTGGCTTATTGGGCGATCAAATTATGCATGCCACAATGTTAACAGTTTAGCAAGTTTAAGCCATAGTGTTTATAAGCACAGAAATCTGTTAATCTGAAGGGAATCTATCAGTCGACTGTGATTCTGGCTCTGCTAATTACAGCCTGTTGATTTAGGAGCAGTTTGTGTTATCTTTGGTTTATGGCTGGGCAGTAAACCTGAAGGTGTGGGGGAAGTGTGCCTGTGTGAGTGAAGAGGTCACTTTAACCACCTGGACTGGTGGACAGCTGCTACTGAAACACATCCTGCTCAGAGTGGCCTTTATTGTGAACAGACATACATTTTCATTTGTGCATAGCCACAAGTTTACACAACAAAGCAGGATGAAATTCAGACAGCATGTTTACTTCCATGTGTTAATGGCAGCAGTTTTACATCAAAGCTTTGGAGGATTTGTGTTGTGTTTGTGTGTTTTGCTTTATAATTACATCCTTAAAAACTAAATGTGTTTTGCTTAGGAGATGGCTGCAGAGCTCCAATGAGGCATGCGTGCTCTCAAACACTGAAACACCCACACTGTGCCACGCCAAAACATACAAGACAGCATTAACAAAACAAAACCATTTCCCCTGTGTTCCCAGTTTCATCTTGACGAGATCCTTCCATATGTGTACTGAAAGTTAGGCTCTTAGGTGTGGATGTGCGCAGTTACCTTTGTTGCGATGGGACTAGCAGGCTGTTGTGTCTATACACACCCCACTGCTGAGGCCTCACGGAGATGCTGAGGAGATGAATAGATCTCAGAAATGACTGGTGTGTCGGAAACTCTCTATTTTCCTGCACTGGGAAAAAGGCGTGTCGAGTTTCACATATCAGGTGAATGTATCTGCATTAGCTGTTGGGTTTTTATGGGTGGAAATAATTATTCATTGCATTTCAACAGGAAAACAAATAGAGAACACGGAGGGAACGAGTGCTCAATGTCTGTGGCATGGTATAATGTTGATCAAAGTTTTTATGCAGAAGCAGATTTTGTCAAACTTTTGTCCCAGAGCAAAACACACACAGGGAACCTCCACTTCACTTCTTTGTCCATCTTCACTTGCTGTTGTTTGTTTCCTCAAGTATGCGGGATGATAGATAATAGCAAAGTTTTCATATACTCTGGTTGAATTGTTCAATAGTCAAGGCAGAAAAACTGATTAAATTACTTTTGAGTTGTAACATTTCACATCCTTCAGCTTGTTCATACCTCTCAAACTGTCCAATGTTTTGACGTTACAAACATCAAATATAACATTTATTTTATAAGTGACACACCAGCACAAACTCATATACTGTGTAATAGTGAAGTGGAAGGAAAATGATTCAGCTTTTTAAATATTTTTAACAAATAAATTTGTAAAAGGTGTGATATGTATTTGTATTCTGCCCACCTTTTGTCACAGTTGCAGTCTTTTTGATATGCCTCTACCGGCTTTAAGCAAATTATGGCAGACATCTTTCTTTTTTCTTTCTCTGCAAAACGCAAGTTCAGTCAGAGTAGATGACAAGCATCTGTGAACCTATCAAATGTATTTAGGCTTCGACTTTGGGCCACTTTAACACATGGATATGTTAATGCTGTCTGTTTACAAATTAGGCAACTTCTGACAGCAATGACTTACACTGAATTTTATTTAAATGTGAGTAACTGAGGTGGAATACAAATAAAAAAACACTTTTTACTTTTTTACTGTACTTTCAAAATTGTAAAAACTATGAATGAATGAACTTTGTGACAATTGTGGTAACAAAGTGGCAAGAAATGGTTGAAGAGTATGAATTATGTTGTATACTTACATGTACATATATCAGAAATGGAATGCCAGCAGTGTTTTCAAGAATATTTTGTAACCTCCTGGATGGTTGCTGATGCATCCTTGCAGTAGGTTTAGTAAGCCAGCCTGTGCCAGGAAGGTTTACCTCTGGTTCACATTGTCTTCATGTATGGATAACAGGGAAATACATTTGTAACAGACTGATAAAAGACAATAACTTTGTTTCTCATCCGTCCTTGAATTCCAATAAATTGGAAGGATTTCTTGAAATTACTCACCAGGCAGTAACTTTCCAAAAAATGTGATGAATCTCAGGAAGTTTACATCTCAACAAAAGAGACAATTATCTTTTCACAGCTTTTTCCTCTGATAAATTAAATCATATTTTGAAATTGGATTTTGTGTTTGCTCTGGTTATTTTCTTCTCATACAATTTTTTTGGGAGCCTGAACCAAAATTAAAGAAAATTGTAAAGAGGAAAATACTTCTTTGAGCACTGTTTGTGTTGCTAAGATGGCATTTTGTAGCTTTGTGAAAATGTCAAGATGCAACCTTTTGCGATTTACAAAATGTTAACAGACTAAATTATATCTCTATGTATTGGTAAGAAGTAATGAGCACAAAAGTAGAATCGCCGGTCATTTTCTATTCTAAGCATCTAAATGAATATTACTGTACTGCCACAGGGAAAAGATAATATCAGGAATCCTAAAGTATCAACCTTCCAGTCTGAATAGTTATCAGACCAGTATCCTTAAACTGTGCCACAGATTATTATAACTGGGCAACACTCTAAAACTGAAACTAAGCCATTTCAGTTTGGGTCCAGGCTTCAAATTTACACTGTTGCAACATGGTAGTCAATATATATGGACATAAACATACGGAAATAACACTTAACAAGTTATTAACATGAAATAGCTTGATAATCCTTTGCCTTCCTATGCAATTCAGCTTGATTCTCACCTCCCATCAGTCCCTGACTGGGATTTCTTCCATTGAGCCGAATCTTTCTGCTTGATCGTAACCTGAGCGAAGAGAAGGAGAAGTTATGAATGATGGCATCAGTTTTCTGCGCTGTTTTAGAATTGCAATCTGCTAATGGTTGTAGTTTGGCAAAGGAAGTGAAAGAAGCCATTCAGTACATGTTGGCCACACTTCTCAATATTGAGCTACTGAAATTGGATTAGGAAGAATGTTTAAGACATTTTGCAGGCTGAAGATGAATAACTAAAAAAAAAAATACTTTTTCAAGGTAATTTTGAATTTTGGTGACATTTCATAGGTCTTTTCCGCCTTGTCCACTTATCTTAAAAGATTCTTGCTGCCTTTTCATAAGATAATGCACTCAATTTAAATATGCCGCATTGAAGTTACAGACTGTGTCAGTAACTGATGACAAAGGTCATCTGCGAGTGTGTGTGTCTAAGCCACCAGGGACATTTCCAGAGCTGCTGTGATGCCTTGAGAATAAGAATGAGTTGTTTAATGTCACTCTTAGTCATTACCAGGTTACTGATCTCAGCTGGACATTGTTGCAGACGTCAGCGTTGTCAAATGAAGCTTGTCTTGATAATAACTTGGAGATGTTAAGGCTGCAAAAAATGGGTAAAATAGCTTCTGTTACAATTTCTGGCTGCACTGACGTTCATGGTGAGTAGCTGCCTGTTTGTATTTTTAGACAAATCTCCACAGAGAATCACCTTTAGATATGACAAAGGATCGTTTCCAAGCAACATGTTTTTACTTAACAGCAGCACGCGGTTTATCATTGTTTTTGAAACATTGCATGTTCCAAATAGAGTGGGATTAGGATCAACATTCTGAAACCATTCTTGGTTTATTTTTGCATGACTTTCAAAGAAGTTGTTCACAGATTGTTACATGTTGTTTTATATCATTACAATCCTGTTGCATAATTAATGAACTAATTAATTAAAGTAATGCTGTCTAACATCTCTGTTTAAAAGCTGTTTTTACATAGTTTTAAGCTATTTCTTTTCACATTTATCTTGTTTTTATAGTGGACATATTGAAGTGGACATAAGTAAAAGGCCATAAAATGAATTAATATTTTATTACAGCAGCAATCCCACAGGATCTTGGCCAGTCAACTGATAAACCCATTGATGATCGTTAATATGATATATTTTTCCCATTTAGTTGATGAAATTTCTATCAATGACCTATGTCCATTTTTCTGAAAGAGACTACTACATTTTTATTTGAACTTTTTAGTCAAGAAGTCTTTTTTTGTTTTGTTTTTTTCTTCTTTTTTTTTATCCTGCATCACGTTTGATTTAGGTGAATTGGAGCAGGGATACATCTAAACATTGCAGGACAACAACGTATGAGGCCTGGACCTTTAAAACCCTGAATTAAAGTAATTAATGAACTGAACAAAAAAAAATGTGCTTAAACACAGTTAATTTATGACTTAATAATTAGTTTTTCACAAACCAGGCTGATTTGGATGACATTTTTCTCAGAATAAATTTAATCCATTTATTCTCTGAACAAAAATTAAAACATATTTTAATGTGATCAACAAACACTTTCCAAACATTGTACCTACAGGTCCATGTGATGTGTTTCAGTTTGGTTTTGGTCAGGCTGAATGATACACGAGTATCTGAATAATATACCAACAGTGAATCAGGTGCAACAAAAGCAACGTAAGCCCATTATTTAAGGTAGAGTTCAGTGATTGTATTGTATCGACAAAAACAGGCCAGTGATGGTAACAAAAACATTTTGATTCATTTTGATCCTTTTTTTCTCTTTTGCATTTATGAAGCAATTTCAAAAAAGGAAAAACACAGAGTTCTCTGATAGCTGTTGAACTGCATCCATAAACATGTATGTCAATCAACATAATATAATTTGAATAAGAAAAAATAATTCTGTAGGGGTATGGGAACGAAATGTGTCTAAGCGCAGGGACCCACTATCCTCCCATATCCGGCCAGGACGATATGCACTATTAATCCTAATTACCTTCTCTGATTTTGTACATCTGATGGTGTTTTGCTTTTGAAACTTCCTTATGTTCTCCTATGAAACTGGCAAATGAACAGTAAGGTGCAACTGTGTACACCAACGCAGGTAAGTACGTCTGTTTAGTGATGATAGAGGAAGCAATCCAACCAGACTTGATAATCGTACATAGATTGCCTTGTGGTACAACAGCAAAGTCTCAGCCGTTCTGATCCCTTAACACAATTATCGCCCTCTGTTTGTGTGTTTAAGCACAGCTACTCTGCCTGTGGTTTTCCACAAATGTGTACCAAAACAACTCAGCAGCCATTATCTTAAAATTCCCAGTAAGTGCAAGGTAAACACGTGTGTGACACTAATTGTGCCGGCTGGCCTTGAGCAATAGCATTGTTGTGACAACAGATTAAGAGTATGTCTGAAGCCATTCCTAAACCTGAAGAGAGATTAAGTGGGAAATTGAATGTATCCCAAATTTATTCCCCGTCTCGCCAAACTGGGGGATGATGCAGTCGAAGTGGTAGGAAGCGGGGAAGAAGCCAACAGGAAACAAAGAAGGTCCAAATCTTTCCTGTTCAAACAATGAGCAGTGAAGATTATTTCTCTTCATTATGTGTCTCAGCCTTCCTTCATTGTTTTTCCAGCATGCTGAATCAAAGCACATGGATTGCCATGAAACACTGCTGCCTGACACACTTGCATTCACACATGAGCACAAACAGGCATTCTGGCAACATTGTTCATGCTGGAGTTATGTCATCTGTGCACACAATCCTTGAATTTGTTAGATTTGTTCTTGTCGATGTTTTTCTACAGCACATTTTGCAGAGTTAAATCAACATTGTGCTGAGTTTCTTTGATCCTTTCCAGAATTGGTATTAATTCAACTCTCAGTTAGTTATTTTGACAAGAGATTGAGTAGTTATAACCACTTCAATAGTTACAATTATTTAACTGGAGTTTTTTTTGTTTGTTTGTTTTTATGGGGGGGGGGGGTTGTTGTTGTTTTTTCAGAAAAACTTTGTGAAATTTGCTGTAGAGTCCAGAAAAGATTACAAATGTCACAAGAAACCTTGATTCCAGTTTGATCAGGGGAAAGCTACAGCAAAAAAGGTGAGTAAGTGTTTTAACTGTTAAGTCAAAAAGAGGATCAAGTATATGAAGTATACAATTTGCTGTCGGGCTTTTGTTCTAAATGAGGATTTATAGATAAAACTTGTTTTTGTTGTATGTAAGAAAAATGTGCAGATTCCTATTTTGTAGAAGAAAAAAAAGTTTGAAACAATTTGCTTTACCTTGCTTAACCATGCTATGTCAAAATTTCAAACTGAACTAAATCATTTAAATGTTGAATGTCATACCTAATAAATTCTAACAATTAGCTTTAGGTGTTTGTCACAAAATGGTTTCAATAAAATTTATCATTTGTTTTGGTTCAGATAAGTAGATAAAACTCAAATCTACTAAATAAATGTAGAGGTATTAATGTAATAGTTTGAGTGATATGCCAATTTGCTATTCTGACATCAGTATCAAACATATAGAAATATAACTTCATTAACTTTGTGTGACTTTATTTGTATTAAGTACATAAATAACTCATTAATCAAAATTATGTTCAAAATAAAAGTCAAAACAATTACATAAAATTAAAATTTTAATTTAAATTATAAAATTAATCTAAATTAAAATTAATGTGAATACATATCTTCCAACAAACAAGAATTTGATTTGTGTCTGGAGTTTGACTGGGCCGTTCTGAATATGCTTAGCTGTTCTATTCTATTGTAGCTCTGGTTGTGTTTTTATTTGTTGTATTTCTGTAACATGAATGAATCTCTGCCTCACTTTCAAGTATTTTTCGATCTCCAGCCATATTTTGCTGCAGATTGACCTTCATTTTTCACTCTGACTTCTTCTATCAGTCCTGAACGGCTCCCCTGACCCTGCTGAATGAAACCATCCCCACATTATTATGTTTTCTTTATCGTCATGTATTAATTTTCTAACAAATCAAAACGATTCATTTTGGCCTCATTTAGCCCGAACTCCTTCTTATATTGACCAGACTTTGTACTACATTTTTAAACAAGTGTGTAATTTTGCCATTCTTCCAGGTCAGAGTTCATATGAATACTTCAGCTTGTTTCTGTCTGTAACCTGAGCATTTTATTTTGACTGTTTGTTATATCGTGCGTGCTCAGAGTCAAACTGAGTATTTTGTAACAGGTACAACAGGTCAGATCAGATCACAAAGTAAAAAGTTTAAAAGATGTGAGAGAAATCTGAAGGGAAAAACAGTTTTGGAAAAAAAGAACAAGAATAAGGAGGAAGAGGGAGGGAAAGAAAAATATAAGCAGAGGCAGAAAGTGGAGGCGCAAGCATGAGAGGGAGGTGTGTAGAAAGAGGAGTGTGGGAAAAATCAATATGCTCTCTGGAGCAACTGGAAGAGACAATCAGTCCTGTCTGACCCCCGTCTCCCCTTGGTGTCAGTGTGTGTGTTTGTCTTTTTGTATACGCACGCTTTTTGTGCATGTCTTTAATTCAGAAATGCCTGTATGCATTTGTAAGCAACCGAGCCATAAATTGACTTCTGAATTTATGCAGATTAATAGTCCGATATGCCAGACTCGGCGTGGGCAGTTTTTGTGCCTTTGTTTGTCTCGCCCTGCATTTGCTGTCCTCAGCTCAGATATGCTTTATTGGCACAACTACTGAGGACAAGAGAAGGATGGTGCCAGTGATGCTAATGGGATAAAACTTCATTACTTTCTCTCTATCAACTTTATGAGAGCGTCGATCGAACACGGACTCAAGGCGGAGTTGAAACAGAAAGGGGCTGTTGTGTTGCAAATGGACACTGTAGAGGCTTTAAGTGGCGGCGCAAGAGCTGCATTTAGCTGATGGTCACCAACAGTCACTTTTCCCTGCAACTCCATCTGGCTTAATGCCATCTGCGGAGTCACCTACACACACATGCCATGGGCGGTGGGCCAGCAACATTCGGTGAAATGGTTTTGCTTTGATAGCTATTATCAATAGAAAGAAGAAAGGGCTCCTTTTTCTTCCCTCCCTCCTTGTGTATGTATGTGCGTTTGAATGGTTAGGGTTTCTGCAGGCCTCGAGGCCAGCAGCTTTCACAGGCCATCCACTCGACGTTTGGGGTTTGTATAGCTGCCTCGGCCCTCCATTGTCCGTTTCCCCCCTGAATTCAGCTTCTCCATCTGCCCCCGGGGGCCTCTCAGACCATCAGGGGTTGTGGGTGCAGATGTATAGATGAAAGTGCAGACAGGAAAGAATGCAACTTCTCTGGGAGGAAGAAGTTTACCAATCGTAGAACATCTCTTGTTTAATTCTCTGCACCATCATGTGATCACTTCTTCCCTTCACCCCCCTCCTCTCTTCGTCTCTCTCTCTGCTGTGCAGTTGCAGGGGGTTAATTGAGGTCTGAACAGCAGGGGGGGGAGACAGGGATGTGTTATGACACCTTTCTAAAGAGGACACATTCACAAACCTGCAATACACAGCTTAATATATACCAATCTGGCAACACAGTGTGCCTCAGAGTGTTTCCTCCCCTTTTACTGCTTAAACAGCTATGACTTGTCATGGCATGGACTCCACTATACCCTTAAAGGTGTGCTGTGGTGTATTGCATCAAAGTGGTTTTAGCAGAGTTTTAATTTCTGCAAACTGTGAGGTTATCTTCATGGCCCTGCTTGCCCAGCAATTTGCTTGTCTGGATTGAGATCTGAGGATTTTGAAGACGAAGTCAGCACCTCATATTTAAAAATATTTATTTCACTGCACTAACAGATGGAAGCAGCAAACATTTTAATCTAATGTGCAGTTGAGGATATGAAAATCTTTAACATAACTGGAAACAGTGCTTGTATAATAACCAAGGTGTTCAAAGTTTGAGAGCCAACATACTCATGGCTAAAATAGGTTCGCATTTAGACTAATAAATGTTTTAAAGTAATTCTAGGCATGGAAAAAGAACTCACTTTTAAAGTAAATATGTGCCAAACATGGTCTGATGCTGGCCTGCCATTTTCTGAATGTGTTTGAGAGAAACTCTTGTCTGTTTTGGTATGTGTGTTTGTGGAGTGAAGTCAGATTTAATGATGCTTTCCACTATTTAGACATGGCAATCTTTCCTAAAATCCAGAGACACACTGAAGTAATTAGCCCAACATGTAAGGGTGGCATTTTAAAACACTTTTCATGTGTGGTTGTATCCTCAAGCATGGCTAAACACTATTTCTGCATTCTCTGTGAGCAGCAGATGGTAGGTTGGTGTTCTTTTGCCAAATTCACCGCTTGATCCCGTAAATAATCACAATAGAACAAAACAAACACCTCAGCAGCAAGACACTGGGACCTAAACAGCAATAAGCAGTGAGAGAACCAGGATGCAATGACACAATCAGGTGAAGAGGATGATCACCCCTCTTCTCTCTGAAAGCTCTGTCTCATCTCTGTTTAAATTCTCACTGGGAAGTGTTGCCAAACAGTTGCCATGCTGCTGTCTTTGTGCAACAGTTAAAATGCTTATTGAAGTTGAAGTTTAACAGTGGGAAGCTTTACATCAAAGTCTGACATTCACCTTTTATATTCCCTCCCTTTTGATGCAGAATAACACACTCACACACACATCCTTCCTGAGAATTGACAGTTTAATCAAATCAAAACGTGACATTGGTTTAGGGTCTTCTTAGAGTCTTGAAATCACACGCACGCACGCACGCACGCACACATGCACACACACGTACACACATGCACATGCCTGCACACGCATCCACACACACACCCACACACAAACAAATGAGCAACTCCTGCAGTTTTTTGGGCCCCTGTTGGCACTCATTACCTCCACAGGGCACTCCCCATGCTTTGGCACAATTAGCACAATATACAGAGCAAACACTCAAAACAACTTCCCCACACACACATGCATGCATGCATTTTGGCAGCAACGCCATCATGGAGCAGATGCTTCTGAATGAGCTGCTTTGCTGGGAATGATTCATAACGTGACAATTGAAAATCACTTTCATACACATTCATAACCACTTAGAGCTGCCTATGAATATTCAGTCTGGAGAATCCACCACATACAGCATTCAGCTATCAGTCTAGACAACCACACATGTCGACAATAGTCTTTTCTCTGTTTTGTATATTATGTATTTTGTACCTCTTTAGCCTTCAGACAATGTTTTGTTTAACATGATGCATTAAAAGTAATTAGAACTGTGGCAAATAATTTGTGGCCAAATTTCCGCTGCTAATGTTTTTTTGTCTGTAAAGGAAATTACTTTCCAAGACTCTGTTCCAATGTGATACAAATAATGCTGATAACAGTTGAAATATGTGTCTGTTGTAAGGGTGTGTGTTGTAGTCCATATGGAGCCTTCATGAAAATCATATTTTACACCCATGAGAGCAGTTGGTTATTGCTTCTCAAAGGATTTAGAGTTGCGAGTCGTTTATCACTCACTGACGCTCGTTTCAGGCTTAAGCTCTCTCCAACTTTCTTATATCACCTGACTGGCAATATTCAAGCTGTCCTGAGGGTTTTGTAGTGACTACAGAGTTGAGACTGACATGAATTTATATAAGCTAACTAATCCATGAAGGTTTTACAGATAACTTAAGCATTATTTTCCAGCAACACCATTCAAAAGACTTAGATTGTGGACTATGTGATAACTGTAAAGTCCCATCAAACTATCCATAACCTAAACAACCTCTTAGAACATGGTTGAAATGCATTATGGTGCTATGTTCTTAGTACTCTTCTTTAAATCTGTGTGTCAATCCTGGTTCTCAGAGACTGCTGCCCTGCATAGTTTTGATGCGTCTCTGCTCCAGCACGCCTCATTCGAATGAGCATAGCTCTGCCATACCATCAGAAACATGTTAATCGCCCATTTATTCAGGCCAGGTGTGTGGCAGAAAGGAAACATGCAGGGCAGAGATGGACCAGATTCAGAAGTGACTTAAAACACCGTTAAAAGCTTTCAAAGTAACTAAATGTTTCCACTAAAATTGAAATTGAAATAAAACCTTCTTTTTGGGTTTATATATTTGTACATTTGACTGCAAAAGTCATGAAACTCAGCACATCTCTGGTTCTGCTGTAAGGAGAACCAGTCCAAACTAGTTGCAGGTTTTGTGCAGCCACAAGAAGGTTGTCTCCCAGTGTTGCCCTTGTTTTACCTCCATCTTCCCTTCGCCTTCTGGAAATAAAATCAATTTTATATATTGTTTTTAGCACTTATTTTGTCTGAGATTTTGTACCTGATGATGCTATTACGCCTGAATTTCTCCTTTGCAGGACAATAGACGCCGTTTCTATTTCTGTTTCTAAACGTTTTGTAAAGATGAACTACTTTTGCAAGGCACTGAGGCGCTATTTCCTGTCCCTCTCATTCCTTCTTTTGTCCATCCCCCTCAATGGATCAGAATAAAATTTATTTTGTTTAGCATATTTACATATTTTCTTTCACTACAGAATGACATTTTAACCGGCATTCTCCCACATCTCACTTTGATGTTTCTCCCCAGTGTAAATGTTGCTATGCGGCTTTGTGACAGCACTGATCCATTACCGCAGCAACAATCTCACGGCATGGGATGCAGACAGACACTTTCTCAGGTTGACACTGGACTCCATCTTATTATGACTGATCACGGGAGACAACATTTATTTCTTTTTTTAGTCGTTTCATCTCATCCAGTGGACAGCTTTCTCATAAAGAATGCCAAAACATTTGGGTTTTCCCTTTTAGTCTCTCACTAGTGAGTGAAAAGTCGACAACTAGAAAAAAGGGCTGAAGAACAAAACAAATGTGAAAGGTGAAAAGGAAAAGGACACAGAGGAAAATGAGTGAAAACTTGAAGCAGCGGTTCCTTTAATGATTGAAAACAGATGAGGAGAGAGAGGTGATGAAAGATCTGGGAAAGAACCATTTGCAAATTAAATTTCCAAAACAAGCACGTCTCCATCTTTTGCCTAAAAACTCAGTGGAGGAGTTGGTTGACTGGGTCATTTGTATTTATATTTTTAAAAAATAAAATATTTCACCACAGGAACTCAACTGAAAAAGGGCAAAAGTTGCGTTAAAAGTGTCAAATACTCTAAATCTGTGCTGTGCAACAGCCACAAAGAATAACACATGCAGACTCAATAAAAATGACTCCTTTTATTTACATCCTTTTCTTTGATTATCTACCGCACTTTGTCTTTTCCCACTAGCAGCAGGACATGACTTCATAGATCACAATAAGTGGAATGGATGCATGTGTGTTAGAGACCTGTGTGCAAAGCCCTACTGTGTGTGATCTTGTCTCTCTGTTGCTTCCAAACAAATTCAGACCACATGTTTTTCTAGCAATGACTTTAAGACCAGAACTGGGAAAGCACCTTGCAGCCCCTTTCTGCCTGCCGCTGCCTTCCAAGCACCGCCACACAACTCCGTCCCTCTTCCTCCACCTTCTTCCGTCTCTGTCCCGCTGCCGACATCGCTCGCCACATCCGGACCATTTGTCTCAGTCAGCACAACTCTGTCTCCTCTCTCATCTGTCACATCTCATTTCTACACTGTGTTAGAGGAGAAGCCCAAAACAGCAGCAGGAGAGGGTTAGCTCAGTGTGAAATGGATTATTGGAGAGTGGGTACATGTTAAGAGTATATTATGTGACCAACTTGCCTTGGTTAAAAAAAAAAAAAAAGAAGAAGAAAAGAGCCAGGATGAAATATGAATCATAAAAAGTTATATTTGTCCATGGGTAAATATGCAATTAGGAATCTCCTCAACACTTGTGGGATGATGCTGAGAGTCAGAGAGATGGAGAGAAAACCTTTCAGGACTGTGACGAAAACAGAAAAAGGAAGGAGCGGGCCGAGGGAGGGATGGAATAACAAAGAGAAACAAAGCCGAGCGGAAAATGAAAAAAGGAAGGGAAAGGGTGGTGCTCTCACCTTTTTCTCTGCTGTGCTGAGATACAAAGAGTAAGTGGCATCTCCATGACAACACAGACACAAACATGTGGGTTTAAGTTAACACAACTTGTTGGGACACAAATTTGTTTCACCTGGTGACACTTCAGTCTCAAAATCTAAAAGGTTTCTACTGACAACTATCCATGAATTCAAGATTGAGGTGAAGCTAAGCCTCGTTTCGGTTGATGCATTCCTTCTGATTAAATTACGGACTATCTTTAACAGATATAATAAACTAAATCTTGTTAGTGCAACAGTTTGTGCGTAGCTTTTTAATTCTTTTGTTGCTTTTTTTTGCCGGTATTATGAGACACACAACTATTTTGACAAGTTCTAACATTTAATAGAAATCTGGAAAGTGTTATGTGAGTCCGCGTTCAACTCCATTTTCTTTTATTCTCTAAATAAAATTTAATACAAGCTCAAAAGATGACAATCGAGCTGTTTGGAATAAAACTCAGAATAAATCCAACTGTTCTGTGAAGGCCTCAGGGGTTTATTGGTGAACAAACATCATCATGAAGACCACAGAACACACTGAAGGGGTTAGAGACGAAGTTATGAGGAAGCTTTAAGCAGGTCATAAAACAATTTCTCAAGAGCACCAAAGAGTACTGTTTACCCATCATCTGAAAATGGAAAGAATAAATCTGTCAACACATGGGCCTCCAACTAAACTGAAAAGTTGAACAATGAGATAATTTGTCAGAGACACAGCAAAGTGGTCCATGGTGACATTGGAGGAGCTGCAGAGATCCACAAAGCAGGTGCAAGAATCTCTGAATAATAAACTAAAAACAATTCCCAAAGTGAAAAGCTGTGGTGGCAGCATGATGCAATGGGAGGATTTTCTGTAGCAGGGAAGGGAAAGCTGTTCAAGTAGATGGGACGGTGGATGGAAGTAGGTTCTGTAGTATCCAGTAAAAAAAAAAAAAAAAAAAAACCTGCCAGAGGCTGCAAGAGATTGCAGACTTCTGAATGCTCACCTTACAAAGAGAAAACAAATCCAAACATATAGCCACAGATGTAATAAAACATCAGAGCATTTCAATGCGTTAGAATGGTCCAGTCAAAGTGCAGATGAGTATCCAAAGTCACAACCTATTTTCATTTGTAAAAATTAGACATGAAATGCAAATTTAATTAGTAAAACGTCTTTCTTCAAAACTCTTCAAAAATCCAAAGACTACGAATATTTTTATAAAGTATAAAGAGGCTGGCATATGAAACAGATGCACACATACAGACCCACAACATTGATTCACTGTCCAATGGCATCCTGAGACAAAAAAAAAAAAAAACTCCATGTCATATTTTTTGTCCAAGTTTGTGAGCCTGCAGAGAGATGCCTTGGCTGTGATCCTGTTTGCGTGTGATGGAGAACTCAACACTTTTCCAAACAAACATTCTGGTTACAATTAAGTGCAAGAATCACTGAGACAGAAGTTCTGAAACCAGAAAAAGTGGGAATGAAAGAAGAGATAAAACAAAACAGCTTTACTTGCAGGTTATACAGAAAACAATTACCCTTGCTATTTATCAGACTTCCTTCACAAGACCAAATTGTGAAAAAAAAAACCACCAGAAACGCTGCACGCAGTCTGTAATTAATTAGTCAGGGTAGATGCAAGATTAATGCTGATAACACAGCAATTCTAAATCACAGGAAATTGTAATTCCCAGAACAGAGAGGAAAAAGTGGAACCATTAGGCTGAAGCTTTAGGGACTCATCAACTCCAAATGGCTGCAAACACATTGATTTCCACCTGCTGCAGCTGAGTTCACAATGAACATTAATATAAGCCCTGACTCACATACACTGAGAGAGTGCCCAAGTCTCCTAAGATGATAATAGTCCTGATCTATTTCAATCTTGCAGCAGCAAAAAAGAGTAAAAATAACCATCCTTCTTCGTTTCCTTGGTTCACTTTAGCCTTTAAATCTCATAGCGCTTGAGGGCAAATGGGGGACATAATCCTTGCTGCGAGACCTGGCTCAGCCTCGGGGTTTTCGCCAAGCTGGGAACGACTGACAGACTTCCAAAGGTGTCAGAAGTGCTTCATTCCATGGCTTTGAAACATCTCAGTTGGCTCATCTTAAAGAGCATGTTCCTTACATTTCTCATGTTTCCAGATATCCTGGTGCATCTAAAAAGATGCTTTCTGTGCATCTAAACATATAGATTTTCAAAGACAATTTATGAAACTTAAAGTCCTTCCAAGTCGCTTTTAATGAAATCTGTCTTGTAAAATGTGCATGTTTTAGTCAAACATTAGAATATTTAATCTCCTGCTGCTTACAGTGTCCTCACACACATCAATATCTTATAATCACTTCAATATTTCAGGCTGAAAGTTTAATGCTATAAATACAGTGTGCAAGTTCAATTAATAGCTGAACACAACTATTAAAGGTGAGTGATTTTAATTTATGCTCCATGCAAAAGGAGCAGTTGCAGAACATAACATGATATTAAGCAGGGTTGTTGTTGGATCATTGAACTGCCATTTAAATAGCTTATACTGCATCACAAATTCTGGTGGGATGTCCAACAAGTCCCACATTTTTGTGGTACCCTTTATTTGTGGGAGTTTGAATCATACATACAAAAACCCTTCTTGAGCATTGTTTATTGAGAAGTATTTCTTTGTACACTAGTAAAATGCAAGTGTCCAGTGAGGGAACAACATGTTCAGTCTGCACTGACTGACTTTGCTGTTCCTGTTCTACATATTTTGTCCAAGATTTTAGGTATGAAAAGGGAATCCATTTCTATATACAGGAAAAATCTATTCCAGAAAAACATTTCTTCACTTTTTCAAATTGCTTCCATGGTTTTCCTTGCAGCTATTTTGCTCTCAGTCAAACACCTTCCTTTATTGACAAATCTGAAAAAAAACGTCCTCTATAGGAAATTACAAGCTGCTCCACCCATCTCCAGCGCCACACCCAAACTGCTCACGTCTGGTACCATCTGGATCCCCCTCCATGCTGACTTGCTATTCTGAGAACAGTAAGCCATTACCCGCCCTAATAACGTTAACCAACAACATGCTTGCCCTTATCCAAATGGCTCTCTTTTGCTTCTCCGAACACAACCTGAAACTAGAACCATTTGTGACTATGTAGAACATTGAGGTGTGTAAATACTGGAAAAGAAACCTTATATTTTCTGACAAGCTTTCCTTTTTGTGTTTGAAAGCCACGTGCGACTATAAAATCTTTTCCATTTTCCATTTACCATCTCTCAGAACAGTGTCAGTTCTTGCATGAATGGTCTCCAGGTGAGTTAGTTTTTGTTGTGTGGCCCCGTCTTCCTCCATGCACTGAAGATGAGGAGCTACCTGCTACTTCACCAGACATGGACTTAGTTTGATATGAGTTCCAGCTGGACATGCAATCAAATGTGCTTTGGGTGCAACAAATAAAACAATAACCTAATAAAGAGATTCACTAAAACTCAGTTGATTTTCAGCTCTGGTTGGAAACACAATTTTCCAACACCGCTACAGTTTCTTAATTTCTCTTCACATCTCCATATTCATAAAAGTTTTATAAAAAGGAAAATCAGAGTGTGGGTGTGACGCTTGAACAAAACAAGCCAAGTAAAAGAAATGCTTCTAGGGCACAAAGAGGTGCACTGACTGATGAGAGAACACCTGTAGAAACTCAAACTCCATCAACTAAAAAGCTGAAGTTTGCCTTATTCCTCTGTCATAATCTGTTAACTTGTCAAATAAACATTTCTCTGATTGTAACCTTGTGAATCTGTATCTATTCAGTGCTAATTTACCACGATCTTCGTGTGATGTTGATATTCCTGGCCCCTTCGATGTCTGCGCAGAGGGGCGAGCTCGTGTCCATCAGAGGAGCTGTCCTTCTTGTCTAAACAGTTAAAAGATAGATGTCTCCTGTAATCAGGACACTGATCACAAGATGATGTAGCTACGATTCACATCAGCTCATAAAGGACTGTCCGGGTCCCAATGGGAGGTTCACAACACCAGTACAGCTTGTTTTGATGAATCATTTGTACCCAGAGCACAATTTTGTCTCACTGTACACTTACAGTATGGAGTAGATGTTCCTTGATTAACACAAACATAGAATGTAGATATTAAATCTCAGAAAGTTTCATTTCAGTCAATGCTGTCCATTCATCTGTAGAGGTAAAAAGTCAGGTCATGTTTTTTTTCTCATTTTGTGAAAAGAAAGGAAAGATGGGCACAGTTTCAAACTGACGATCTGGCAGTTTGTGTGATTAACAACACTCCTGACTTCACTCAGATAAATATTTTGGATAGGCCCATCCAGGAAATGCCGTTTAGGAGCAGTTCTTACAAGAAATGTTTTCGGCCCATTTGTAATACACTTTCTTTTTATTTTTCTTTCCTTTCATTCTGTGGCTGCAAAAAAGGGAGTCGAAGAAAACAAAAGCTGCTGCCACAAAATGAATTCACTGATTTACATGACTCAGTTGCAGCTGGTGGTGGAAGCACTACAAAATAAACCAAGAAAAACATCATGAATTCAAAAAAAGCTATGGATAATAGGGTCATGTTCGTGCATAGTCATGCAAGCAAGCGACATTTTTTTTAAATAAACAAGGTTCCATTCTGGTAAATTTTGTTGCCACAAAAGCTTGTGGGAAGTTCTGCATTCAGGGCTTTCCTTCCTGAATGAAATCTTCTCCCAGCACAATACTGAAAATGTAAAGAGGGAAGAAGCAGACATTTTTTGACTTTTAACACAGAAATAAACCCCTTAAAGCCGAGGAAGACGTGTGGTGTGGCAAAGACTGAGTGTTACACAGACGTGTCGCAGCTGTCTGCTGTTATATGGGCTCAGTGTCAAATTATAAAGAGCAGCACAAACAGGCTTGTTTTGTGGTCTTGCTTATGTTAGCTCTTTGCTTTTGTCTGTCCAGAGAAAGAGAGAAAAAAACACAATTTAAAGTGGATAAAGTTTCTAGTTGAAAGCATCACTTCAAACACATGTAAAGTTCTTCACAGCATTGTTAACTCAGCTGTGGTTCTTTATCGTCCATTTCAGGCTCATCCACTTGTCAGGATTTAAGTAATACATCAGTCTGTACATCTGCCTTATTTTGAAAATTGATCCTTCTAAATTTAAAGCAACCAAGTGGAGACCATTACTGAACCCTGAATCAGCAGCACAGCTCCAGTCAGACTGGGAACGTTTAGTTGTGTTGTCAAATAAAAGGAGAATATTGTCACTGTCCAACATAACCACGTGAAAGTCTCTCTCAAATCCCATCCAGAGAACCATGTTGTATCCATCTCTATTGCTAAATGAACCAATACTATCTGAGCTGTTCATGTTTTTTATTTTCATTCATTTCTTAGCCACAGTGACCGTATGCCTGTAAAGAAATGGGCAAAAATGTCAGACTCTATCCTCTTTCCTGAGGACATTATTGCTGCTCAACCAATAAGTCTTTCCGTGAGAAAAAACAGATCATTCATTCATCAGCCGGCCTTGTCCTCCATTCATTTGTCCTCTCCCGGAGACAATAGGCTGTTGTTGTGTTTACGGTCCCTGTTGGGGAGTCTTTCTCCCAGGCCCGGCACTCTGTGGACTCAGGGAACCTGTTCACGCTGATAAAGTTTAACAGGCCTGCTTCAGTCCCAAAGGTCCACCGAACACTCAGAGCGACAGCGAAGCAATGCTGACTTTCATTATCTCAAAATCCTATGACCTAATTATATCCAGTCTAATCAGCACTCAGTCCTCCGCGGTGTGGTTTTCATTACTGAGACGTGGTAAGGTGACTGACAGGGATGATTTAAACACTGACGAGTTCAAGGCCTGACTCAAACAAATTACTTAATCATGAAGTGATTGCTTCATTTGCAACACATAGATCCTGCGACACATGGAAAGAATTTATCCCCTAAATGAATATTTTCATCATGTGAGAGTCGAGCAGTTTGAACTTTGGATAATTAGAGCAAATCTAAAAATGTATGCTGATGCATGGGCGTCACTGTGGCAACGTA
Source organism: Poeciliopsis occidentalis (assembly GCA_010883035.1). Taxonomy (NCBI): domain Eukaryota; kingdom Metazoa; phylum Chordata; class Actinopteri; order Cyprinodontiformes; family Poeciliidae; genus Poeciliopsis; species Poeciliopsis occidentalis. The sequence goes on from SZYC01000101.1 coordinate 615,431, forward strand.
TCTGATAGCGACTCAGAACGGAGTGCATGACAGAACCCTCCCACCGCGGCAGACAACAGCTACGCATTGTGGTTGCCGTGACGTTGACACGTGTAATCAGGACAAACGCTGAAGGATCAGTGCTGTGTGCGTGATCGTGCCATTGGCTGTTTCATGTATGAGCTTTTAAACATGGCTGCATGATTAAAACTGTGCAAATACGGCCTCACAGTTTTCTCACTCAAGCTCTCCACTGGCACTGCGGCTGCAGGTTGTTTTCACTCCCTCACCCCCTTTAAATATGTTCCTTCTGCTGCAACTATAATTCTCCCAGTCTGACTCTTTGTCATGTTTAGTGTCTGTTTGTCAGTGCTAGTCTTCCAGAGCTGGGTGGAGTAAAAACAAGATAAATGCTCTTCAAGTTGAATTACTGTGTGTTGGGAAAAGAAGTTTCGTCATATGTGCACAGATTTTAGTATTAATGGGTCTTAATGGGCTTTAAGACTTCATGGGTCTTAAAGCCGGCAGCCTTTGAGATTTCAGCAATCTATTAAGTTCAGAGCAGGCCGTACCCATTAAACTTTAGTACAATATCATATTTGATGTATGTAGTATGTAACTGAATTATAAGCTGTAACACATGGTTGCAAATTATCCTCAGATTTTAAACTTTTTGTTATCTTGTTTTGTCTTGTGTCGTGATAATAAAAGAAAGAAAGAGGAACCGTCATAAAGAACAAGTTTCTGTAAACGATATTTCTGTTGACATCTTTCTGACTCTCAAAGTGCAACAAACGAGGTCTGGAGCTATGACCACAAATGCTGTCACAGTTGCTCTGTTTATTTCATATTTTGGTTTCGCAAGCGAAATTACACAATGACCCACCAGCTGAGCAGTTAACTCTCGGATAGGATAAGATAGTGCCAAGCAGCAAATAATTGTAAAATGAATGGAAAGTGATTCAGATTGTAACACAGCTGAATTCTGTGGCATGCATGTGGACACAGACATTTTTACCATTAACTGGATCTAAAAACAGGAAAATGGTTGGAAAAAAACATGCTGAGATCTGCAAAACACTTGAGGCAAAGATTCAAACTTGCCTCAACCTCTGAGTCAACCACACTAAACATGCAGCCAGAGCTACAATGGAATGGTTTATATGTAGCGTATTATATACAGCATATGCATATGTTGAAAAGGTCCCGTACAAGTCTCGATCTAATTTCAGTTGAGAATCTGTGGTAAAATCTGTGAAAGTAGATTAAGCTTAAGCTCTGATCTTCCTGAATCTGATTGGTTATTTCTGCAGATGGCAGTAGGGCCACAGGGATGAGCGAGATTCTGTTCACAGATTACCTGTCTGAAGTTATACTATCACAACATAGTAACAACTTCAACAAATATGTAAAAGGACACACATTGTCATTCAAGTCACCTACTGAAGTTTGAAAGAGTTTTTTTTTTTTTAAGAAAAATTAATAGGATGTAATTGTTTTTGTTACCTTTGATTCACCAGGAAAATCCCAATGAGATTGAAAATTTCCTTCATAAGAAAATCCTGGCCAAGATTTTCTTGTGGCAGCAGCACACAGTTTAACCCCCCCCCTCCCCCCCCACTTTTTTCAGTATACAATTTGGACATGGATCAGATAAAATAACCTTCAGAAAATACCTCATTTTTTCTGAGCACATAACATATTAATTTGAAGTGACTAACCCAGTCCCCCACTTTGTGGAATTGCAAAATGTCCAATTCGGCTCAGTACCAATACACAGGCTCATCACACACACTCCTCTGTTGTAAGCTCCACAATTACAGAACCCACTGTTAACTCAACCCCCAAGCCCAAAAGACTTTCATTTTAGGGCAATACTCCAGCTCTAATTAACAAAATCACGTTAATGTCTGCCAACCACTTTTCAACAGAGTGTTTAATCAACATGAGCAAGTTCAATCCGTGACCCATGAACAGGCACAGTCTGAAAGCAGAATCACTATTAACTGCCCATGACGGCACTACAGATAAGGGCAATATGGAGATTTGGCTAACAAGATGAGCAATTCTTGGGTATTTTCCATGGAAGTATCAGAGGTAAACAAATCTTTTCTGTTGTTTTCACGCATGGTTTTTCATAATGTTATATGACAGCTCAATAGCTTACAAATAAATTAAATTGTTTACAGTTTGATCTGCATCCTGAGTTAAATTTGGGAAACATATTCAAACATTTCTGAATAACATTGGCTAGTTTGTTATTCTATTTCATCCAATATTGTGCGCAGTTTCTGCAAAACTTCCTATAGGACATGCAGATTATTTTTATAATATAAGGAATTTAGGCTTCCTTAAAATTAGCTCAAATTAGCAAAGCTTACGAAACTTTCTTGGTCAGGAAAAAAATCTATATTGTCACCTTCCTAAAATAACTGCCTTAGTCATTTTTGCCAAAAGTCATATTGGGAGGATTTTTTTTTTAAATCTATATTTTTTGCCTAAAAAAAGACTTAGGCAAAAAAAAAATCTATTTTGGCAAAAAACTTACATAGGCCATTATTTTAGGGTCTGATTAGGATAAAACATCTGTTAAGAAAAATAAAAACAGCAGTTTTGTCAATACTAGTGTGAAGCAATTGCAACACATGTTGCCATTATCAAATATAAACTCCGTTGCACTACACCTTGCTTGTGCCAGGTTTGACCCTGTTTTGTCTTCAAAACTGCATTAATTCTTTATGGCATCCATTCAGCAAGGTGTGAAAACATTCCTCTGAGATTTTAGTCCATACTGACGTGATTGAATCATTACCTCAGATTTGTCAGCTGCACATTGTCGATGTAATTCTACTGTTCCACTCCATCCCAAAGGTCTTGTGTTCGGTTGAGACTTGATGAATGTGGAGGCCACTGAAGTGCAGTGAACTCATTGTGATTTTGACCCTGTGAGCTGTTTTATATTTTTACTGGCCAGAAGCGGACCTCTACTTTTGTTGCTGAAGCTCGTCTGCTTCTAGGTTCAACAAGATAATATTTATCATACTTTGGTTGTGATTGGTTGAGCTACTATTGCTCTTCTATCATCTTGAACCAGTCAGTTCATTCTTTTCTGTCTTCTGACATCAACAAGGCATTTTCATCCACAAAGCTGCACTTAATATTTTGTTTTTTGGATCATTCCTTGTAAACCTGAGAAATGTTGTGTGTAAAAATACAAGTGGATCAGTAGTTTCTAAAATACTCAGACCAGCTAATCCGTACACCAACAACCATGAAAGAAAGGTTCAAGATTATTTAAAGGGGACGTATTATATAAAATCTAATTTTTTAATTTTGTTTAACATTATAATGTTATTCCCTCATCAAAAACATACAGTTTTGCTATGATTTTTCATACATATTTCAGAAATCCATTACTCTTCTATATCAGTCATTCAAACACTTGCTCTCACAAATCGTTGCCTATTTCCACTTAACTTCTTTTTGGAGGTACAGTCTACAGCTGAGTTTCTGCCTCACAGAGCACCCCTACCCACCGTCCTCCTCACACAGCTCCTTGATAATAGCGGCAGCAGCAGCAATTTGCAAACACCTGATAGAACTGTGCAGATCACGTCATAGGAACTACGTCTCAGTCCAACACCCCTAAGAAATGGCACAATGAGAATCATTGTTTGTGATGACATGTTGAGCAAGAGCTTCTTATAGAGACAATTTCAAGGAGTCAAATTGCAAAGTCAAATTTCCTTTAAGCCATAGGTGTCAAACTCTGGCCCGTGGGCCAAATTTGGCCCTCAGTGTAATTATATTTGGCCCGTGAGGCAATTTCAAATTAATATTAGACATTTATGTCAGAAAGGAGGCATTAAATTTTTATTTAAATTTTATTTAATATATTTAATATTTTATTTCATATATTAAATATATTTTATTTAATATAATAATATGTTTTATTATTATTATCAACTCAATTTTGCACACCTGCACTTTTAAGTTAGATAAGCTTTGCTTATCTTACCTTCAATATTTATTGTTATATTAGAACTTGTTTGGGTCCATATTAAAAGATTCATTTGTTCAACCTTGGCCCACGACTTTGTTCAATTTAAAGTTTTGGCCCACTGTGTATTTGAGTTTGACACCCCTGCTTTAAGCTATGTTTGATATACATATATATATATACCGTTTTTATAACAACAGAAGGTAACATAATTACTTGGTTATGCAAAATAATGGCATTGGAAAATGCATAATACTGCACCTGTATATACCATTTTCTTCGAAAGATATTCTGTTTGAACTTCAGCAGGTTGTTTTCACTAGATACCAAGACGCATTGAGTTGCTGCCATGTGATTGGTTAGTTTAAACTATTTAAAAAGTGTCAGGTTGAAGTTCTAACGTCTTCGTGTTTAATGGGTTAGAGGTCTTATACATAGACTGACTAAATCCCAGGCAGTGGGTGTACGATATGTGCAGACCCAAACAATCTAATATTTTAATAAAATGACTCAAAACATGCATTTACAAAAGAGCGCTGGTTGCTTTCAAATGGCATATCCCAATCTTCAACCACCATCTCACAAACTTGTCTAGAGAAAACTCTGCTTTTGTTCTCTCTTAATAAATAGCAAATTCCTCATAGACATAAAACCCACGATACAAGAATGCTGAACAGATGTAAAGAGAGAAAGAAAAAAAGCTAAGAACACCCAAAACAGTGCTTTATTCTGACACACATAGTGCTGAAAGAACAAAAGACGTTCAACCTGCACATGTACACATAAGCGCTCACAGAGCGAGAGTGACAGCGCGAGTGGGTGAGCGGAGAAACAGAAAGAAAAGTGTCTTTGAAAGTAAACAAAGGCAGAGTGATCAGGATCAGATTGATGCAGATCAAACAGTTGTGCTGCAGTAGGAGGAGAGAGGCCTCTGATGAAGACATCAAACAGAACTAACGTAAACCACATATCAGCCGGACATCTCTGACACGCGCACACACACACACACACACACGCACACACACACGCACACCCACACACGCAAAGGGGCAATAATGCTCTGCAGATGCACACAAAGCATCAATATAAGCGCCCGCAACCAGGATGAACAATAAATCCAATCTACACAAAAACAGGTAGGTTCTGTCAGAACTGTCTACACTCTCAGACCAATGAAAGACACACATCTGTGAAACAGGAACCACCCACATGAAAGCCCTACTGCCTCTATACACTCTCCACGAGCCAAATAGTTTACAAATGCTTTTTAAAGATATCATGCTCATTTCTTTCCAGGAAAATATAACTATGGAGGAAAACAACAAGAAAGAAATTATAAAAAAAATTGTTCTTCAGCCAAAAAGCTTATAAACCTTAAAAGAATATTTGAACTAAAGTTTGAAATCATCATGCTTAGTCAAAACATATTGCTGGAAATGACTGTGCTACGCTTGTGCTATAATGGATTTGTAATCTTTGCATGACTGTGTTTTGCATGCAAGAAAAAGTTTCAGAGTCATTAGACCAGACACTTGCCAAAAGGGCGATGTTAAACGTGAACACGGCAGCGATTATGTAGAGTTCATTGTGTTTGTGTGTGAAAGAGAGTGAGGTTACAGAAAGGTCAGAAAGAGGACACAGCAGTGGCAGGAACAAGAAGATAAAGGTATGAGCTCCACCCAGGCTTTGTTCCGGCAGCTTCGATATTCCCAGAATGCATTCCTGGATTTATTCTCAGCTCTACACATGAAAGAAAATGATGTAAGATGTATTTTTAACATAATCTAAGAACTCTAGGACGTGGGAGTGGCTGTATTTCATTTTGGAAAAGCTAAGAAATTTTAGATTGAATCTGACATCTTCATGAATCTTATAAGAAGTGTTCTTCTTGTCTTAAAGCAAATAAACCAGCTGTTCCAAATTAAATTTATGAGTCATGCTTATCTCTGTTGACCAGAATTAATTTTCAGCTTGACCAGGTCTAACCTTTAACTATCCATCCTGAAACTATATATATAAAAAAAAATCTAATCTTTTCCTTGTCAGTCATCATACAATATACTAAGAGGTGCTGGATCTCTGACAACTACATTTATTGGTTCCTGTTATTTAGTTACTGATCATTTAGTATCAGTGTATGTAAAAACAAGGTCTGATTTCCAAACACATCAGTGGTTCATTAAATGTGCTGTTATGAACAGGATATAGGATAGGACTGTGGGCTATAGAAAACATGTTCATTTCATTTAATACACAAAATCACTCTCAGATATTGAGGTTTCACCTGAACAATTCTGCCTGTTTTGAGCTCATTGAGGAATGCACCGTTTTAGGGCTACGTGACGATGATGCCAACAAGCTGCTGCTGCCCAAGACCTCCCAACTCAGTGTTTAGATCCTCGACAGGTGACAGTGGCCACAGGCCGTTGCACCATGGAACAACCTTACATATTTGACCCCGAAGCAGACCCAAAAGCACAACAATTCAGCACAACAACCGTTTTTTCCGCAAAATACTTCCTTAAAAAAAAAAGTTAGAGGAGAAGCACCTCTCTCAACTAAACAACAAAAAAAATCTGTCTATGTCGGTAATGTCCAGGTGTTTGACATGTTTTCACAGACACTATGTAGAGAGCACTTCCAATTTCTTGCAGCACAGATTTTGTGGTTAAGCTAAGGTGAGACAGGAAATAGCAGAGGCCTTATTTATCACAGCTTATGCTAACTGACAATCATGTTTATGCTGAACAATAATATAAAACACATAACGTGTCATTATGTACTTACCTTGCCATCATCTGTAGAATTGTGACAATAGGAACAGAAAACCTTCCTGCAGTCCAAGTGTTTTGGTAAATCCTGCCTTGAACTGTTTTGTAGTTCTCAGAGTCCTTCCTAAACTGGTTTGCATAAACTACAGCTTTCTTTGGCAATATCGTAGGGACATTGCAAGCAAAACTAAAATGAAGCCACGCAACTCTGTTCTCCGTGACTGAGAAAAAAAACGCATGGACATATGCTCTGTATTGCAGCCGACAACAAAATATTTTTCTTTTCCAGCAGCAATGGCAGTGGTGTTTATATATATGAGTGTACTCATGCATGAACAACCACCCAGTCAGACGGTGAGTGTATTATGTGTCAGGGTCAGATATGCCTGCTTGCATGGTCTTTGTGATGTATCAGTGTGTGTTTAGGGGTTTATGAGTGCATTTGATGCACACAATGTTGCTGGTCTTGTTCTGTTTAAAGGTCACCAAGAAACACAGGAAGCAAGTGGATTATGGCTGTAAAGAAAAGCATAATCCGATGCAGTGGATGTCATGAATTGTCTGTTTTGTGCAAGAATTGTCTAATATGAGTTTCTGGCTCCCGCTCATCCTGTTAATGTGATATTTCACCCTTGACTGTCCTCATGAGAGGCACCATGTAAATGATCAGTTTAAGCATGCTGTGAACGTGAAAGAAGTCATGACTGGAATTAAATCCAGCATTCAAAGACGGAGATGTGGGAGAGAAAGCATCGAGTCTGGCGTCCTGTGGAAGCACAAAGTGAACTAATTACACATTGGAATGGCTGATTAACCAGCTTGAAGCTCAAATAACTCTTCGATAGGCAGACTAGCTTGATAAATAAATAGGCTAGAAAAGATCTAGAGTTTCACAGACACAATTGCACACATACCACCTCTGTTGGGTTATTTTACAAGGATTACACTGGCCATTACATACATTGCTTTTACTAGCTGTTCCCACATTCCACTCTCTCTGTCTCACTTTTTTGTTACACTTTCTTCCTTGCTCTTTGCATTCTTTCATGAACCCCTTTTGTCCTTCCTCCTTTCAGAATCAGATGGAGAAATTTATCTGAGTTGAGAATGTGCAGCTTGCCTGCATTACCATTTCAATCATGCTCTTAGATCACAGGAGAAAAATAAGTGTGCTTTTGCCTTTTGCTCCTCCAAACTGTACACTACATCTCCCCCTTCACTCCCTACTTCCCTCTCCAAATGTTCCTGACCCATAAGACCCAGGCCAATAAGTGAATGATAATCCCTGCAGGAGCAGTCGGCTGGAGGGCTTTTGTAGTTTGCAAGGCCGATTAACATGGCGGCTGTAGCGAGAACAGAGTGCTTTGTCTCTCTAAAAGCCATGGATTAGATGTAGGGACTGGCTCATGAAATTAGGGAAATCTTGTGCTTGGATGTGCTTGTGTGTGTTATCATGCATGGGAACCAATATTCAAAAAAAAAAAAAAAATGTGTAGAAACTGTCATTCCTTTAATTTGTAGAGTAAGAGGTATGGTGCCTATTAGGCTTCATGCTCATTTAAAATGTTGAAATATATTACTTGTCTTTAATATTTATACATACAAAGCTGAAAAAAACTTTTAAATAATTTTTTTCCTCTAAGCTCAATGATGTGAAATTTACTCCAGAAATCTGAATTCAAAACAACTTAGCTCATAAATTCAGTTAAAAGTAACAAAGAGGAATTGAACAGAGAATGGCGTAAGTATTGCTCATTGTTATTGAAATTCCTTAAGTACTATATAGAAAAAGTTGTTTGGTCTGTTTGGAAAAACCAGTGGTATATGTTACTTTTGACATTTTTCTATTCAAAACTGTCTGTGAATGTTTTTCCTATAAATGAATTGAGGTGGTGTGACTGGCTGAATCATTCTAGCATCTTCATTTTCCATTCTTTGTCTATATCCATTAATCCTTGCAGGGCCGCTGAGGTGCTGAAGGACCCCAGGCCGTCATTCAAACCCAGGACCTTCTTGCTGTAAGGCAGCAGTGCTACTGCTTGAACCAACGTGTAATACCATAACTTCATTTCTTTTGCCTCTAAAAACAGCAGAGTTTTGTGGCGCTTAAATGGTAAATCCACTGAACTTGTATGTTGATATTAACCCAATTATACTAACAAAGTTTCAACACTCATATGCCTGAGGTTAAGTGCCTTGTCCACATCATCATGTGGCAGGAATTAAATCCATAACTTTCTGATTTCAAAACAAATCTTTTCCCCACAGGTCCGCAGCTTTAAAAAATAAACAATAATCTGCCAGTGATATATACTGAACAACATTGTGATGTTTTTATCTCCAGACATCACTGTTAGCCTGGTGTTTTTGAGGCCATATAAAGTGCCAAAACAGGCTGGCAGGGGAGTAAGTAAAGTTTATTTATACAGCGCCTTTCACACTATGTGTGCTATTTCAATAAATGAGTCAAATTTTGTTCTCTCTGATCTATAGTATGATCATACTCTTAACCAGACTATGATCTCCCAGTATTTCATTGACTCCTCCAGATGTTCCGTACCCACCGATAAATAATATTTAATTCAATTCACTTCAGTTTATTTATGTGGCTCTTATTCACAACAAAGTGTGTCCCCAGGCACTTTTCAAAAATCATAGTAGACCTTACATATATACAGAAACATATGCTCAAAGAAAAATGACATATACTTGGCTTAAAATATTTTAGTGTTTAGGTTTGTTATTATTGCAGTACAGCAAAAGGCTGTGATCTTCCATCAGAAAGAAAAAAAACACTTTTTTTGGTCTAAACTAACAGATTAGACCAAAAATGTTTTGTTTTAATGTGGCAAACCCCAAAAAAACTACAAATCAGTGAGGAGCACCAGAACGGTGTATTGCAGCTTGATCTGTCCATCTCTAACTCAACTGAACACCAAAGTATTTCTCTTTCTGTTAGTTTGTATGTGGTTTGTGGTAAATGGTCACTCCTTTGTATTTAAGACAGGGAGACAGGTAACATGAAGCCATTTTTAAATGTTTTGAATTGAAATCGGAAACATTCAGCTTTCTTCTGTGGATCGTTTAAGATATTTTGCTTTAAGTTTTAGTTTGGATAACAAGTAACATTTTGTCATTCTACTTTTAGTGGAACGTGGACAGTGAGATAAAACTGGTGAGCGAGAGCTCTCCTTCAGACGTAGGAAACCACACAGCATATGGCACCGTTCCTTTTGCCGGACAGCGGTGGGACTCACCAAGAAATCTGTATGACTTCTTAGTCAGCAATGTCTGTTCACCAACCTCTCTTCAGTTACCACGCCAACCAAACACCACGCTTGGTGATGGATGGTGGTTGTCTTCACTTCTTCCATGACTTCTTTTGATTTCAACTCACGTATTAATAACTGCATCCAAATATACTGTAAGTTTTACAGTGCAGCCACCACTTTATCAAAAAGTATTTTAGTATCTCTTAAAAACCAACGCTATGCTAAAAGTCAAAACCCAAAACACGAACAGAACTCCACATCTTTGTACGTTATGTGTCCAGTCATGATACGTCAGTGGTGGATTTGGTTCTAATTAACCAGCAGTGTCTGGCTAATTATTATTATTCACTTTCATTTCACAAGGATAATCCCATTGAGTTTAAAAATCTCTCTTGCAAGAAAATCCTGTATAACTTCTTCTCTGCCCGGCTTACATCTGCAAGCACAAAGCATTTGGTGCCTGGTCAGCTAGTTTCCTCCTGTTTTTCATTATTCAACTTCTTATCCAAACAAGCTGCCTATTACCTTTCATATCTTGTTAAGGTTCCTCTAACAAGAGGATGTCACTGGATATATAAAATTGTATCATTTATGTATTTTGGACAAAATCCCTGGTGGAAATGTCAAAATAGCATTTAAGACCTTACTCATTTTAGTCTTTGTCAACTTTTTTGCTAAAGCTCTAACAGTCTGTTTTAACAAACTCTCAACATTTGTACAACACTGACATATCTATCAAGAAACAGGATTAACAAAAGGTTTCCTGTAGCTTAGTAACAATTAAGACTGAACATTGCAAATAACTTTCATTATCACTTTCCCAGCATAGTGGTTCTTAAAAAACAGAAAATCCTGTTGAAGTGGTGAGCCTATGAAGAAAGACAAAGATGTGGAAATACAATAAGCATGTGAAGTTACAAAGTTTCTGTCAAACAAGGCATTAGCACGTTTAAATAAATACACAACACATAATTTGAGATGACTAAAACTGGCCTATGATGAGTCTCATTCATCACACGGCCACAGAAACACACATGTAGAGCTTCATTCCACCCTCTGCATCAACAAACATAGTCCCAGATTTAGAATCACAGAAAAATCCCAGCAATGAAAGGATGTTATGAGAACAACCACCACTGCCAGTGTAACTCGCCACCCTCCTCCGACAACGGGCCTCTTTGCCTGGAAATGCATGTGTGCGAGCAGGAAAATTAGCATTCAAGCACATATACTCAAACAAATATAAGGAACTGAGACTGCATGTGCAAAGTCTCTGTTCAGCTTCAAAACGGACTGCAGCACATCGGCCACTACAGCCTGCTATGCTCATACTTCCCCGGCACTCACATCCGCTAACCGCTAAATAATTTGAAGACGCTCTTGGGAGAAGCCCATTAAAAATGAAGTGACCGTCAAGGTTCAAGTGCAACTTTATTTTAACTGCCTGTTTGCCCGGTAAGTTGAGATGCAATTTGAGGTGAACTTAGACTGTGGAAAAAGTCATTATCTTTACATTCAGTTTAGCTGCTGCTGTCACTGGGAAAACAGTTGGTTGCCTGCCTCCAATCGACTGTTATTCGTATTACCATTGAATTTATGTATCCAAGATGCAATTTTCCTGTGGTTTTAAGGCTATTGGCACCTTCAACCGCTTGGACAGTTACATAGGCTGGAAAAAATATGCATGAGAGTGTGTGAGAGAGAAGGGTATCATACACAAGGGTATCGTTACACAAAGCTATCATCCTCTGCCACTGTAACACACACATATACACGCACGCACATCCAACACACACCCTCACAAGACCAGCTGTCTTTACAATAAAGTGAGGAAATGGCAAAAATTTATTCTGAGAAGCAAAAAGTATTATTTTCTTAGAAGAAAAGAGTCAAACTGCAATATGGCCTGAATATAGGGAAAACAAGTTAAACATTGCTGTAAATTAACTTTGGTAAAGCCTTAAAAGTATCAGTGTGGACCCTATTTACACTCTGCTGCCTGCATAGAAATGCATTTCTAAAATTACATGTTTGGCTTATATCTGCTTGAACCACACAGTCAGGACCTGCATTTTTGAGGCATTGCAGGGTTTGTTATAATGTAATGTGATCCTTTAATGCTGTTGTTCCCTGTGATATGAAATCAAATAGATTCACGGCACACTGTTGTAAGAGGTTCAAGATTACATAAACTAAATGAAAAATTGTTGAGAATAACTGTATGTGAAAAGAAAATGGTCCTTTTTGTAACTTGAGAAATTTTATACGAATGATAAATGTAAAGGGAGAGCAGTAACATTCCTGTAGCAGTGTGCTAAAGAAATGACTAGTGGCTATTAAAATAATCTTGAACAATCACTGCCATGTCAATGCCTGGACCACATTTGTAATGATATGCTTGAATGTGTGCAATGAAAATAAAAGTTTTCTCAGGTAATGGTGAGAATAGCTTATTTACTCAGCTGGCTGAATTAAAGTGTACTTTGGCTAACTTTCATAGTCCTTTAGACTTTGAGTTGTTTTAGTCATTTTGGTTTCAGTTTTTGAATATTATTATATTTCTGTTTATTTCTTAGGTATTCTGATGAATCGTATTTTTTTTTTACTGTGTTTTCATTCCAGGTCTTTTGGCCATTTTAACCCTGACTAACTAACTTTTCCTGTCAGGGTTTCCTCTCAGCAGTTTTTAATTTCTCGTCCTTACTCCAGTAATTGTGCTTCCTCTTAAGTGTGTTTTCTTTGTTTAAAGGTCAGTACAATGTATTTTTTAGGCACATAGTGTAATCGTGTAGCACGATCAAGTAACTATGTTACCTCCAGTTGTTACAAAAATGCTGTATATTAAACATAACTGAAAATTTAACATTAAAATTTGACCATTTGAAATTGGCTTCTGTCACTTTGAAAAGTTTCTGCCTTTCTATTATGTTTCCTTTTCAAACTGCTAAGATCTACCAGAAAAATACATGATTATCAATACAAAGAAATCTTGGGATAAACAAATAGTGAGATACACTGGCATGGCTTAGATCAAAGCTAATTATTTTTTGCTGGATTGGCCCCAAAGTCCAAACCTCAGCAGTTGCAGAACTTGAAAATTGATGTTTACAGACACAGTGGTTGGCCAACTAAATCTAAAGTATATTTGAAATAATTTATTGTAAACAATGAGAGCAAATAAAACTGAAGTGTAGTAATTACCTGCTCTGTAACAAAAATATAAAGATTTCATTCTAACTCATGTTTTTCAAGTTGTTTCAGAGATCATGGGAGATCAAGAGCAAAATCCTCACTGTGTAAACTAAACAAGTTGTGAGTTCAGTAATTATGTCAAAGAATCAATCATTCATATAATATCATATACTATATTTTTTACATGATAAAATAGGTACCGTTTGACAATCTGTCATGGCTCTAGTGTGTTTCTGTATTTTCTGTGGGAGTGTGCATCTCACATCTTACTGCCTGCCCTCTCTACTGAAACACCGCTCAGCTCCAAGATTTGACTCCCACCAACCTCACAGGTTTGACTTACCACTTTTTAATCTGTGTCTCCGTCGCAAAACTACACCACTGCAATCAGATCCAGAGAGAACATCTTCAGTCTCACTGTCCAAATGCTGTAAATATTGTAAATAAATCTGCTGTGCTTTTTTATCACTTGTGTATTGTGACTAATTCTGCACATGGGTCAGAAAATGAAAAATGACAAGGCAATATTTGTATGACATTTTCAGAAATTCTTCTCTATATTTTGTTAAAAATATGGTTAGATCTTTATGGATATCTACACTTTTTAAAGAAGAAGCAGGCCATGATATTGATATTGATGTTATGTCATTGTGAAACTTTTTGAATGTCAGAGTACTTTTTAATTACTTTGGGTTTCTTAAATTACTCTATGACAGTAGCCAGCATATAAATTAAAATACCTAATTTGAATATAGTCTGAAATTAGAGATTAAAAACCAGATTTAGGGATCCTCAAACTACTTTTACTCTAAAAATACACCTTCAGTGCTCGTTAGAATAACTTAAATGGAGAACTCTGTCCCTGACCTGCAGCCCAGCACATGTTCAGGTGCTCTCTGGAATTGTTTCCAAATTGAGAAGTCATAAATCTGAAATTAAAACCTTGGCCTTCTGAAGCTGACATGAACGAAACATTTCCTTCTCTAAATTTCAGGTGGAAAGAACAAACTGTGGTTGCCTCAAAAGGTCTCTTTGTCCAACTAAGAAGTCATTATTGTTTTAAGTTCTACGCTTACATGTCTGCACCAGTTCACAGAGAAGGAGAGTTGTCCAGAGAAAACCAAAGAGGATATGACCGTATGCTGTTTCGGTTAACCTTGGAGATCTTTGAGAACGCCATTGAACTTCATCTTACAATGCAATACCTACACAACGCTTGAGGATTGGCTCTTAATCTCCAGAATACCCATTCTTGTGAGATATTACCCACATGCAAATATTGGTCGCATTCCAGAAACTCAGTAATAACAGTTGTGATATCTGAGCTCTGAAGGCGAAACTTTATCTGCCAGACTGGGGCACAAGCCCTAACCATGGTCATTTTCAACATTATTATGAGGTTTGTGGAATCTGAGGCAGTCTTTGAGAGATGAAGGTAAATTAAGCCTTAGAGAGTTTCAGAGCATTTTCACTTCTGCCAAAAGTTTTTGTAGTTAAGATTGTAAGTGGCCCCAAGCCTAAGAAATTTCCCTTCTAGCGAGACTCAAGGCACATATGGTGCATTCAATTTGTTTCTGAAGTTAGATTGTGGATTGAGGAGTGGGGTTACACCTGAACACACCATGTTCTACTTGGAAAACAAGAGGAGTTTACAAAAGGTTGTGTTGGAAATGACTATTAGCAGAACAAAGTACCTGTCTCTACTTTAGTCATTCAATGGCAAAAAGAAGTATGATCATAAATACAGATTGTGTATTTATGAACTGACAAACCTCCAGTTAGGAAAGGACAAGGACTTGTCCTCTGTAGTGAGACCAGTCAGTTATGTATATTGAGGCAGTGAGAAGTGCTGTTTTTGGGTCAGGTTTAGGACTAAGGTCTAAAGTGAAATGAGTTCAGGTTAAATGTAGGATTAGGTTCAGAATCAGGGTAATGGAAGTCAATGCAAAGACCTTGTAAAGTTATTTTTTTAAAAAACACTGTGTGTGTATGTCTTTGAATAAGAACATGCATGTGGTCATGTAAACAACCAGACATCCACTTGTTCATTGGAGCATTTCTTATTAATGACAACACTGGCTTTAGGTTTCCACCTCACTGTACCAGCCAGAGATGTTAATCAGATAACATGACAGGGATCTGCACAGTGTCTGATCTGGACCAGTCTGCTGTGTTTACATATTTTTTTTTTCCCCCTTACAGGCCAGAGTGGGAGGAAGCATAAGAAATCTTTATCACATTAATAATATCCTTGTCAGATTCCTACAGGACAGGGCGTGTGATGGAGAAAACAGACCCGGAAAGGAGAGAAGCAACGCAGACCAAGCTGCATTTGAAAGGTTCTGGTTTGAATAAACAAAGAGAATCATACTTATCCTGTATTTTTTGGCTGCAAGGAACAATCCAGTAGCTGAACAGCAATGATGAAGTCCAAGTGCTAATTACATTAATATGTGGCTGGAAGATAAATGTGAAACAAATGATATGAAAAATGTTTTAACTCTGCCTTGAGTCTGACACTCTGATGCTTTGTGGTGTGAGTGTGATTGATGAGCTGACCCTTTGTCCAAGGTTGTTTCCATGTTGAGGTGTGCCAGGTTATTATTTTCAGAAGGTTCATAAACCCTTTCTGCGCAGAGTTGGAGTGTTTTCCAACGTCGCCTCACAGCTGGAAGGTCACCGGTTTGATTTTCAGTTTGGGTCTTCATTTGTCTGCTTTTCATGTTCAAAGCAGGCTGTTCTCCAGTTACACCAGTTTCCTCCTCCAGTCTGAAAACATGCATGTCAGGTTAGATGTCGACTCCACTTGCCCTTAGGTAATGTGTGTGTGTCTTTGTCAGATTTCAAACATGTTCAAACATTTAATAATAACAGATATTTTTGTTCATGGGTTTATAAGAAAAACACACTTTCGAGAGCTTTATTTGAAAAGAAAAGTCTTAATAAGGGCATTATATGTTTAAGTAACATTACTTAAATTAAAGCTTAAAATGTTTGTTTTTTTCTCTTGCAAATGTTACCATAAATATTTCACAAAAGTTAGAGTGACACTTTGAAAAAGGAAACATGATTTAAGTATAGCACTGTAATAACATTGTAATAAGACAGCTAAAGCTATTTTATTTGGCTGCTCAGTATTGAATAAAAGTCTCTTTAATTAAACAAACATTGCTTACCAAAAGAACATGCTACAAAACAGTAAGTCGATGGAAAGAAACCTTAAAATCTTAGAAATAAAGATAACAAACTAAACTTTTACTCATAAGCTGTGTGGCAGCTGTGTGTGAGTAATAAAATGGGATTTATATGATTGCAAAAGTATATCCAGTCTATCCCACTTCAGTCATATAGTTGAATTTTTAATCTTGTTTGGTTTTATATGTTGATCATTTATGACCGTTCATTTCAATTCTATCCCATACAAAAATTACCATTTCTGTCCACATTTTTTTTGTTGTTTTTAGATTTCAAAACTTATTTAAATGACAGAGTAATGTGACAGAGTCTCTTTGACAATCATAACAATTTATTCTAAAAATAAATCATATTTTTAAATCAGAAGTAGATGCATAGAAAGATTATCATGCTTTGTAATATTTTTGAGAAAAAACTCAATGCAAGCATGTTTTTCATATATATGTATGGTAAATTTGGCTGTATTGCCTGGATCTGTGTAGTAGCTTTAATTTGGCTCAGACAAACACATCCTCATTACTCCTTTATATATCTCCCATCAAACATTTTGCTTAATGTACACTCCCTCCCTTTCCATCGATATCATTGCTCCCCACCTCATTCCACATCTTTCTATCAGCCTTCCTCCCATTAGAGACCTGCATCAACATTCCTCCTTGTCTCATCCTCCCATTTGATCACCATGCAGAGCCAGGAAAGCACTGCAGTTGACCTCAAGATACCCTGACTGTGGGTGGCCAACTCTCACTATAACGACTCACAACAATTTAAAGGAAGCACCAAGACACACACCTGTCATCAGACTGACTCAGCCACACACAAACATGAAGGATCCTGCAAATACCATCTGACACGGATGTGAAAGGCAGGAATGTTTAATGTTCAGAGCTCTGCTGTTGTTAGTGCTACAGAAGGAAAATTTTTCCTCATATTAACAGCCAATAACACCATGTCTCTTGAAATGCAAAGAAAACAAATAATGATCAGACAAGTTGAAGAAACAAGAAAAAGCTTTCTCTCCAGTAGGTGTCATTGATGCAATTGATAAACGTTACATTGCTGAAAATCTGTGAAATGACTTGGTCTCCATTTTTCAGACACAGATGCAACAATTTCAAAAATGCAAACAATCCTTTTCTGACATTATCTGAAGAACAAACTCAACATAAAAAGCCACCCCTTCCACAAAGAGTGTGAACATAGACATACAGTGCGTTGCAAACACATAGGCGTAGAAGTTTGTTTGAGAACATTGGTGATTAGCATCAGAAAAACCAACAAACAAAACTTCAACAAAGCTTCTTCAATCTCTAAAACTGGAAGTGACAAGTGGAAAACAGATTTTCCACTTGCACAAGAAATCCACATGAAGTGAAATTTAAAGTTTAAAATAATCCCTTTAGGTGACGCTACAAACATCTGGAACAAGGTGCTCCGATCAGATGATGCCAAAGTTGAGCTTTCAGACCTACATCCAAAAAACTGAGATGAAACACTAACACTGCACATCAACTTGAACACAATACTCACAGTGACACATGATGGTAGCAATGTTGAGCTGTGGAATGTTTTTCCTCAGCAGAGACAGCGCATCTGGTTAGACAGGAAGAAGGATGAAGCTATGTGCGGAAAAAATGGCGTAAGAGGGTTCAAAAGACTTGAGATGAAAGATTCTACTTCCACACAGTTAAAAACACACACTCAAGTAATGTATATTTATTTTAGAATGGCCAAGTCAAAGTCCAAACTTAAATTCAACTGAGAATCTTGAAAACTGGTGTTTATAGATGATCTTCACCTAGTCTGACTGAGTGTGAACTATTTTACAAGGAAGGATTGGGAAAATTCAAAAGTCTAGATCAGGGGTGGGCAACTCCAGGCCTCGAGGGCCGGTCTCCTGCAACTTTTAGATGTGTCTCTAATTCAAAACAACTGAGTCAAATAATGAGGTCATTAGCAGAACTCTGGAGAACTTGACTGCACTTTGGAGGTGATTCAGCAATTTGATTCAGCTGTGTTGGGCCAGGAAGACAGCCAAGAGTTGCAGGACACCGACCCTCGAGGACCAGGATCGCCCACCCCTGGTCTAGATGTACAAAGCTGGTAGAGACACAAACCAAAAGCAGTGTGGAAACAGCAGTGTTGAATGCAAATGTATTAATTTTTTTTTTCACTGTTTATTTATTGTTAATAATGTTTGTTTGTAAAAAGATTTGAAATTTATGCATCGGTTTTAATTCCCCACTCGACAGCATTTAAAGTTTGTGCCGGTAACGTTACAAAAAGTTGCATAGTTTTGCAAAGCACCGCAAACTCTGAGAAATCAGACTGGGTTTACACATTTCTGCTTAGTCAAAATGCTCCATTCAATAAAAGCTAAGTGACAGATGCTGTCAGACATCAGACGCTGCTGCGTCTGAAAGTTATGACGGTGTTCTCTTGTAAAGGTATTGCAACTTGATATCTGAGCTCTTTCAGAAGCAAGCTGCAAGGTGAAACTGCACTCCAACTGCTGCTGAAATGATGGTGAAATTAAAACTCTCTTGTGACAGTCGTCCCGCTCGTTGAGGAGCCCTCTGGGACGCGTTTTATGGAGCTTGCAGGTCGTTGTTTTGTGGGGTTTGAGCTGACATGAATCCCCTTTCTGCTGCTGGAAAGCAGAGCAGCGCCGCGTCAGAAGCTCTGGGAGAGTTGGTGGAGAGCTGAAGCTAAAGCGGCGAAAAACTGTTTTCCTGCAGGCAGAGCTTTACGAGGCAACCAGTCGTCCACTGCATACCTGGCTGACACTCAAACACACATCGACATATTCAACCTCAAGGCTTGTGGGATTCCTTCAGCGATTCAAACCAGGTGATTAACAACTTCATTATCATTTCCTTTTTCCCTCACCAAGACATGCACGAACACCCTCTCACACTTTGTTCTGTTCATATCCTCATTCTTTCTCCTGATTTTTACCCACTCTGCTCCTACACACACGCACACACACACCCACACGCACGCACGCGCGCACACACACACTCACAATTAAACACCTCTCCTGGCCTTTTGTGCAAAACCCTGCATTCCTTTGCTTCAAATAAAGCACTAATTAGCTCATTTCAAATCTGAGGGAGATTTACAGAGCTCACTCCATATGCTGTCACACCGGTTGCTTTGTGCGTTCACATTGTTGAAAAAATGCGCACGATCTCCGGTGTAACACAAAGCACAGTAAAGGGAATCACGACTGATAACTATTGGCAGGAGGGGGCGCGGCTGGGTGACAGTGCGGCGCTGTGACATGAAAACAATCCTGCAGGGTTTCGCCTCGACACAACTGCTGTCAACAAGGCTCAGAAACAGATGCAGAAAATGATTTGAAAAAGAACAAAAAAGGGTAAAAAAGTTTGAGACTAGGTCAGAGTCGTACAACCTTGTCACATGCCATTAGTGGACTGGTTTCCACTTTGTGGCCCTGTCACTACTTACTACTCGTCTGACACACATAAAAAAATGGATGCGGGGCCTATTTGTCCTGAAGCTAAATAGTCAAACTTGTCAAAGGGAAAGTCTACACATGACAGAAAAATCTGTGCTGCAGGTTGTCATTGTTTACTGGGCAGGAATGTCTCCTTTTACTGTGGAGTTATTCCTTCCTTTGTTTTGGTTTTAACTTGTTTTATTTTTATTCAACAGAGAAAGCAATCTATATATTTATACATGAATATATATGCAGCCTTGTTTATCGTCAAGTGCTGGACTTCATTGGCGGAAATCTTACAGGTTACTCAATAAATCATTATTTTCTATTCAAAATGTCTTATGAAACACTGACTAAATTCACATCTGCTGTATCTCTGACTTTGAGTGAAAAACAAAGAAAATGTTGAAATCTGACAACTGTGGGTGGGAAAATTAGTTTGTTGAATGATTCAAACCTGTGAGGGCATGTTTCTGAGGAAATAGCATACAGCTGAATAAATAATAACAATTTCCTATGCTGTGTTTTATGTTACAGCTCTATGACTGAATATGGTTTCATTTGGTTTTTTGTTGTTTTTTTTTTTCAGTTCCCCTGCTGTGGAGAATTTAATGTACCCCAAAGAGCTTTTTAAAAGTCGGTGCATGTTTGTTTCCCTCATGGCTGTTTGCTAACAGAAACCATTCATATGGTAAGTGCTTTCCCATTTTCCTGCATGAAGTCAGATGCACCTTTTTACTGGTGAGTGTGGATTTTCCATACCTTCTGCCCCCCTGTTTCTTTAGCTATTAAAATGAGATTTTTTTTTTTTTTTTGTCAGCTCTATGTATAAGAATCATATAACCTTACAAAATGTTATGGAAAACAATGCTATAACTGCAATAAACAACCTGTTATATTTCAGAAGCTGAAGAAATGTGTGTTGCCTCATATAAAAACATCTTATAGAGTTAGTTCTGTTTGCATTTATTTCAAATATCAACCTTGTATTTGGAGAAAATTACAACTGATCACCTAAAAAAATATATTTTTTACAATTGTTTTTTTCTACCTTTTTTTTATGCCTTAAGAAAATCCCCCCAAAATTTGGAAAAAAAATTCTGACATAAAGGATCATAATTCATGCATGAAAGGGTTAAAATACGAGCCTGTTGAAGGCTTCTCTTTTCTCTGGCTTAGATTTTTCTCTCCTGTAGTGTGAACATCCTATGAGAAGTAGTGTAAGTCCTGGTGACATGAGTGTAGCACGTAAATAAAACCAGATGACAACTGCATCACTCGGCTCCCTTTTCCCACAGTCGCGCTAACTGCCATAAATCATTGGCATTAGCAGAAAAACAAATGTTTAATGAAGTTTGCCGAAATACCTATAGAAAAAAATGTAATTCAAAACATGACTGAAAGCAATGAATTAAAAAAAAAAAAAGTAGAGTAGGGTTTCGTGTCCTGCACGTTCTGGCCAAGAAAAATGTTAGCCGGGGTGTTATAGACCCATAAAACGTACTGCAATGCTCCAGGCAAAATTGAGGCTGACATTTAAGGTTAATCATACTGGTCCTTCTAAATTTTACAATTAGAGCTTAACAGTTATAAGTTTCTGCAACTAATTGTTTTCTGCGGATATCTCTTCCTGTTGCTCTGTGCTGGTTTTCATGTGTGGTATTCCTTGGTAAATACATTTCAATCTGGAGAGGCTCAGACGTCTGTGAAAGAAAGCGATTAGAAAAGTTTATTGACACGCATGAATGAAAGTCTTTGGCGCTCAGGGCCCCGGCTGAGGACATCGAACTGTGATTTGCGACAAGCTCGGATCAGCATTCCCGATGCTGATAGGAATGTCATCCCCTGGGGCCCGACACTGGTGATGGAGGTCGGTGAAGGAAGTGTCTCTTGCAACTCGGGATCATTTGAGGGAAAAAGAAAGAGGTCAAGGACACGGCTAAGAGGCTTTTATGACAGAAGTTAAGAGGTGTAAGGACAAGGAATCGTGAAGAAAAGGATCTGGTGAGATAGCTGGCTGAGAAGCTGAGGCATGCGGATGAACGGATTGAGCGCACCTGCAAAGCGGAAGACGCCATGGATGGAGGTCCTTGTCATCTGGGGTGTGGTCGGTGTTTGGCTGTGACATGGCTTGGTCCAGTGTTGATCGGTCGTCAGTGAGGAACAGGACGTGGCGATTGGATGATGCAGGTGGCGGCTAAAGAGTCTTCCGGTTTGAATTTACGCCTAGGCTTCATTTTAGCCACATCAAATTATTGACAGCGGCTTAAACGTTGTAAGATGACAGTTGTAAGTTATTTGGTTATAGTTAACTTTACGGTAAATAAGATCTACTGCGATCCTCTGACAGGTATAATCACACCAGATTGTACCTTTATGTTTGGTTGGAAGAGTTTAATGCATGCTTACTGGCAAAACCTTCCAGTGAATGTTAAACAAACACATGCAGCCATAAAAATAAGAGAGGAAACACCCATAACCCCCATCCCACTCAGTGAGTCATTGAACACCAAAGAGGTGAGTTGAGGATCCTGGGAGGAACATGAGGTAGTGATGGAGGAACTGAACTGAAACCCATGATGGGAGGAGTGAATATGGATCAATTTTCACACCCACACTCATAACTGACCTGCAGACACTGGTTGTTAAATGAAAACCGGTCACCTGGCACCCATGTGCAGACCATCCCCCGGGTCTTAAGTCAAACTGCTGACGGCACACGATGGAAGATTAAAAGGAAATCCTGTAAACCGTCTGCCAGGAGAGGGCGTGTTTGTGTTGAAGATGATTGGATGGCTTCATTCATAATTAAACTATCTACAGCAGATGCCAGAACAAAGCGTCCATAATTAACAGAATAAAGAACATAAGACTTGATACTCCTCTTATGCTTTTGGGGATTTCAGTGACTGTAAGCTGGCTCAAGTGATGGGAGTCTGCCCTGCTCATGACTCACTGATGGGCCGGTTTTTGACACACTGCTTTCCAACAGCTCGTCTGGGAAGTCGGAGCAGGGGTATTCCAGGACTATAAATGCACCATGTAAAGACAATTGCAACGAATCAAATCGTAATTAGGTAAGGAAGTGATATCAGATATTTATTTGATTGGTCACAGGAGTATCCTTTAAAGGGGTGTTTTGTGTTTGAAAAGTTCCCCTTGCTACACCCTTGCTTCCTCCATTATAAACGCCATTGGAATCACATGTCTGAGTCGACGTATGAAAGAGCCCACCCTGTGTCTCAAGAACTGTGATTTTGTACTTTAAGTGAAGTTGTGTTTGCAACTCTGTCCAAATTTAAAGAAAACATACTCAGACACAAAACTCATAATATATCTGTATTATTTTCTTTCTGTACATTTCCTTCCATCCATCGTCTGCTGTTTATCTGAGATCAGGAGGGAAGGTAACAAGTCCAGGACAAAAACCCTGACATTTTTCTCTCCCACTGTCGCTCAGTGGATGTATAATCCCGACAGGAGGTTCTGGGTCGGGCCCAGAGTCTACTTAGTCAGCCGTTCCCACTGACAAGAAAAGCAAAATCTGAACTTAAAATAGATTTCAGAATCTTTTCAAATTTTCATATTCTCATCCAACACAAAGTCAAACTTGAAAATATTGAAGCTAATTCAAAGATAATATATCCATTTACTAACTGCTAGAAATTTGAGTGAGAATATTATTTTTCACTCTAACTTTCTGTGAATCCAGAAGTCTCCATAGAGAATGATTACTATCTTTTGAGGAAAACCCCAGATAAGGACGTCATGGCTTTGGAAATTTCTGATAGTTTAAATGACATACTTGAGTTGATTGGAGGAACACCTGGAATACGTTCACCTCCAAGACACCCAGATCTCCAGAGATACTCATTTTATTTCTATAGCAGAAAAACACTTTACTGAAGAAGTTGCTTTTATGTCATTCGTTGACAATCTGGTGCTTTGCTTAAAGTTAGTTTGTTCCAAATATATAATCTATTAAAGCACCTTCCCGTTGTGTTCGTTTCAAATTTTACACACTGTAGCTTGAAACAAAAACATGATTTAAGTTCAGACTTTGAGTCACATTTTAAATCAGAGTGTTTAGCCTCAATGATTGAATCGGTGAGTTGTGAGTGATCTTCACAGAAAATCTTTCTTCCACATTGAAAAGTTCAGCTTTCTTTTTCAGCTGTGAGGCACAGTGAGCTTGGCGGCTCAGTCCAGAAAAATTTGTCTGAACCTTCGAAGATTCATGGAGCTGTGTCTATCTTCTGTCACATCATCAATAAATAGTGCTGAACCAGTGCTATTGCGAGCTTTTTTCCACCGACTCTTTGTGTTACAAATGTGCTATTGATTAGAAACTCCAGATGAAAACTAAAACAGACTTTAAGTCTCTTTAATATGTAACTAACTTTTCTATTGTTCTTTTCAATTAAATCTTTTTATAGTCTGTTGCTGCTTTCTATGCACAAATATACACATCTTAAGTATTTTATTTTAATTAAGTAGCGCATTAAATTGATTTTGAATCTGACATTTTTTTTATCTGAATATTCTGTTTTTAATAACTATAGGGAGGTATATTTATTGTTGTAAATATGTCCTTATTGTAGTCTGGTTTTCTATTTTTTCTGGTTTCATATATACTTTGAGCTTAGTTTGGATATGCATGCTTCCATTTACTTACTGCTGGTACAACCAAAGTCCCCCACTTCGAGCCATTAAAGTAAATGCTGTTATATTCCTTAGTCTGGAAAGAACTCATTGAGGTCCAACATCCCCTTTATGAGATTGTCCTAGTCTATACAGACAGCATAAAACAGTTTAGCAAGACAATGGATAGATGTCTAAGATAACCAGCCTGCAAAGAATTTGAGAGTTTTGTCGTCCATTTTAAGTAGAAGAGGCAACGTACACCAACACTGTTTTCTCAGTACAAGACTTTAAAAAATGATACATTTCCAGTGTGTTTTTGTGATGTAGGCGTGTAGATATGATGGACCAAACCAAGAATTGCCTTATTAAAGATGGCATGTCAATGATACAATCCACAGCCAGTTTACCAATGGGAACCAAGATGACCATATAATATTGTTGGATGAAGATCTCGTTTCTGTTGGACATGCGAAAATGTTCTAACACATTTGAACTAAAGTGCCTGTTGATGCGCTGCCATCCTAACGTGTGAAAAAGTTAGAAAATTTCTATCATTAAAACAACTTTTTATATGTTATTTTATTTTTAAAAGAAGGGCATTGTGACATCTGAAGTCCAAATAGGAAGAAGATTCTTTCTCATAAATGCTTTCAAACTCCTCGTTTCATTTCAAAGTGGCACTGGGTATGATTTCTGATGCAACATTTTAACAAAGTATATATTTGAAGAAACATATTATCTCCCCAGCAGAGCTAATATGTTCCACTGTGGAACATATTCACCAATATGGTAAAAGTATTCTCACTATACACTGATTTTTTCTAATATATTTTGAAAATGGTTGAGAAGTTTCTTCCACTTAACAACTTTGTGTTCGTCTGTCACATTAAATTTTCAATAACTAAAGTTTGGGGTTTCACCATGTGAGAGGGTTTGTGCAGTATTATCAGTTTTGCAAACATCAACATGCACCGGAGATGAGGAGCGCCTTTGCCGGGTTTGTTGTCTTCATTTAGACGAAGGTCAGTTTATTTCTCTGAACTCAAGTTAGTTGCAGATCTTCAAGCTGGGAAATAACAGCATTTTCTCATGTTGAGCAGCTGTGGGCACAAAGCCACATACTTGTAATGTATATAGCCACATATGCACGCACTTTAACCTTGCAGTGATATGAATAAGGGTATGCAAAACCAAAAACAGATGAAAATTTTTGCAAACATGCAGAGAACACCCATCAAGTTCAGAAACATCAGTCTGCAACTGAAAATAGTGGCAAAATAACCAAGTGAGCACACACACAAAAACAATTTTTTTATGTTTCATTAGTGAGTCAGATTGTTGGAAAGCAAACATGACTCCAGAGTTCAGGCATCTTATAATCACTCATACGTCACACACAAACCCACAGAAGTTCTGTGACTAAAACACAATAAAATCTTGATGTTCTACGTTTCCTTTAAATAGGAATGTGGCGTGCATATTATATGGTTTTTAATAACACCTTACTTTTTTTACTGTTGCCCATCTTTGTGATTTTTTTTTCCAAATTTGGTCATTATAGCATTTTCATACTTAGTATCTGACTTTTCGCTCAAATAAATTTCACATAAGCTCAGTCAGTGAGTGTTGATGTTTGTCTTGGTCTGTGTTTGGGTTCACACAAGTTTACTTTATTTGGAAATATGTTAGTAACTGTGTAAGTAAACGGAGGTCTTCTATAAATTATAATAATAATCACAAACCAAAACGTAATAGTTGTTCATGCTTTCAGTAAAACAAATATTACTACAAGTATGATTAACAAGATATGCCGTGAAGTATTGCAGGGTTTCTCAGCTCAAAAACATCTTCATCCTTGAACTTACCGCAGACAACAGAGGAGACAAACCAGATTTTGAAGTGTAAGCAAATGCGGTCTAAAACATTACTTTTTATCATCACTCTGCCATAGGAATGATGTATCCAATATCCAAAATATCACTTTGCAGTCAACACTTGAGCGTCAGCTGAATTTTCATTCCCTGCTCTTGGTCCTCTGTATGTGGTTTGCCTCGAGTCATGAGGTCAAGTTGTTCACACTTAGTTTTTTCAAATTTTTGTTCTTTGCGTTGAAGTGAAAGGTAGACTAAATTCTCTGTTTAAAACTATGTTCACAGCAAAGAAGAGTCTATTGACTGCTGCAGCATCTGTCTGTGTGATATGATCTATACTTTGTGCGCTGACAACAGTTCATGTTCAAGATTTAATAATGAAGAACAATTCAAATGTGGACCTGTTGGTTTGGATCAGATTAGATCATTTCTTTAGCCAGGTTCTGCTAGAGACTTATTCCTGTTCAAGGGTTGTTGTTTTTTTTCCTCTCCACTGTCACTGCATACATGCTGATAATGTGGTAAAGACACAACACAAGCAGTTCTCCACTGCTGCTATGTGGTTGCCCATGGGTAAATGCTGCAAGTTAAAGACTCAACGCAATCCTTTAGATTGAAAACTAAACTTTGGAGATAGGCACCAGCACCTCCCGACCCCACTAGGCACAAGGGTGTAAGAAAATGGATGGATGAATAATAAATTGAACTTGAATGCAATGTTTGACAACTGGGATGAACTGGAAAGTGTGTTCTTGACTGGATTGAACTGACTTGAGATGATGTGTGTTCTGAGCTGGCACTATCTAAATTGACTAAATTGACCTGAACTCAGTTGTTTTCCTTCATAACAAACATTCTCCTTTTAGATTGTCCAGTTGAAAGCAGAATTCATAGTTCCATTGTTGTTTTACAGCAATGAAGCCAAAGTCTACCACACAACCACCTCAATGTTTGACTGTAACTCTGATGCTCCTTTTCTGAAATGCTGTTAGTTTTACACCACATATATGAGACAAACACCTTCCAAAATATTGCTGTTTCTTGGCAGATGTGGGATGGTTTTTGTATTCCTGTTTTTCCCGCCAGCAATGGTTTTCACTTTGTAACTCTCTAATGGACAGCATTCTTGCTCGGTATCGTTCTCATAACACAGACCAAACTGGGGGAAGTGAGGCCTACAGTGGTTTCGATGTTGATTTGGGTTTTTTTATTACCTCCTTCAGGAGCCATGGAAGTGCTCTTTAAGTGCTCCAGGGAAGGTTCACCTCTGTTCCATGTTTTCTCCCTGTGTGGCTAATGGCTCTCACTGTGGTTTGCTGGAGCCCTAAAGCCACAGAGATAACTTTCTAAACCTTTTCATACAAATAGATTGAAATGATTGGTTCTGTGTGTGCTCCTAAGGAAAATAAAGATATTATGATAAGGGGGGAAATGTGACAGTGTGTCATATCTGTTCTCAACTAGCAATAAACCAAACCTCATAATAAAAACATATGGACTGTAACACTGGCCTTAATGCCAGATGTCATAAATGCTGTCTAATCTGTCTTTTCTGATCATATTCAGACTCTCCACTGCTGCTAGAATTAGCACATGAGATTATGAAAATGTCCAAGGGGGACAGTTTATGACAAACGTAAGAGCACAAGTGAGACTGCCAAAGAGTCATTACCAAACAGGAAACTTCACAAACTCTGAGCAGACAGAAGCAATGTGGTGAAAAAAACAGCTTGTCAGTTTTAACCTTGGATGACTGTCTCCAGGAAGAAAGAAAAAGAGGCACATGAGGTAAATTCAGGACTCTTAGGTTTAAAGAAAACCTAACCTGGAGGAGAAATACCGTCTCCACAGGTAGTGGATGACAAGCCCATATGGTCCAGTTCAAATTGGTGTCGGTGCAAAAAAAAAAAAAATTTAAAAGACCTTTTTGTGCCACATGTGTGAATAATGGCTAGCGGTTTTGTCACCAAGCGTGTGAAGCGTCACATTGCGGTGACACATTTCTGCGACAGCTCCCAGCAAAGGCAGTGCAGCTGTACTTTGACATGATAACTAGTGACAAGGAGAGGGAGAGGCAAAGGAAGGAAAGGCTAGACCACTTGCAGATAGCAGCTGTGGGGCTTACTTCATGGCTTTAAAAAGTGCTTTTAGCAAGAGTCTCTGTAAATCTATTTGTGTAGAAAATGGAAACTTTATGCGCCTTGAATTAGCTCTTTGGTGTAAAATTGAGTGTTGGTCCACTTTCTCACTGATATCAGCAGAGGCAGTAAACTTTTGCCCCAGATTTATATGCATTGTCTGAGTTTGGTCTGTGTTTATTTGCACATGGTCCGGTAAGCCCTTTTTCTGGTGCTGGGGACACATCTGTCCCTTCAGTCTCAACCAAAATGTCATCTTTTCACCGACCTAATAAAACGTATTGGCCGCTATTAAGCTTTTAGACACTTGTGAAGACATTTATCCAGTAAAACAGATTGGGACATAGACCATGTAGTAGGTTTAAGAAAAGGTCACTCCTTCCAGGTTATGAAGCTAGATAGACTCATTGTTCATCTTTACAGCTGTCAGTTTCCAGGCGAAGCTCAATGCATCTGTCAGCCTTTTCTTTAATAGGAAAAACAGGCTCTCTGCTCAGTCATTGATTTAGCTCCTCCGTCCTCACTATCTCCACTTATACCCTCAGGTTTGATCAGCGCAAGTTAAATCAAATTTGCCCTTAGTGTGTCTGTGTAAGAGTAATAAAAAAACAAAGGAGATATCGGAAATCAAAAAAAGCACATTGGCACACTGTGTTTGTTGTTGTTGTTGTTGTTGTGTGTGGTTGATTACTTAAGCCCTGGTGCATTTGTTCTTCTGCGTTCGTTCGTCAAACAGCCGCAAATTGAGCAGCTGTATTGTATCCTCTGAAAGAAAGAGGCCCATTTGTTTAGATTTGGCTTGTAGTGCGCTTGGTTCTCACATACAGCCCCCAGCATAGCCAATTTGATTACATGGATATCTGTTACTCTGCCTTGGTGAATAAAACAAAAATACATCAACAAAAGAAGTCAATATGCCTCACAGCACTCAAGGAAACATCTCATTCTACCAAAGGAACGTTCAATTTTAAGAACTTCATTTTTAAATGAGATTAATCCAAAAACTTTAGTTATGCATCATGAGTAAATTTTCTTCTGGCTTGTTGATTTTCAATATAATATTTCTTTCTAATGCTGATTTTTATCCTATGAAATGCTTATTTCAATGAAACTGATTAGTTAATGTTCATACTTTGAATACTCTCATCCCAAAATATCATACTTTTGCTCATACAGATTTACTGTACTTTTATTTTGTTTAGCACAAAACCGCCAAATTTATTGTGCACATTAAATTTGCTAAAATTAACTCTATTATTAAAATGTCAGGAAATTAAACAGAAATTGAGAGAGCTGAGAGGGCTCTCCCATAAGACAGCAGGGAAGTTTGTCTTACACTTCTGCTTTACATTAATGTGAAACATTGATGAGAGATTGTGTTATGTTTAACCATACCCACAAAAAGAGAGAAAAAAAAAATGAAAATGCTCTGGTGGCTGGAGGGTAGCAGTGGTCTTGGTACAACCAAAAGAGCAAATCTGTTATCACAACAGAACTCATCTTATCTGAGCTTTATCTTTGGTTCAGGTTCCTAACACATAATTTGTTTTTGTGAAACTCTGCATTGACAGTCTAATAATGTTGGGTAAAACTCCACCAATGAAGCCTGTCACAGTTGACTAAAATGACTGGTACCCTGTTGAAACCTGAAAAACCTAATCTGGTCATGGAGACTGAGAGATCTTTCACTTACAGCTGCTTTTACTTACAGCTCGAGACCCAACATTTGTCTGCAGGGACAAATGTTTTTCCCAGCACAAAGCCTTAATCAGTCCAACAAAAAAGGTGATCTTTGCTCTCTTCAAAAGTTTGAGCTCTACAGTGTTAATGGGGATATACTACCAGTACCGGGAGCTGATTCAGTCAGAAATTTTTGATCTCACACCATGTGGTCATGTGCTTCAGGCACAGCCCAAAGATAAAACATTGTACTCATTGTAAATGTACTCTTTGAAGCAAAATAAATGAAAAACATGTCAAGTAAAACTGAAGGGCAGCAGCTATGTCAAAAGTAATTAGTTATAATTATGCATAGATTTTATTGAAAAGAGCTGTTGTACATTTTATGAATGAGAATGCTGTTGCATTCCAATTTGATTTGTGATTAAAAGCAAAAGATCAACAAAAGGTTGATTGTTTTACTGTTAGACATTAATATTGGCAGTTTAAAAATAAGCATATATTACAAATTTTAATTTTGTTCATTTACATTCAAAGTGTAGCCTATAATCAACACTTTTAATAACTTCTCTATGTTGCCTCTCTTAGCTTTTTCTCAACATTTTTCACATTCAGTGAACACATTCTCATTTATTTATAATTTAAATATATATATATATATATATATCAAAAAGACTTTTTTTTTACTTGAATATGTGGACATACTTTTTACAACAATTTTGTTTCATAGGCCCAGATATATTTTGTTACTTCAACCACAACTTCAATGTGTTAATCTTGATTTTGTGTAATAGACTACTACAGGGTAGTCAAATAAAAATAAGTAATAAAAACTTTATGTAAAATCTAATTGTATTCAGTTCATTTCCTCAAATAAACTTAAATTAATCCCAATGCGACCTATTACCTTCAAAACAGACTTAATTTGTTATTACTGTCTATTTGTGTGTAATTTATTTCAGCATTAATAGTGCTGTTCTCTAATTACAGCAGAAATTTGTTAGAGAACATTAGTGACTAAAAACATCACCAAGAAAACAAAGAAAACATTTGACAGATCAGGGACAAACTAAATATTACCAACCTCTTTGACAGACTGGCCATAAAGAAAATGAATCAGAAGACCACCACAAAGGTCAGTGGTGTCTCTATAGGAGCTACAGAGATTCGCAGGTCAGTTTAGATAATCTGTTTACGAGGTTTACGTGTTCCTCCAAGCTGCCATGTAAGAAAAAGTGTCAAGAAAAACTGCAACGTTTAGAGGAAGCCACAAGAAGTCCAGGTTACCAGAATCAGGGGACACAGCAAACATAAAATAAGGTGCTCTGGTCAAATTAGACCAAAATGGACTTTTTGACCGACATGCAAAATACTATGTGTGGCAGAAAAAGAATACCCGACCCAATTAAAAACAAACCTGCGGTTTGCCCAATAAAATGCTTTGGATTTGCTGTCAGCAGGTTGTGAAAAGCTTCTCCAAGTGAGTATTTTAAAATTTCTGGTTTAAAATGACATTTTACTATTCACCATTTAACTATGATGACATGATTTGAATACATTAGAGTGGGCATATGTATTTGTGGAATGAATTTGTCTGGTTATCCCTGATTGCTTTCGGAAGCATTATTAACCTCGCTGCACCAGAGCTGCAAATGAAATGTCAAACATCATATCAGTTAGGAGGAAGATGTCCTATCCTTCTGTCTCCCTCTCATACACACTCAGACTCTCATTGACTGCTGGAATTAACATTCTTCATGTGGAAGGTGTGTAATACCAATACTTGGGGAAGGTGACTAGCAATTACATGACAAATCCATTACATGAGTTTTGTCTGAAATTCAATAGAGCAATGTGTAAGTGAAGGTAAATGAATGTCATCCCGAGCAACCTGACCTCTCTCAGGAAGTTCACACCGGGCTGTCAATCAAACGTCTCATCAGCCATGGTAAGGCATCCATGTGACTTAGGCTTGAAACCTGCATCTATCATTATTATGCCCTGATACTGTCATTACACTAGACTTCTCCTCATTGCACCTTCACCTTCTGTCCTCCTACCTGTGGAAAGACTCTATAAGCGTTCATTCAGCGGATATAGAAAAATGTACATTTTGTTTCAGGATGTGGAGCTTAAAGACACCACTTCCACAAATGGCCTGAGTGCTTCATGTCTACACTGTGTTCACGGCTATCCTGCAAAGAGATTGTGTCCAAAGATTGGACAATCGGTGGAAAATCAGAATTACCCTTTTCCTGATTTGCAGGAAGTGTTTCATCAGGCAATGGCAGATGCAATAACTCCAGCAGGATGCTCAGATGTTTCATATATCTAAGTATGCAGCCCAGTTCAACCTGTCTGTGTTTTTGTTATGCTGAAAAAATATCAATTTTAGCCCTAATAATTTAAGGCATTTTAATGTCTCAAATGCATACAATAAATTTAAAACATTACAATTTAAGACATTTCAATGTCCTAAATTTCAGCACCACTTTCAGAGGTGCTTTAATCTCTCAAAAGAGAGATGTTCAATGACACTGGGTAGATTTGTTATCAGATAATGGTTGTGTAAAGCAAAATTACACCTCCTCAAGACTTTTTTTTCACTCTGTAGTGACATCATTATGTTGGAGCAGCAGCTTATCAACAGCTGAGAGAAAGCGGTCAGATAAGGTCCTCGGGAAGGCCCGCTCTGTCCTGGGATGCCTCCTCGTCACACTGCAGGTGGTGGGAGACAGAAAGACTCTGGCTAAAATTGGACAGTCTATTCCACCCCAGAAAAGCAGAGCTCTTCCAGTGACAGACTGCTCCTTCCAGCAGCTGCTCGACTCTATAACCATCACTGCTCCCAACAAACCCGAACTCATCCATTAAATTTTTACATCCATGTTGGTACTTGCAATTTTTCTCATTTCAAACAAAGGTTCTTTTTTTGTTGTTATTCCTCTGAGCTGATTTTGTGTCATTATTATTTCTGCTAAACAGTCTTCTCTAAACTGTGCTTTTTATCCACATATATACATATGTTGTAAAACAAAGAAAATTAAATGGTCCCACTCAGTTGCAATGAATGTACTTTTTTGAAAACGTGCACACTATTATTTCTCCTATGTTGTAAGCTCAATTTCCCATGATGGGACAGTGAAAAATATTTCTATTCTATTCTATTGTGGCAATATGTGAAATTAAACTCTCAAGCATTGCAAATGTTTGTTTTCTTGCATAGAAGGAGGATTTACCACCATATAGTTGATATATTTAGCAGGTGTACAGCAAAAGAAATGGTGACTTCTCCTGAATTGAGTTTTGGAAACATTGACATAAAAGTTCAAATTGTTCACGCTTTTCTCAATGATCACTACACTGGGTTACAAAATAAATATTTTTTGGAAGTTGTGTATGTTTCTTCAAATGATTTAGGAATATTTTGAACCAGTGAATACAAATATGACATCCATTCTTCTCAATCAGGTCAGGTTTTTATTTGATTTAGAGAAATACGATCTTCTGACTAAATTGATTCAATTTTAGTGACATTATCAGTTCATTTCCATTCATATTTACCATCCAAAAAAGGTTTAAGGAAAAAAAAATGGTTTTCTAACAGAATGTGTAAATTAAATGTTACAAACTTGGATTTCTGTAAATTGAATAATAAACACTTATAATGGTAGGTAGATGTAAATTGAACATTACATCTTCTTTGTGCAAAATTCTCCATTTCCTTTATGTCCTGATGGATTCTCTCCTCTCCTCCTGCTCATGACTCATTGATCCCAGATTCCCAGGAAACTGATCCATATGTGAGAACAAGTAATGCATTTTGATGCTCATGTTGCATCCATAGTTCAGAAAGTTGACCTGCTGATTTTTGGATTCAGCACATCAAAGTAACCCTGACACAGTCGAAAAACCCCAGACATCTTTTTGGCTGTTGACCAGTGTCGTCATGCTGATGTGAGCCACTCCCCTATTCCAAAGCCCTCACAGGATCTTTTATTGTTTTCAGCATATTTACACTGTTTTTCATTTACTTCCTGCTCCTTCCACAATATTTCCCCTTCCTCCAACAATATCATTAAGAATTACAAACATATTGTCAACCTTGTAAATTAGGTGATGACATCATAAATTACATCTACCAATTTTTAGCTCAACCAATAGCTACTTTACTTATCGACGAGCAGGCTTCACAAACAAGTAACTACATGCAGGTGTTTTCCAGTAGATGTCCATCAACTTTAAATTATGTCTTTTCAATTTATGATTTACCCACCTGTGTTTGTTGACCTTACTTTGCCCCCTTTGATCCTTAAGACAACTTTATGCCAGAAACCCTAAATCAGTCTGTGGACAGCATGAAAAAGGGGTTTCATCCCAATCAAAGCCTCCTGTCTTTTATTGTGCTCTCTGCCAAGAATCCTTACCACACAACTGATGAGTTACTGCTGCTGGATCCACAACGCAGATTCTTCTGAGGGTCAGCACATGTAACAATCCCATCGGATGATGGAGGCTTGCATTCCTATGCAGGAGCGCACCCGAGCTGCCAGGCTTCTATCAGCGCACGCCTGGCTCACGGGTGGCATGGCAGAGTTCACACTGTGATGTGAAGCAGAGAAAAACAGACTGTAAGAAGAGCTGTAAGAACAAGCCTCGATTCATCTGGATTCATCTCAGCAGGTAGACTGCTGGCACGTGTTTACACAAGACTGTAGCAGAGAAATTCTACACCTCAGCCTCCCCCACTCAAATATGTGTGTGTGTGTGTGTGTGTGTGTGTGTGTGTGTGTGTGTGTGTGTGTGTG